>JAAGEH010000413.1:2212896-2283229 GCA_011751065.1 Lasiurus cinereus | reverse complement strand
TGTGCTTGTGTGTACTTGTGTGTGCTTGTGAGTGTGTGCTTGTGTGTACTTGTGTGTGCTTGTGTGTGTGTGCATGAGTGTGTGCGTGTGTGTACTTGTGTGTGCTTGTGAGTGTGTGCTTATGTGTACTTGTGTGTGCTTGTGAGTGTGTGCTTGTGTGTGTGTATGTGTGTGCTTGTGAGTGTGTGCTTGTGTGTGTGTATGTGTGTGCTCATGAGTGTGTGCTTGTGTGTGTGTATGTGTGTGTGTGTGAGTGTGTGTGTATGTGTGTGCTTGTGTGTGTGTGTGTGTGTGGTCTGATTATTCTGAAGGAAGCCATTCCGTATTCTTAGTAAATAGATGCTAATATTCAGGTCAATGGATGCTACATAATAAACGACCGCATAACACAGTGCAATTATCCCTAAAAGGCTAAAAATTCCTGCCTATTCATACCTCATTTTGGAGAAAGAATCACGACAATACAAGGATTGATTGAGAGCTTTTTAAATTCATGTAAATAGGGGGGGATAGTTGTGATTTTTCTCGCATTTAGCGAGGCCCTGATTTTCTAACCCGTTCCTTTGGAATCTGGGGAAACAATAGACCAGGAGAAACCAGGAGCCCCCCCGTTCTATAGCTGCCCGGTGATGTCTTTGCCACTTCCGGCTGTTTGTTTGGCACCACGCTCCCGTCCCAGGGCACAGGAGGCGATCACGCTGATGAACCCTGAGTGGGCACAGATATAATTGGCCGGTGGAGGCAGGCATAGCGAACCAGTGGCCCAAATGCTGCAAGAATTCTTTTTTTTTTTTTAAGATTAAACATTTTAATGAAAGCAAATTAAACAAGAACAAGATAGCATTGTTTATCTATTGGACTGGCAAGATTTTTAAAGATTGATCATCTTCCATGTTTTCAGGAATCTGAGGAAAACAGCACTGAAGTGGGAGTGTAAATTGGATTGGCACTTTTCTTTGGACGAGACAGACACGGCCGGTCAGCCAAACAGAGACATTCCTGCCACGAGATGTGTCAGGACTGGGGGCAATTTCATATTCTTTTCTTTTCATTTCGATCCTAGAGAAGCTGAGAGACATTTCAAAAATTAATGTGGGATCTCCATTATCTGCCCCCCCCCCAACAGGTTGTTGGTGCCCTCGGGTTGCTAATCTGGAGAAATAACCATTGAATTATTAAGTCCCCTCGAAGACAAGGACTGGTAGACTTCACTTAACAATTGCGATGAGACCATGCATGACTGGGTTCAGCTCATGCATGCCCTTGTTATAGCTTGTCTGTAGAAGAAAGAGAGAGAGAGAGAGAGAGAGAGAGAGAGAGAGAGAGAGAGAGAGAGAATTGGAATCAAATTATATCAACTAGAAAATTGGGCTGAACATGGGGAGGCAAAAAATAAAAGGATAAAACCAGACAGGGAAGAACAAGAAATTAAGTTAAAATATTGCAGACGAGTAGAAACGGGTTATAATCAATTCATTGTTTTTTATCTCTTTAATGAAAGTAGGCTTTTCTTTATAATCAAGTCACTAAGCACTGTTGGAAAGCATTGTTTTTAAATCCTATAAGATTTTAAAAACCAATGTTTTAAAAACCAATGCGATGTATTCTTGATCCTATATGAGGCTTTTCACTGTCTGAGATCTTAATTTTGAAATTGTATCACTGTTCCAAATAATGTGGAGATATGACAGAAAATATGCCAATAATCATAGGAAGAGATTGTGAAGGTTTTTTTTTTTCCTCCATTAAAGAGGATACAACAATTTAAAAGTCACTTTAAATAAAGCAAAAAGGGAGGGATAACATTGCATAGAGCATGAGGACTCAGGTTCCACGTCCCACCAGGGGACAGTGGTGAGATGACACCAATTTGGAGAGTTGGGACTCTGCTGAGGGAGTTCTTGAACTTCCAAAATGTTTGTAGCATCTAGAACCTTCTATGCAACCTCAGCCACTTGACTGGTGTGGAGGTCTGACCCTTTCGTTGACTACCTTACAAAAATGCAAGAAACTGCCAAGACTGGTTCGGCTCAGTGGATAGAGCATCGGCCTGCGGACTGAAAGGTCCCAGGTTCGATTCCGGTCGGGGGCATGTACATTGGTTGCGGGCACATCCCTAGAAGGGGGCTTGCAGGAGGCGGCTGATCAATGTCTCTCTCTCTCATCGATGTTTCTGACTTTCTATCCCTCTCCCTTCCTCTCCATAAAAAATCAATAAAATATATTTAAAAAAGAAAAAAAAATGCAAGAAACTTGAAAAAAATCTGCTGATTGTCACAGCCGGTAGCACCTTTTCCTGGCTCTGGTGTTCTGGGCTGGGGAGTCCAGCGTGGGGGTGAGAGCCCACACTTCTCAGGGGGACCACTGCAGTTGAGAGGTCCCACAGGACTCAGCCACTGCCTGTGGTCCAGAGCCGCCCTTCCTACCAGTTGCCATGTGGCTTCTTCTTTAACTCCTTGGTTGTGGTGCCTCTTCAGTTGGTTATTCCGTGGTTAGGGGCAATCAGGCAGGCAGGCAGGCAGAGTGGTTAGGAGCCAGTGGTTCAGGATTGTGAGAGGGATATCCAACTGCCGGTTTAGGCCTAAACCAGCCGGCAGTCGGGCATCCCTTGTTGGGTCCTGGATTTCAAGAGGGAGCAGGCCAGGCTGAGGGATGCCCCCCTCCTCCCTGCCACTCCCATGCACAATATTGTTCTGTGTTTTAGTTGTAATTCCAGGTGGGTTCTGGGAGGAGGTGAGCGTATCACACCTATTCTGCTACCATCTTGTATCCGCTCTGATTTTTCTGAATGTTTCCCCAAATTTACTAGTTCGACATCCAGATGTTTCCAGTCATTAGTCCAAATACATCTATTTATTGTGTGGCAAATATCTAGCTTATAACTCCTCTCTTTTTCTTATGACGGATACCGAACAATATGAACTAATTCTTACTAGTTTTCAAAAATGGGAAAAATAGGAATATATAAAAAATAAAAAGGATTTTTATCTTTTAATCAGCATGCATTAACATTTTTCTCAATGAGTTCTTCTTTTTACCACCTGCTTAAATCAGACCTTATAACATATGTAATTGGGATGTAAAACTAGAATAGGTCAATCATCATGATTTATAGGATTACAAAAAGTTTTTAAGACTCACACGGCAGTTTCTAATTAATGAATGCATCACCAAGAAATCTGATAATGTTATTTTTGTTTTTTTTTTATGAGGACTGTTGCAGGGGGAATTCTTGAATTAATGGAAGAAAACTCACAAATAATGGCAAACAGGTGCTTCAGGATCCAGAGCAAATCCGTGGAGCATGGTGGCCTTGAGGATAAAATCCCACTTCTGAAGCTCTTTCTGTTTTTATCAGAAGGTCTCCAGGTCCCTGGGCCGGCTCTAAGCGTTGAATAGCATTTAGGCTTTTATATATAGTGATTCGACATTTCATGGGCGCAAGGGTGTGACTATTGTGAATCCTAGCAACCCTGTAAAAATAATAGAAATACATTCTGTGGGAGAACAAAAAACAGAGATCTAGGTGTGGCTTTTTAAGAACAGACTCTGACGTATGTCATTACGTGTAGAAACAAATGGTTGTTGAAATCTTGTATGAAGATGTGCTCCTCCAGTGCCAGGCAAAGCCCCGCAAGGTTGCAGGCGAAGTGGAAGACAGGACAGGAGGGCACAGCACTACACAGGCCCCTAAACTCGTTTCACCCAGAAAGGGGGCTATTGGGTTCACCTGTCTCACTTAGTTGGGAACCTGACTTAAGAAAACTGTAAGTTCAGTGACATCAGCTCTGAAGATGACAGGGTTGTATTGAGAATAGAAAGAAAAGGGAGCAGAAAAATGGTGAGTATAACTTCATTACGAAAAATTGTAAAAACGTGATTTTTTCTTTGGGAGAAGGCAGCAGAGGACCTAGGGATTCTGGTTCTGTCTTTAATCAGTAGTGACCTCATTGGCACATGTGGGCTTTACCTTATGAGTGTGTGTGTGTGTGTGTGTGTGTGTGTAAGAATTTTCCTAAGAACAATCAGGATACACAAATCTATAAAACTACTACATTAAACTTTTTTTTACCCCTGATTGCTACTTGTTTTATAGCCTTACAAGGGGCTTTATAAAATAATGCCATACATGTATTTTGCTCTCACTTCTTTTTTTAATCCTCACCTGAAGATATTTTTTCCATTGCTCTTTAGAGAGAGTGGAAAGAGTGGGAGAGGGGGAGGGAGAAAAAAATCAATGTGAAAGAGACACATCAATTGGTTGCCTACTGTATGTGCCCTGACTGGGGCTGAGGATGCAATTCAGGTCCATGCCCCTGACTAGAAATCGAACCTGCAACTTGGGTCTATGGGCTAAAGCTCCAACCACTGAGCCAAACCGGCCAGGGCCCCAATATTTTTCAATTAAAAATAATTGTAGTTTTTTTTTTCACTTACTGAATTGTCCTCTTTATTTTATCATAGAAGGTATCTGCACTGTTACCTCTGAGTATGAAAACATTGACTCTGATTTTTCAATTCTTTCATCTATGCATTTAACATATATTTTTGAGTGTCTTCTACATATGACACTATGGAGGACATAAAGATGAATCGAAACTAGAAGTATCTGTAAGGACTTTATAGAATATCACTTTAACACTCGAGAGATTGTGATCTTCGGCAAGGATTCTGGAGGGTGAGGACTCTCTGTGGAATGCAAGCATGACTGTTCTTGGTCTAGTTGGTTATTCCCTGCAGAAGCTGGGAGCAGGACCTGTCACTCGGCTGAAAACCGGGTGCATTCTTGAAAGCAAAAGTGGCCAGGTAGGTCTTCCGAAGCCTTCCTGGGGAAGGCACTGTCAGGAAGCTGTGCAATTTATGGGGAAGGAGTGGAACGCCCAAATAGAAAGGACAGTCTTGACCTCCTCTGTCACTGAACACACACTGGCAGAAGGTGCCAGAGTGACCCCTGGTGTCAGAATGGGAGTCAGGCCTGGCAGGTGTGGCTCAGTGGATAGAGTGTTGGCCTGCGGACTGCAGGGTCCCGGGTTTGATTCCAGTCAAGGGTGCATCCCCAGTAGGGGGCATGCAGGAGGCAGCCGATCAATGATTCACTCACATCATTGAATGTTTCTATCTCTTTCTCCCTCTCCCTTCCTCTCAGAAATCAATAAAAATATCAGGGAGTAGAAGAGTTGGTGGGTACAACAGAGAGGATGAATACTATTTGAGGGTGGAGGGAGGCTATTATGAAATACCAAATTTCAAGCAGCCGATTAAAAAATGCATTACTTATTTCCTATGGCTTATAAATAATTATAAAAAAACAAATTATTCTAAAGCAGTATAAATGCCATAGATTGGTCTTTTTAAAATGTTTTTATTGGTTTTCAAAGAGAGAGGAAAGAATCTCTATCTCTTGTCTTCTTGAGTCAATGCTCAACCACTGAGCCAGATCAACCAGGCCATAGGTCGATTTTTAATTTGACACGTTAGGCAAGGTAGCATACTGTATGGCATTATTTAAATTCTTCTGAACCATTTTGCTCAGATACGTCTAGAAAGATGAAGGCGAAGTTCCTTTCATGGCTAAGAAGGGCTGTGACCATTAGATTACCTTTAATGGTGATGTACAAAGTGATTCGTAAAGGCTTTGAGCAAGGAATTCTAAATGAGGGAGGTGTGATCCACCAGAAGGTGGCTAAGGGGATGAATCTCATCCTAAACTATGTGGCACTGTGTCTTTGGTCCTTCTTTCTTCTGTAGTAGAAACTGTGTAAAAGAGAGAAGCAGCTCCCTCTCTCCACAAGGATAAAGAAGTTGGAAGCACCTTATAGACACATGGAAATAAAAAGGCCTCAGATGAAAGTCTTATCCCATCTAAGAAAAGAGTAATATGCAAATTGACTGTATCTCCGCCACACCTACAAGCCATGCCCACAAGCCACACATCCACCAGCCAATCAGGAGCAAGTATGCAAGTTAACCCAGCCAAGATGGCTACAGTCACAGAGAGAGCAGGAGGGAGGCTTGGGTTGCCCCGGTGATGGAGGAAGCCAAGTTTTCCACACACCCTGGCTGGCCCAGGCTTTCACTTAAGGCAACAAAGCTTCAATTATAGAAGATAAATAAATTCCAACAGAAATGGCAGCAGCCAGGGAAAAAGCAGAAGGCTTAGCTCCACTCCAGGCTAAAAAGTTTTAATTGTAGAAAATAAATAAATCCCAGATACCAGGGCCTATGCTTGGGTTGCCAGGGGACATGGCCAGCCTGCAAACCACCACAGGCCCCTCACCCAGGCCACCTCACGCCCCAAGGGAATCCCCATCCTGATCCAGGACACACTTCAGGGAAAACCAGCTGGCCCCCATCCATGCACCAGACCTTGTGGTTATCAGGTCAAAGGAGGTATCTGAGATCTCCCTGGTTGAAGGTAAGGCTGGGCTTCTGATCACAGCCACTCTCCTCTTCAAGATGGTCCGGTCTCTGTGGCAGAGCTGGCTGCTCTGAGAGAGATTTCAGCAGCAGTAGAGGCTGCCCCATCAGGGAAGTCTGGTCCGCCAGTCCTCAACACTCCTGTGCAATATAGCTGTCCCTCTCTCACAAATACATTCCCCACAAGTCCACGTGCTCTCTTTTTGTTCTCTCATTCACATACATCTTGCAGCCTGCCATCCCATTGGCAGCCATCTTGGATCCCTCTTACCACTTTGATGAATTTTTAAAAAATGTATCTTTATTGTTAAAAGTATTACTGATGTCCCCTTCCCCCACCAATAACCCTCTCTGTCCCACCTTCATCCTCTTCCCAGTCCTTCACCCCACTATTGTCTATGTCCATGGGTCATCCAGATTTTACACAAAGTTCTTGGGTTAATTTCTTCCTGCCCGCACCCCCTTCCCTCTGGGAATCATCAGTCTGTTCCCTGCTTCCATGTCCTTGGATCTAATCTGTTCATCAGTTTCTTTTGTTCATCAGATTCTACATCTGAGTGAGATCATGTGATACTTGTCTTTCACTGACTGGCTTATTTCACTTTGCGTCATACCCTCCACTTCCCTCCATGCTGTCTCAAAGTGTGCGAGATCCATCTTTTTTTACAACTGCATGGTATTCTTCTGTGTATGTGAACCACAGCCTTTTATCGACTCATCTACTACCGAGCATTTGAGCTGTTTCCGGATCTGAGCTATGGTAAATCATGCTGTATTTTATATTTTTATTAATGACCATTACCAACGGAATCCCATGCTAAACCATATGAAACACAGCACACTTAGGCAATTGAGTATCAGAAAGTACTCTCTCCTAAGTTTACAAAAACATGGGGGTGATGAAGCGGGTAACTTCCAGGAAAACTCCCAAGAGGAGAGGCTAAGTCTCCACAGCCTGTTCACGGCGACATTTAAAGGGCAGCTCTGTCTACAATCCCAGCTTGTTTGCCTCTGAGGGCCGCGATGCCCAGACATCTCAGGGACCAGGAGCTCCCCGAACGCTGGCTAAATGAGCTGCTCACCGCTGTGCTGGAATGATAATGCATTCAGTAGACACGTCGAGGTGCTAACTGGTGACTGAATGTTTGGTTATCGCTTTTGTGCTCGCCGAGCCTCTTTATTTGTTCCCCTACTCAGACCAAGAGAAAGACTTGGCATATATTTATTGAACACCATTGGGTTCTTACTGCATCCTTTAAGCACAGCAATCCCGAAAACCCAGGGAGAAGACATCGCATTCAAATGTAATGGAGTGTGAAAACTTATCTTCGCAAAGAACAGCAGATAGGATGACCCGGTACACAATGCTCCCTTTTCCACTGACTGTCAGCTCATGCTCCACCATCTTCCCTCTCCTTTGTTCTTCTACACAGAAGCTTGACGAAGGCTTGCTGGCACTTTCCTTAAGAACCGGGAAATGTTTTGCAGTTTAGAACAAAATACAGCACCTCTTGTTTGAGTACTTCAAGACTATTGGGTACCATTCATAGCTTTCCTGCAACTGCATCTCTGTCTCTCTTTTTCTTTCCCCCAAAACCTTTCCCCATGGTTCTACTATAAAGCACTTACCCATTTCATCTCATGAAATTCCCACTTCTCTCAAATCATGCTTGCTCAAAGTCTCACTGTGGTCTATAGCACTAACTCCAAAGGGCCGGCAGAGATATTTACACAGAAAGTGCTAAGATCTGAACAATTGGATTCGAGGTAAAACAGCTTCTTCAGGTAATGGCTGGCTTATGGATAGCTCTAGGCCAGTGGTTCTCAACCTTCCTAATGCCACGTCCCTTTAATGCAGTTCCTCATGTTGTGGTGACCCCCACCCATAAAATTATTTTCGTTGCTACACCATGAGGAACTGCATTAAAGGGATGTGGCATTAGGAAGGTTCAGAACCACTGCTCTAGAGAAATCTCACTGTCTCATTTTCAAACTAACTTTGAGAAAGAACTTCCTGTCTCTTTGGAAGTCCTTCTGTGGACTCTGTGTGACTTCTCTTCAGTTCATCCAAGATGTGTGTTTCCTTCGGATTGAGGATAAACGTGGCTTCTTCACTTTTTTCTGAGCTCGCTTCTCCTGTTTGCAAAGCACGGCTTCCTGATCCCGTCAAATACCATTTGATTGCACTGTGACCTTTGGAGCGGAGTAGCAAGCACGATTCAGAGGGAAATGCACCTGCCAGAAGCAACCTGAGATATTTACTCCTCATAACAGACTAGAGCAAATATGTGGGCAACGTCTAGAAACTCTGTGTTCTATTTTTTTTATTCTATAATGCAGAGCTATCGAGTGTATGCAGCCTTATAGAAGAAGGCATTAGTAAAGACATCAAACTATTTAAAATACGTATCAAATTGCATATATATATGTATATATATGTATATAATTATGAGTGCGTGTGTGTATGACAGTGTTATAATCAAACTACTTAAAATACATATAAAATTGCATATATATATATAATTATGAGTGTGTGTGTGTATGACAGTGTTACAGTCACATAGAATTTGCTACCATTAGTTTATGATTTCATGCATGTTTTAAATTAAATGTAATGTGGTTAACATGAAGCCTGACATTGCAGGTCTTGGCTGGCGCAGTGGATATAAGCAGGGAAAGGGTGGTTTCCTTCAATAGAATAAAAGACGATGTTTTTTTTCCTAAGTTTTCTTCAGGAAGTCAGTGAGATCAGCGAGTAGATGGTGGAAGCCAACATAAAAAGAAATGTGCCAAGCCGAGACCGGTGTGGCTCAGTGGATAGAGCGTCAGCCTGCCGACTGAAAGGTCCCGGGATCGAGTCCGGTCGGGGGCATATACCTTGCTTGCGGGCACATCTCCAGTGTCGGGTGTGCAGGAGGCGGCTGATCGATGTCCCTCTCTCATCGATGTTTCTGACTTTCTATCCCTCTCCTTTCCTCTCTGTGAAAAATCAATAAAACATATTTTAAAAAAATGTGCCAGAATTAGAAAGGAAGCGTCTCAGTCCCTCACATCTTTTATCACCCTTTAAAGAGGTGCGTGTCCTGCAGAAATAGCCCCAGTTTGTGTAAAGTGCTTTATGAAGTACTTGCTACGAAGCCATGAACACGTGGAGGGAAATCTGATTTTTGATATTTCAATAGGCCCCAAACTTTGGAAAACAGAACAAGTTGCAAATGAAAAGTATCCATTCCTCTCTACTTATTTATAAAGGTAAAAGCCTGCAATTTTTCCTGTCTTCACCCTGTGATTGAGTCATACTAACTGGACTGTTTAAAATATATATTAATCCACTGTCCTATGGAGAACTGAATAACATGATAATTCATAGGCAATCCGTTTAATAGCAGAGAAAAGAAGAATTTGCCAGCCTTAAAGCACCGATTTGCTGTAACTTACATCTGAAACCCCATAGGACAATTTGCCCGATACACGGCATTCTGCATTTTCATAGAACTCAGATTTAAGGTGGGTAACATGCCATTTTCTCCAGATAATAATTTATCTGGAATTTTATCAGTTGTCCAAAAATAATCTACACGGAGACACGTCTCGGAAAAGTTATTCGATGTTAGAGAAGAGGAAGAAGCAGCGTAGACATTTGGGGAAATAATTTGTCACCGCCGCTAGTGAAAATAAATCAAGCAGGCTGTGTGCTTTCCAGATCCTATCAGCACAGCAGCGGCTGTAGCATCCTTAGCAAGGGGGTGTGCTCCGAGAATTTTTTATTCCAACAAATGATTGTGGAGAGCTAAAGCAACAGGCAAAGGTTTTCAAACATGCAAGCATTCAGAAACAATAGCAACACAGATCCTTCTTAGAAAAACAGAATAAAACAAAAGAAATCGAGTTTATAGGGAGGTGATTTCAGCAGGCTGATGAATCCCAGAGGGAAGAGGGCTGGGCGGGCAGAGAGTAACCAAATAATTCACACGCATACATGCATAACCCTGGACTCAGACAATCATGCAATGAAGGCCGAGGGAAGGAGGGCGGGAGGGGGCCTATAGGGGGAATAAGGGGTTGTCTGTAATACTTGCCACAATAGAGATACATTTAAACACACACGCAACACACACACACACACACACACACACAAATACACACACACACAAACACACACACGCAACACACATACACATAAAGACACTGGTATTAAGAATGAAATACAGTGGTACCTCGAGATACGAGTGCCCTAACATACGAGATTTTTGAGATACGAGCCGTCGAGCGAACGATTTTTGCTTTGAAATACGAGCAACAGTTGAGATAGGAGTCATCCCGCGGATCAGCCGGCTGCACGTGACCCACCAGTTGACCTCGACTCAAGCGTCTCATAGTTTCCCACGCCTCAAGGTTATGGACGAATTAAACTCGTATCTCGAGGTACCACTGTAATTTACATATATAAAACAGTGGAAATCATGTTATAACAGATCTTAGAACTATCCTAAATCTTTTTTTTTTAATATATTTTATTGATTTTTTACAGAGAGGAAGAGAGAGGGATAGAGACTTAGAAACATCGATGAAAGAGAGACATCGATCAGTCGCCTCCTGCACGCCTCCTACTGGGGATGTGCCCGCCACCAAGGTACATGCCCTTGACCGGAATCGAACCTGGGACCCTTCAGTCTACAGTCCGATGCTCTATCCACTGAGCCACACCGGTTTCGGCCTAAATCTTGACAATATAGAAATTGTAATATGATTAGCAAAAAAAAAAAAAAAAAAAAAAGGGACACAGAAATGAGAGAGAGAGAGCCATATCCTCCACGAAGGGATCTGTAGCGGGTGTTATTTCTCAGGTGTGGCATGTGGTGTGTGGTGAATCAACGCTGAGTGAGTGATGCTGAGGGCAAGAAGCGAGCAGCCTGCCAGAGCTCCGTGCCCCCCGATGTTGCTTACGCCTGAAAACAAGCGTTAGTGGCAGAAGCTCAAGTTCGCATGTGACTGGGCAGCCTGGAGTTTCATGTGGGCTCCTCCTAGGACACCTCAGAGGCTGCTTCCTAGACCCTCAGTACAGGCCTCTGACCTCTGGGCTAAACTCCCCAAGTGGTCAGCGACCTCCCTAATATGAGGGGCGTTTTGGCTCGAGAACTCCAGCACTGTCCTTCCATCTGATTGCCTTTCATCCGGTGAAGCGGACCCGGGATAAAAACAGCTCTGCAAAGCTCCCTGCACTCAGCAGCCCCGACAGAGGCGCGCAGTGTCCTGGTGAACCTAGGACTTTGGACAAAAACCTTTAATTTCACCCCAGCAGTTGTGTCTATCAGCAGGTGCAGTGGTTCTCAACCTTCCTAAGGCCGCGGCCCTTTAAGACAGCTCCTCATGGGGTGGTGACCCCCAACCATAAAATGATTTCCGTGGCTACTTCATCACTGTAATCTTGCTGCTGTTATGAACTGTCATGTAAATATCTGATAGGCAGGATGTATTTTCGTTGTTACAAATGGAACATCATTAAAGCATAGGGATGAATCACAAAAACAATATGTAATTGTATAAGGTGAAATATTTATTTCTAATGACAAATAAATGAAATGTTGTCTTGAATCGTGGTGTCGCATGGGCAACAGTCTTCCTAGGACAACAGTAAACGACATGGCTACACTTTGCTACACCGAGGAGCAGTGTGTTGGTTTTTAAGACCATGGGAAATAGGTGTTTTCCAATAGTCTTAGGCGACCCCTATGAAAGGGTCGTTGGACCCCCAAAGGGGTCGTGACCCACAGGTTGAGAACCACCGATCAGGTGGCTATTTTAAATCAGAATCTGCTCTTAGCACAGGACTCTGAGCTAATGTTGTTGGGGCCGATGATTTTCTCTTATGCGTTTATCATCAGAATCAGAAAGTCCATTTTTAAACGGGGCCGTGTTTGGTAAGCCGTCCTTTTAATGATCCAATACCCATTAAGTGGTTGTGATGTGACCTTTAAGGCCTCACAGCCACCCACAGGGCTGGGGTGTAGTCTCGGAGTGGCTCTGGAGGTGGGCAGGGGAGCTGAAAGGCCAGCCCAGTGAGGGAAATATCAGACCTGAAAGCAGGACCCACACACCTGCCACCTGGCATTAGCCGGGCACCTGACCGGGCAGCCCCGCGTCCTGTAGAGACAGGCTCTTTCAACTCTCGGCCCCCCTGGACCCGCATAGAATTCCCATCCGTCTCTCCCCGGGGCTCTGGGGTCTTTACTTGTTTGCAGGGATTCCTCCCGCCGCATCCTGCACCTGCAGACCGTGCTGTCTGCATCGACAGCTTCATTCTCTGCCTTCACGACCTCCGCGGGAAGTGGCTTTTTCCTCTCCGTTTTCAGTTATTCTTCAGACGTGAAGGCGATCTAGCCGGCCTGTGGGAGAGTACAAGGTGAGCTGGGGAAGGATTAAGAAATATAAAGATAAAAATACCAGAAATGAGACATACAGCTACTCATCTCGTGCGCATGTTGAGTCATTAATTAGTTCTCATGGCCACCTCTTCTTTTATTTCCACTTTTGAGGTCCACATGTTCCCGAGGAATCATATCGTTGTGCAGAATGATGGCCTCGTATTTCAAGGCCTCACACTTGGCAAGGCAAGTGCTTCTTTGAAATGAATTCAAGGCTGGATGTTACTTATTTGGATATATATATATATATATATATATATGTATGATTTGAAAGCAGGCTGATTTCATCATTCAATTAACTGAATCAGACATTGCAACATAATGCATTGTTGGATTACTTCCATGACAACGAAACTGTTAGAAGATTCTGTGGCTAATGGTCTCATTGGTATATTTTATCTGTAAGATCACACGCATGAGCAATAGCTCAGACCCTGTCTTCTAGAGTAAGTATTTGCTAAAGAAAAATTCACAGAGTCCCTGAAGTTGAGGTCCCTACATTCCCCAGAAGTTGAGAATCAAAAATATTCTTCTAATGCATGCTAATCTAACAATTCAGAAGACTCTAACACAGTGGTTCTCAACCTTCCTAATGCCACGTCCCTTTAATGCAGTTCCTCATGTTGTGGTGACCCCCAACCATAAAATTATTTTCGTTGGGACATGCTCCTTTTCATACTTCTTATTCCAAAAAAACGAATCCCTGTTGGATACACGCTCAGCTTCTAGTGACATTTTCCAAAGGACTTCCTAAAGCTTCTCAAGAGAGAAACTAATTTTGGAAATCCCCACGGTGAGATTTCCTGCACTTGGAGAAAAGCTACATAAAGAAGGATTCCCTTCTATGCTGCCGTTAAAAAGAGGGAACTCTTACCATTTGCAGCAACCTGGATGGAACTGGAGAGCCTTATGCTCAGTGAAATAAGCCAGTCCATGAAGGAGAAGCACCATGTGATCTCACTCATTTGTGGATAATAAAGAACATTATAAACTGATGAACAAAAGGATAGATACAGAGGCGGTAAAGCATCCAACAGACTGTGATATTATAGCAGGAAGATTAAGGAGAGGTGGGGGAGATAAGAGATCAATCAAAGGACTTGTATCTATGCATATGAGCATAACCAATGAACATAGACACTGGGGGGTTGGGGTATGCCTGGGAGGAGCGGAGCAATGGGGAGATATGTATACATGTAACACAATAAAAAAAAAGAATAATAAAAAAAAGAAGGATTCCCTCCCCGTCTCCCGGGGAGACACTCTGTGTAGTGAAAAGATTCTAGAGTGGCATCCCCAAATTCCCTTCTCTTCTTTGAGTGACCTCCTCTCCTTCATGACAGACAGAACCTGGGGTTTGTTTCCAACCAACGGAAGCTGACAAAGTTGATAGGATGCCTTTCCCTTGGTGTGGTTACCTCCCCTCAGATGCAGCCTTAGCCGGAGGTACTCTCCTACTGACCTTGACAAAGCAAGCTACTGCGATGTGGATGCCCATGGAGAGGAGCACGCAGCAGGGGCCCAAGATGGCCTCTGGGAGCTGGGAACATCAGTCACACATCCCGCAAGATACAGCTTCTACCCACAGACTCTGGAGTGTGGAAGAGGACTCTGAGCTCCAGAGAAGGACCTCCCTTCGCGGACACCTGCTGGCCGCCGTAGGACACGCTGAGCAGAGGACAGCGGAGCTGTGTCCAGATCCCTGGCCCACAGAAACAGTGAGATGGACCTTATTTCAAGCGGCGGAAAGGGTGGCAATTCGTTTCTGAGCAATAAATTCTAACACATCTTATCTCAGGTGGTGGTGTTGGCTATAGAAGAGTGTGGCGACATATGCTTATTCCATGAAATGGCTACTGTATTTTCCCACATATAAGACAACCTCCAACTTTTCCAGTTAAAATAGAGAGTTTGGGATATACTCGCCCTATAAGATGACATCCGGCGTATATGATGACCCCTGACTTTTGAGAAGATTTTCCTGGCTTAAAAAGTCGTCTTATATACCGGAAAATATGGTATATTGAAATGGCTGGTACAACATGCATACATCAAAAGACACTAGTACAGCGACTTGAAGCTTTATCAGTTCAAAAAGATCAGGCAACCAGCATCCAGAAGAAGATCTAGAACATGGCCAGCACCCCAGGTATTCTCCCCATACTTACTGTAGTCCAGTGGTTCTCAACCTTCCTAAGGCCGCGACCCTTTAAGACAGCTCCTCATGTGATGGTGACCCCCAACCATAACATTATTTCCGTTGCTACTTAATCACTGTCATTTTGCTACTGGTATGAACTGTCATGTAAATATCTGATAGGCAGGATGTATTTTCGTTGTTACAAATGGAACATAATTAAAGCATACGGATTAATCACAAAAACAATATGTCATTATATATTGTGAAATATTTATTTCTAATGACAAATAAATGAAATTTTGTCTTGAATCGTGGTGTAGCATGGTTAACAGTCTTAATATGACAACAGTAAACTACATGGCTACACTTTGCTACACCGAGGAGCAGTCTGTTGGTTCCTAAGACCATGGGAAATAGGTGTTTTCCAATGGTCTTAGGCGACCCCTGTGAAAGGGTCGTTCGACCCCCAAAGGGGTTGCGGCCCACAGGTTGAGAACCGCTGCTCTAGTCCCTCCTTGCCATGGGCCTGCAAGCGGAACTGGTATGGTTCTTTCCAAGACCAAGGATTGGTTTGGGCTCTGCTTGAGCTTATGGAAATGGAACTGGTCTGTCTGTAAACTCTCTCACAACACGGCGGCTTTCTTGTACACAGTCAGCACAGGCTGTCTTCAGTCTGACATGAGGCATCAGCCGGGGATCCTACTGTCCTAGCTCCTTCGCCGTATGGTGTAACTTAGGACTGACTCTGCTCGTTTATTCATAGGTCCTGCCCCAACTCAAGGGAGGTGATTGTACTGGGTGTGTACACCAGGGGACAGGAATCCTGGAGATAGGAGAATCTGGCCTACCATAAAAAAAGCACCATTGTTTCACAGTTTTGTAAATGTGTTTAAAGACTGGTGAAATAATAAGATATCTCGAGTCTCGCTCAATTAGTGCAATATGTTGCTTTCGTTGAAAAATAGAAGAAAATCTGGCCTCAGTGTTGAAGGTAGGATTATTTCCAACACCTTTTCTTAATATTGCAGCCGCCACTTGGAGCTGTTAGTTTCTTAAAGGTTAGTTGCGATGTGCAACAGAAACCATATCAGAGCACTTAGTGTGCTCTGTGGCATTAAAATCCATTGACCCTTCTTGCTTTTGAACGAATCTCTTCCCAGGTATGGTCATACAGCAAATAAATGCTTTCGTTGAAGTTTATTTTTAAAAACACGTCTGCCAAAGGTCTCAGATACACAGTAAATACAGAAGCAGACAGGCATGCTTTTCTTATTTTTACTTTGTAATATATATTTTTAAATCAGCAAAAAAAGGGTCAAATGAATGACTCACTTTTAGTTTCAAATTAATTGCTTACTACACGTCATCCTGCTCTGCCTTCTCCTATAAATAGAGGAAATACAGTTTACAAAATGACATGTGCAAAAATGTACTTATAGATGGCATTTATTTTTCATGGGTAACATTCTTTATTTGGTCTACAGTGCTTCTTTGGCTGCAAAAGGAATCTTTCTTACTCATTTGGAAAAACATACAGTCAAGATTATTGGCCTAAAGTAACATTTCATTTATTTTCAGATTTAATTAAATTGTATTATTAGCCCTAGCTTGTTTGGCTCAGTGGATAGAGCTTCTGTCCCAGATTCGATTCCAGTCAATCTTGGTTGTACATACCTTGGTTGCAGGCTCAATCCCTGGCCATGGTCAGAGCTCATGTGGGAGACAACCGATAAATGTGTCATATCGATGTTTCTCTCTCTCAGTCTCTCCTCCCATTCCCACTCTCTCTAAAAATCAATCTATAATAAAATTATACTATGCTAATTAGACCAGACAGCCGAATGACCTTTCGGATGTCCTTCCAGATGAAGCCACAGTGGTGGGAACTGAGGCAGAGGTGGTTAGGGGTGATCAGGCAGGTAGGCAAGCAGTTAGGGACAATCAGGCAGGTAGGCAAGCAGTTAGGGGCAATCAGGCAGGCAGGCCTGTGGTTAGGGGCAATCAGGCAGGCAGGCAGGCAAGTGGTTAGGAGCTAGTGGTTCTGGATTGTGAGAGAGATGTCCTAAACTGGCAGTTGGACACCCTAGGGGGGTGTCCCAAATTGTGAGAGAGTGCAGGCTGGGCTGAGGAACCCCCTCCCCATGTTTGAATTTTGTGCATCAGGCCTCTAGTATAGAAATAAATAATCAGCACCGATCGACCTTCAGGGCTTCTCCACCTGCCCCTGTTCCTGAGGGGTGATTGGGGCCAGCAGCCACCTCTTGCACCCACTGCTGGTGTCAGACCCCCAACTGTTCTGCACCATCAGTGGGTATGAGTGGGCCAGCGCCATCAGCCTGTGGGAACGGTGGTGGTGGGAGCAGGGCTGCTGGCAGACAGAGGACCAGGGGCCATGGTAGGAGGGGCTGGGCGGGGGTGCAGAGGATGGGCTCAGATCCACCCCAGTGCCCACGGCAGCCTCATGGCCCACAGTTCCTTTCAAGGTGCACGAATTCGTGCACCGGGCCCCTGGTGTTAACATATTGGTATGACCGATTTCAATAGAATTCTATTAATCGTGAGTCTGAAATTCTGGTTCATGTGTTAAGCTATAGACGCCTAATGAGCCATATGTGGACCACCGTTCTCTCTGTGCTTCTGTGGTAACTTCCTGATTAATACTAATTAATGGCTTGTCACTGTTCATTGAAAATGAACGATGGAAATGATTACTCGGCCCTGGTACTGGAACCTCTCAGCAACTTGGCACGAGGTCCCCGTGTCAGGAGGCAGTGCCAGGCTCGGATGCCTCTGTGTTCCTTCCACCCTCTGCTAGAGTCAACGGGAATTAAATGCTGTTTGTTTTTAGACGGAGTGGGCCTCTCACGGCAGGATGAGTGATTTCACTTCCTTTCGTGGCTTCTGTGTGATTTATTCATGAATGGCTCGGGGCGGTAAATTAGGTGAACAGCCTTGCCTCAGAACAGCTAAGGAGGGTGTCCAGCAAAAGAGTCAGCAGCACAGACCATCTTGCTGCGTTTTCATGCCTCAAGGATTTTGTCAGGGTTCTCAGAAGAGTTTTTGTTAAGAGTTCCTAATCTCTGTTTTTTTGCCTACAGTTACTATTTTAGTCACAATTAAGTTAGCTATGCAGATAATGACTTGCCAACGTGGAAAACATTGTATATATAGATATGTGTGTATATTGGCACTTTCCTGGCAGAGGGAAAGGAGCTACGATGGACTGTGTGGTTACGTGTGGCTCATCTCACCTATGCACACCTCCCACTGGGACAAAGCAAGTCAAATGGTCAGGAAGTGGACCCTCCTCCAGGGAGAATGTTCTCAAGTGTTGTATGACTCTCAGCTCTGTTCAGCACTGATTGAACTAACTAAAGGCAAATATAAAAAAAAAAATATATACCGAAAACATAAAAAAGTGTGTGTGTATATGTGTGTATATATATATCTCTTTGTGTGTCTGTGTGTATATACATATGTGTGTACATATATGTGTGTGTATATACATATACATATAAAGTGGGAGTCATATATATATTATGTGTGTATACATATATATGTATGTGTGTATATGTGTGTGTGTGTATATATATATATATATATATATATAGTGGGAAGCATATATATATTGGGTGTGTGTGTGTGTATGTGTGTGGCAAATTTTTAGAGAAGACAGTAATTGGTTTAGTTTGGATCAAAGGACAATCAACTTTATGAAGTTTAACTTCTTGCCCTTAAGGCTACCATTTTATTTTAAATCTGCTGACAATAGGCACAGCCAGTTAAATAAACTAAATAATAAATAAAAACCAAAGGAATAATTTGTTTAAATTTCCCTAAAGGTCACCAACAAAGCCTTTGTTAAAAAAATAATCTTTCAGGCAGTAGAGAATGCTGTTAAGAACAGTTTCAATGATGCCTAAAACAAGGAACCTTCCAGAAGTTTTTAGACCCACACAGGCCACTTCTCGCCTCAGGACTGAGTGCTGTGTGTGGATGTTCAGTGACAAAGTGTGATTCTGATGAAAGGTCTCAGCTTCGTTTTGATGGAGATGGGACCCGCCAAGGCGAGGCCACAGAGTTTTAAAATGATGGCACCGAGAGTTGGAAACTTGGCTTCTGATGTAGTGTTGAGTTTGCCATCTAGTGGTTGAAAACAAATACACTGAACTCACGGAAGCAATTGTTTCTGTGGATGGGACTGGGACTAAAGCAGCGGTTCTCAACCTGTGGGTTGAGACCCTTTTGGGGGTCGAACGACCCTTTCACAGGGGTCACCTAAGACTATTGGAAAACACCTATTTTCCACGGTCTTAGGAACCAACACATCGCTCCTTGGTGTAGCAAAGTGTAGCCATGTAGTTTACTGTTGTCCTATGAAGACTGTTACCCATGCTACACCACGATTCAAGACAACATTTCATTTATTTGTCATTAGAAATAAATATTTCACAATATAAAATTACATATTGTTTTTGTGATTAATCCCTATGCTTTAATTATGTTCCATTTGTAACGACGAAAATACACCCTGCCTATCAGATATTTACATGACAGTTCATAACAGTAGCAAAATTACAGTGATGAAGTAGCAATGGAAATAATTTTATGGTTGGGGGTCACCAACACATGAGAAACTGTATTAAAGGGTCGCGGCCTTAGGAAGTTGAGAACCACTGGACTAAAGGAAGCTGAACCACCAGTAAGAACAGCCAGGTTCTGGATGCGAGATGGGAAGAGCAGCAATAAGAACCGGGCCACTTAGGAAGCAGCACTGAAGGATTCCCAGGTGTCATAGTCACCTGGACTAGGATAGCCAGACAACACACAAGACTGCAGATTAACACATGACTACCTGTGTGCTGGTACTGGGTGTGTCACATGGTTTTGGATAGAGAGCTTTGACATGAAGAGGCCATCTGCTTGACCCAAAATGCAGGTGGAGGACGTACGAGCTGAGATGTCAACTATCTTGGGAAACTACCTGGAGATCTTGTCGTGATGGTCACTCGGAGTTTGCATTGCCACATTGCATGTGGACCCAAGGATCAGCTCACTGAAGTGTGACTCCTGCGTGTGTCCACAGTGCTGGATAAGATCCCCTCCAACCGGGTTCAAGGGCAGTCTTTCTATGTCAGCTTTTTCCAAATGCCGATCATTCAGGCTGAGAGTTGTTCCGTGGCTGAGAGGAGAGATGGAGTTGAAAGCAGCTTGAGCTTTCTGATGGTGAGACAGTGTAGACAAGATATTGGATTGGCTTCCTGTCATATATGCCTATGTCACCTTAGGAAAGAGTGAGACCAAGATAGGGAGAGCTACCACCTAGTTATTTTATAACCTGGTACACGCTTAATAGAAGAAATAGACCACTTATGTGTATCAACATTTCCTCTATATTAAAACATAGTAAAATTATAAAATTTAAATATTTTATACAGCTAATGTCTATACATTTTATAAAAATATTTTATTTTACCAAAACCGGTTTGGCTCAGTGGATAGAGCATCCGTCTGTGGACTGAAGGGTCCTGGGTTTGATTCTGGTCAAGGGCATGTGCCTTGGTTGCGGGCACATCCCCATTAGGAGGCGAGCAGGAGGCGGCTGATCGATGTCTCTCTCTCATCGATGTTTCTAGCTCTCTATCCCTCTCCCTTCCTCTCTGTAAAAAAAAAATCAATAAAATATATTTTAAAAGTATTTTATTTTGAATATTATTATTCATGTTTATCCTTTTTTATTTTTAAATGTATTTTTTTGTTTTTATTCGAGTGTATAACTTCCAAAATCGCTTAGCTAACTTAACAAGAAGTCAAGTAGACATTTTTCTATCTGGTAGATATTTTTCAATTTTGTCTTCCCCATATGCTAATGAAAATTTAAATTTATCTTGTATCCGCCGAGACCGGTTTGGCTCAGGGGATAGAGCATCGGCCTGCGGACTGAAAGGTCCCAGGTTCGATTCCGGTCGGGGGCATGTACCTTGCTTGCGGGCACATCTTCACTGTGGGGCGTGCAGGAGGCAGCTGATCGATGTCTCTCTCTCATCGATGTTTCTGACTTTCTATCTCTCTCCCTTCCTCTCTGTAAAAAATCAATAAAATATAAAAAAATAAATAAATTTATCTTATATCCATTTATAGTTATCATATCATAGAGCCTTTTGTTGTCCTTTCCCTGCTTATCACAATTTATCTTTTTCATGTACATAACATCCCCTTTCTCTGTAAGGATGGAAGTTATAGCTCTGCCAGGGATTGCTTTTTCTCTATTATTTGCAAGGCTGGTGTATTGCTCGGGCTTTCTCCGTTTGCGATATTGTGGCAAACAGTGCAGGGGTTTTTACCCAAACAGTTTATAACTCACTCACTTTGCGTGACACCTGCAAATTGGCTGTGGCGTCTCCCCTGTTCCTGTCATTTTGGGATTCAGGCGGAGAGAGAAGACCTGATTCGCTGTGTCACTTTCCTGGCAGCGGGAAGGGACCACGGTGGAGCGGGGGGCTGTGGGTGCCTCATCTCGCCTATGCACATGTCCCACTGGGACAGAGCAAGCCCAATGGTCAGGAAGTGGACCCTCCCCCTGGGTGTGTGTGTGGGGGGAGACATGGGGAGGATTTTCTCAATGTTGTCTGACTCTCGCTCTGTTCATATTTTAGAGCGAGGCTCTGTATGAACTCACGTAAGTTTTCTGATTTGAAAAGAAACTGGCCGGTTGTGTGTGTGTCTCACAGAGTGATCCAAAGGAGAGCAGGTCCTTTGGGTGGGAAATCCCCAAGTCATAAGATCTGGAAGCAATTGTGGGGGACCCTTCCCCTCTTCTGCCCGTGACAGTATGAACCTATCTACCGATGTTCTGGGAAGACACAGGAGCTAGGAAGGGGTGTCATTGTTCAATGTGCAAACTACCATGTCATCTGCCTGCGTTCAGAATGTCACCCAGTACCGCTCTCAGCTCTGCTCAGCTTCAGTCCATGTCAGGCCTCCTGCACCTTCTGCCAGCGTCTGGGGGTAGCGGGCCGGGGCGGGGCCATCTGCTCGTTAAGCAGGCTATTAAGTGACGCTTCTGTTAACTCCGCATTACAATCGCACCTCACGCATTTTGTAATAAAAGTCCCCTTGCTTCCCACTGTCTCTCTCCCCGCACCTTGTAAGCAGAGTTCAGCTTTCACTCAATGCTGATAATAAATTCTCTAAACCTGCCACTCTGACTAGATTCTACAGTATGTTGGTGTAGTGTTATAGGTGGTTCTTTCTTTCAACCCCTCTCTTATAGGACACTAGAGGCCTGGTGCATGAAATTCATGCACTGGGGGAGTGTCCCTCAGCCCAGCCTGCACCCTCTCCAATCTGGGACCCCCCCTTCCCCAGGGGATGTCCGACTGCTGGACATCCCTCTCACAATCTGGGCCTGCTGGCTACTAACTGCTCACCTGCCTGCCTGCCTGATTGCCCTTAACTGCTTCTGCCTGCCAGCCTGATCACCCCTCTAACTGCTTCCCCTGCTGGACTGATTAACACCTAACTGCTCCCCTGCCAGCCTAAAAATATAGTTCTGTAGAATCTGGAAGAATCTGAATTTAGGGGAGGGGCTGATGGGGGAAAAGGAGAAGTATATAATACTTTAAACAATAAAAAAATAAAATTAATTTGCCCCTGACTGGTTTGGCTCAGTGGATAGAGCGTCGGCCTGCAGACTGAAGGGTCCTGGGTTCAATTCCGGTCAAGTGCATGTAGCTTGGTTGTGGGCACATCCTCAGTGAGGAGTGTGCAGGAGGTGGTTGATCAATGTTTCTCTCTCATCGATGTTTCTAACTCTCTATCCCTCTCTCTTCCTCTCTGTAAAAAATCAATAAAATATATTTTAAAATAAATCAATATAATAAAATTAATTTTAAAAAAATAAAAGAATTTTGGGTGAATAAATATACTTGCTCAAAAGCCCCATCTGTTCCTTATTGAGGAGGAGCTAGACAGGTGTATACGCACACACACTTAAACGTGCCCACATGCATCCCAGCTCAGTGTACATCACTGACACGTGTGCATGTTTAAGTGTGTGTAGACAAGTGCCTATGTGGTCTCCTCACATCTGTTGATCATTCTTTTCTAGGGTGTGACTTAGTCCTTCCCAGCAAATCCTTTTGCTGTCCTCCTCAATCCTAAATTAAAACGACCCCTGGAGGCAGGGGTATCCTTGGGTAATCTATGTTGCGATTACCGCACAGGTATTTTTCTGAATGAAATACACATTCCACTGGCGCAAAAGAGATGTCTCTGATAGAAGTCCTAAGTGCCAGTCAGACTCCTGGACCTGAAACCCTTATCTCTGCCACATCCTCAAAATTGGGGTCATTTCCTTCCCACTTGTCAGCTCACCTGGGACAAGCTCCATCTGAGCGAAATTCGCCTCTCTTCTGGGAAAATGGAAACTCTACCCGAGGACGCTGGGGAGCACGAGTTATATCAGTGATTGAGAATGTTCTTATTGTTTCCAGGCGCATTCAGATGTCTTTTACCAATGCAGTGCAAGGACACCGTGAGACGGGTATTTGTTCATTTGCTCTCCTCATGCAAGTTGTAGGATGATTGCAATGGCTAATCAATGAGTCTTTCTTTGGTGTGTGCTCCTACTTTAGCATAAAAAGTAACAGTCAGCCCTAGCCGGTGTTGCTCAGTGGATAGGGCGTTGGCCTGTGGACTGCAGGGTCCCAGGTTCAATTCCAGGTCAAGGGCACATGCCCAGGTTGTGGGCTCAATCCTCAAAAGGGGGCTTGCGAGAGGCAGCCGATTAAGGATTCTCTTTCATCATTGATGTTTCTGTCTCTCCCTGCCTCTCTGAAATCAATAAAAAAATGCATTTAAAAAGATAACATACGAGCTTCTTCTCTACGGAAATCCTGGCCAATAACATTGAAGCTCATGTTACTGATGTTCAATAATAACGTTCGTCTGCCTGCATGCTCTGGCCAAAAAAACATGCAGGAGCAGGGGCTTGCAGAAAAGAATGAGTTCATCTGACCTCTGGCCAAACTCGCCGATGGCCTGCAGGTTACAGATGATATGGGCAAAATCGCAAGACACCGTGGGTAAGGGGTTCAAGGTCATGTTAAGAGTTGATTGGCTAGGAGTGAGATTCGGATACTAAATGATTTATCCAGGTCTGAGCACCACTCCGAGGTCAACTCCAACATCCAGAACAGGAGTCAAGGAGGGTTAGCCAGGGAACTGTCCCCGCTTAAGACTCAGGGGCTGAGTCAGGCAGTGTCCTTAGACACGAGGGCTGGAACCTGATGGCCGTAGGCCTGAACGGGTGTATTGTCTTCTGCTGCCTCAGGGGTTAGGGGTCACGAGGGGGAGAGACTAGGTCAAGCCAGTGAGGTGTGCTGAGCTGAAAGAGGGAAGAAGAGAAAGAATCATTGTTTACAAACTACTGTTTAAATCAAATCAGAACCACGACCCCCCTCTCCCCCCCCCTTTCCTTTGCACACAGTAACAAAACAATTTTATCAACATCGTAAAACCATTCAGGTAATAAATAGGCTCCAAAAATGGCTTCTGTGGGGGGGCGGAGAGGGGAACGAGGAGGGGAGAGGAATTTCAACGACACGGTTTACTGATTGCTTTGTACCTGGTACCTCAAGCGATCGAATGCCATGTGTTGTTTGAAATACTGTAGCCACCATTCAGAAAAAAAAAAAATATATATGTGTGTGTGTGTGTGTGTGTGTGTGTATACATACATATGTGTGTGTGTGTGTGTGTGTGTGTGTGTGTGTGTGTGTGTATCTATCCCTGGTTCAGAAGCCCGTGTCAGCTCATGGAAGACCTTTGCATTTTCCATGAACACTGGCCAGAGGGCATTTTTCATCTTTTCCTGAAAATCTTCTCATTAAAAGTACATTCCAGCTAAAAACTGATTTGGCTCCGTGGATAGAGCATCGGCCTGCGGACTGAAAGGTCCCAGGTTCAATTCCAGTCAACGGCATGTACCTTGGCTGCGGGCACATCTCCAGTGGGGGGCGTGCAGGAGGCAGCTGGTTGATGTTTCTCTCTCATCGATGTTTCTAACTCTTTGTCCCTCTCCCTTCCTCTCTGTAAAAAAATCAATAAAATATATATATTTTAAAAAAGTACATTCCAGGGGCTCACCTTCGCTCACATTGATCTCATCAGGCTTAAGTGGTAGAACCTTCTGGAGCGTTCCAGGCTTCGCGTCCTCATTGGCATGATGGCATGTTTTTAACCGCAGGCCTTCTCCCGCACTGGCCTTTCCACCTTCAAAAATGCCTTTTTCAGGAAGCTTTTCTCATCAGTCGCCTCTGATCAGGTCTGGGACCAAATTTAGCCAGCGACATAATTAATACGCTGTGCATTCATATTCTTGGATATGCTGCTTTGTAATGAGTTTTTCAGTGGTTTATTATTTATGTGGGTAACTACTTATTTCATTTACCTTAGAATGTATAGTACAGTGGTACCTCGAGATACGAGTGCCCTAACATACGGGATTTTTGAGATACGAGCCATCGAGCGAGCAATTTTTGCTTTGAAATACGAGCAACAGTTGAGATACAAGCAATCACGCAGATCAGCTGGCTGCACTGGACCCACCAGTTTACTGTGACTCGAGCGTCTTATAATTTCCCACGCCTCAAGGTTTCGGAACAAATTAAACTCATATCTCGAGGTACCACTGTATACCTTCAGCTCCATAGTAAGATGTAGAGTGAATTCTAGTGGCCGAAGTGAGAAGGAGTAGGTAAAATAAAATGAGATGAGATGAAATAACATAATAGAGCATAAAATAACAATGTAAAATTAAAAAAAATAGATATCTACCTAGAATCCATTGTGGAATTTAGTGCTCAGATTTCTGCTTACTTTTCAAGGCTCAGTGCTTTAAGATTTGGGATTTGAAGCTTGAGACTCCTTTATTGATCTAAAATTGAGCTCACAATTCTTTATACATATATATGTATATATATATATATATACATATATGTATATATATATATACACATATATTATTGATTTTCTACAGAGAGAAAGGGAGAGGGATAGAGAGTTAGAAACATTGATGAGAGAGAGAGAGAGACATCGATCAGCTGCATTCTGCACGCCCCCTACTGGGGATGTGCCCACAACCAGGATACGTACCTTTGACCAGAATCAAACCTGGGATCTTTCAGTCCACAGACTGACGTTCTATCCACTGAGCCAAACCAGTTTCGACAAACGCACAGTTCTTTTGTAGCCTCTCTCACCTCTGCAGTTGTGCTAGGAACCTTGGGGGATGTCTGACTGCAGGCTTAGGCCCCCACCCCCACCCCCGCCCAAGCCAGCATTCAGACATCAGATCACATAAACAATGGCACCAAAAACAGCTGCTTTTCACTACCAGCAAGACTATTTCAGCTGCTTATTTTCTGGACAATAGACAGACAACAGATGATAAAGTGGACCGGGATCCTTCTGTAAGCTGAGAACAATAAAACATACAAGAGACATTAATTTCAAAGACGTTGTCTGTCTGACATGAACTCGCCAGGAAGGAAGACCTGCACGGCTCTGCTTATTCAGCAGGCTCTTAGAACAGGCACCGTTCCACCCGCTCCCTCCAGCGGAAGGTCCTTTGAAGGAAAATCTCATCACTGATGCCCATCAGTCGGAGCCTAAGGGAACCTGAAATTGTACAGAAGCATCTTTAGGAGGAAAACAGAGTTCTCTTTTAGCCCAAGAACAAAGCAAGTTCAGAAGCAGGACACCCAGGAGAATAAAACCCTTTCCTACCTGCTGCACTCAGGGTTCTCTGAGAAAATACAACACATTTGCCGGAGGCTTCATGGCATTACTATAACTATAGTGTCAGAAGACGATCAACACTACAGTGGCACCTCGAGATACGAGTGCCCTAACATACGAGATTTTTGAGATACGAGCTGTGGAGCGAGCGATTTTTGCTTTGAAATACGAGCAACATGAGATAGGAGTAATCGTGCGGATCGGCTGGCTGTATACGACCCACCAGATTACCGTGAATCGAGTGTCTCATAGTTTCCCACGCCTCAAGGTTATGGAACAAATTAAACTCGTATCTTGAGGTACCGCTGTCGTACTGCTACAGCTTACAATTGTGAACCACACACATGTGACTTACACTGCAGTATTTTTAGACACATCCTTTTCTTTCATGCACACCGTGGTTCTTTTAAGTTTGGTTTTTATGACCCCTACATTGCCCACATTACCAAGCTAAGAACCATGAGGGCTTAGAATCTCATCCTTTCCGTTTGATCTACACCCAGTGGTTTCTAACCATTGTGCAATACTGCCTGGCACCTCCATTAATTACTTAGGACAGTGGTCAGCAAACTCATTAGTCCACAGAAGCAAATATCAACAGGACAACGATGGAAAAATTTTTTTGAGAGCCAAATTTTTTAAACTTAAACTTTTCCTAATGCCAGTTTTCAAAATAGACTCACCCAGACCATGGTGTTTTGTGTAAGAGCCACCCTCAAGGGGACAAAGAACCATATGTGGCTCGCAAGCCGCAGTTTGCCAACCACTGACTTAGGCTATCACATTAGCCTATGGGTTACAAGGGAGTTTTCAGGAGGTTTCGAAGGACAAGATTCATAGAATAAGTTCAAATTCCTTTCCAAGAAATGTCTATGCTACCTTAACAGATAGGTCATGTCAACTGATAAATTGCATAAAAAACTTAATTCTGGATAGGATCTTTGATGCATAAGGTTTAGACTTCATTGATTCTGTGAATAGCTAACGTGGGCTACGTTCTTATAAAACATGTTACTTATCAATATATCGAGGTGTCAGCAGGTATGGGTGCAGGTACATCCCTGTGCTTGTGTCTCAGGTGCGTTTAGCTTGTGACCCCTAAGCAATTCGCTGTCTCTTTCCAAGACTTTCAGTGCGAGGCTAAGATACAAAAAAGTAAATGCGATGGCAACACGATTCTTGCTGTGTTAAAAATAATTATATTTCTTAGCGATCAGCAGAGCCTAACACAAATTGGATTACTGCATGTCGCCGTGTATGCCTGTCTTTCTTCAATGATGACTAGCTTAAACCAGTTCATCGGAACATCCTGGGCTGACTGGTGTGGAAAGCACACACTGATCGGCTGCCTGATTGTCACCGTGGAAGTGGGAGTCGTGTGGCTAAATCCTTGGTGACAGCTTCAAAATAAACGCTCCATCTGTTGGGATATTGGACATAGGATGGGAGATATTTATACTTGTCCGTTTTAGCAAACACATTTCCATGTCATCTTGTCCGCACAAACCCTATAAGATTAGACTCGAAAGCAGAATAGAGCTCAGATTCTGGAAACGGTCCACTTGGGTTGGGACCCAGATTCCAATTCATTGACTGTGCGATATTGGCTACATTAGCGCATGCCTCTGTGGCCTGATTCTTTAGTTAAAGGGAGAAAATAAGAGTATCTATTGTATCAGGTAATGGTTAAATTATATATTTTAAACTATCAACATACTGATAGTGGTTTTCATAAAGCCAGTATCAATACATGCTGCTATCATCTACACTAATAAAAGAGTAACATGCAAATTGACCGTACCTTCACAGCACCCACCGGCTAATCAGGAGTGAGTATGCAAATTAATCCAACAAACATGGCAGATTGATTTGCATACACAGGTGCTGAGCGGCTGGGGAGCAGGGTGGGACGCAGGCATTCCACACCATCCCAGCCACTCTGGGCCTCTGGGCAGCGTGAGAAGGTGGAAAGGTGGCTCCAGCCAGAGTGAAGGCAGTGCTGGCAGCCAGGGGAAGGAAGGCCCATTCTTGCATGAATCTTCATGCATCAGGCCTCTACTCCTATATAATAAAAGGCTAATATGCAAATCCACTGAACAGCAAAATATCTGGTAGCTATGATGCACACTCACCACCAGGAGGCAGATGCTTCAGGTAGAAGCTGACCTCTGGTGGTCAGTGCACTCCCACAGGGGGAGTGCTGCTCAGCCAGAAGCCGGGCTCACAGTTGGTGAGTGCAGGGGTGGTGGCGGGAGCCTCTCTCACCCCTGCAGCAGCACTAAGACCCCTTGGGAGGGTGTCCGACTGCCCGCTTAGACCTGCTCCACCTAAGCCAGCCATTGGACATCCCCTGAGGGGTCCTAACTGTGAGAGGCCACAGGCCAGGCTGAGGGACCCTCCCCCTCCAGTGCACGAATGTCATGTACTGGGCCTCTAGTTTGTTTATAGATTATTGCTACTATGTCCAGAGAGCGTTAGAACAGAAAAATCATGGCAGCTATAAAAATGACACGACCTTTGATAGACGCCATTGGTATGAAAAATAATTGAGAACACAATGATTTTTATGGTCTCGGTTGTCCTTTTGAAAATTACGTATCAGAGGAACAGAAGTTAAGGCACATGTCATACTAGCATGCGGCACATTTTCCACGAACAACTTCCTACCATGTTCGGAACATAGTCTCAGTCCGGCGGGCTGCTATCACAGAACGCTGCAGACAGGAGCGTCAATGAGCTGCAGACACTGCTCTCTCACAAGTTTGGCAGCTGTGAAATCCGAGGTCAAGGAGCCAGTAGATTTGCTGTCTGGTAAGAGACCACGTTGGGGTTCACAGATGACAGTCTTCTCTCTGTGTCCCTACATCACGGAAGGGGCGAGAGGGAATGCTTTTGGGGGCACTAATCACATTCACAGGTTCTCCATCCTCATGACTTCATCACCCCCTGAGGCCCCTACCTTTTCCTACCATCATAGTGGGGGTTGGGACTTTAACACATGCATTTTTGGGGGATACAGCTGTTTAGTCCATAACACAGCTCTACAAGGAAAGCGCTACTAAGACACATCTTTCCCCAAAAAACCTAATTCAGAAAACTTGGGTGACTTTCTTCCCATCATGCAGTGGTGCATGGAAGGAGCTGTCCTTGAATCAAAGGCTCAGACCCCCTTGGCCAAACTTGTAACTAGTCTTTCGACTAGAAAGTCATCTTCTCTCTCTTCCAGAAGACACGCTTTCATAGCAAGTATCATCTCTACCACCTTTTCTCTAAGGAATAGAGTTTATAGAAGCTTCACAGGGATATTTTTCTAAAATAATGTGATTCCTTAATATTTGGAGCAAGAACAGAGATTGTGATAGAGTTCTATTATTTCTATCAACTGCATATACCTTTCTCCCAATACTCTCTAGATTTTGAGCGTTTTTTTCCCTGAAAAAATATAATCTATAGGCATTTACCATCAGAAACAGGTGGCTAACAGTCTCTCTTGCCAACAGTACCTTTTTATTTTATTTTTTTGACACACCACCAGCAACTTAGTGGAAACAGACACTTGGGAAACATTTACGCCTTGTAGTTATAGAAGTTTCCAGAAGGTGCCTTTTCTTTTTCTTGTTAATAACTTGAAACCAGGTTCACCGAATACTGAGGTCGAGGATCATCTCTCGAGGCAATCTTGGTGTTTAATTGCCAGTAATCTCCTGGCTTGTCTGCTTCCCCTCCATTTTACTAGTAATGCTCAGTTAACTTACTGCAGGCACCAACCCTTCGTTCCATCTGCCGTGAACAAACAAGAATAGAACGATTCTTTATTAGTAATTTTTACACGAAGGTCAGTTAGAAAATCAGAAAGGGCCCAAACCAGTGTGGCTCAGTGGATAGAGCGTCAGCCTGCGGACTGAAAGGTCCCAGGTTCCATTCTGGTCAAGGGCATGTACCTTGGTTGCGGGCACATCCCCAGTGGAGGGCGTGCAGGAGGCGGCTGATCGATGTCTCTCTCTCATCGATGTTTCTAACTCTCTGTCCCTCTCCCTTCCTGTCTGTAAAAAATCAATAAAAATACATTTTAAAAAATCAGAAAGGAATACCTTATATGTCCTTGGTTCTGAAAGTTCCTTTGCTCAGAACCAATCAGAATCCCCGTGACTTTCAGCATCTGCAAAGCTGAGGAGACAAATAAGCGTGCACCGATTTTGTTCTACCTAATATTTTCCCTTTTAGTGTCATTGGAAAGGGAGTTTCTTTCCGAACTGTGCTTTTTTCCCTCCCCCCTCTCCCTCTCTCTCTCTCTCTCTCTCTCTCTCTCTCTCTCATTTAATAAGCAGGCTGCTGGCCTCTTGTTGGTTCCAAACCAAACAGAATTGCCAACAAAAGCCCTGACCATTTCAGAGTATGTGCCTTATCTGTTTACCAGAAATCCTTTACTTTAAAAATCAGAGACACTTCGGTGACCTGCCTGCCCCAAATACTTCACGGGCATTTCCATTTTCAACTCCTGATCTAATACATTCCTCAGGGAGATGTGGGCTTCACATAAGCACCTTTTTTGTTATTTATTATTATTTTTTTTAATGACATCTTCACACCTACGGGTATCTGTAGGCACACGGACGGTTTGCAAGCGGCTAATTGTTTCTGAAATTAGCTCAGTACAGACACCGAGCACAGTTAAACTGAGAATAACTCGTGTTTAAAAGTGAGAATTCCAGCCCTCGCTGGTTTGGCTCAGTGGACAGAGCATCGGCCTGTGCACGGAAGGGTCTCACACAGGTTTGATTGATTCCCCAGCAGGGGGCATGCAGGAGGCAGCCCATCAATGATTCTCTCCCCTCATGGATGTCTCTGTCTCCTTCCTCCCCTCCACTCTGAAATCAATAAAAATATATATTTTTTTAAAGTGAAAATTCCCAAGGGTCAGGCTGCTTTATACACAAAACCCTTACAATCCATTTGAACGCATTTGAACTTTTGTATTTATTCATTTGTGAACTCCAGCTGATGGTTCCATTAGAGTGTACATTTTTTTTTAATCTTTAATTTTAAGAAAGTCGTGTGAGTCTTGGTTGGAGATACGTAGGTTTGGGAAAGGGCTTCTAATTTTGAAATGCAGGTACACACCTCTGCTTTAAAAAAGAAAACATTTCCCTTTAAGACAAGTAGCATTATGGTGACCCATGCTCGTGGTGCTTTGAATCAGAGTGATATTGGCTGCGAGGTTCTGGGTTCTCAGCAAGGACAGGGCACGCTGACCTCATGTGGAGTTTCGGTCACGGGCGCTGTTCCTGATGGACCTGGTGAGAGTGATGCCTTCCAGGCGAGGGAGCTTTCATGCCAGCCTCACTCATGGGCAGCATCTCTCTCTGCCCTCAGCTCTTTCCCAGAAACGGATTTCCTGTTCCCATGCTACTTCCAATAGCACCGCTTCATTGGAATGTGACATTTTAGCATAATGATCTGGATCACCTGAGGGGAAAGGCATGGAATGGGGAGGGACTTCTCTGGTGGAAGGTACCCGCAGCTCACATGAAACATGCCCCTGGTCTTTGCCATCCCAGGAGAAATGGTTGATGGGACAGTTCAGTGCCGGAAACCAAACATGGTCTCACCAGGAACGGGAGATCAGAAGGCTGGTCCACCTTCATGGCTCTGAAAGGTCAGAGCTAATCACTCACTGGTTAGTGGAAACATTATTCGCTGAAGCAGCCTCTACCTGTTTGTCTCATGTAAATTTCTGTTCTGGGAATTTTCCTGCCTAAAGGCTATTGGTGTGTCCCAAAGCCTTAATAAAAGGGAGAAATAGGCCAGAACAAGGGGCGGTCCTTTCCACTAGAGGAAGGTTCCTGCCTGCCCCCCCAATATTGCCAGGTTAATACTTTCCTAGTCTCTCTCTTCATTTGCGTGTGACCTCCTCCAGAACCCGAATCCTGAACCGGGAACCCTGAACCACTCAGGATGTGGAAAGGGGCTCCCACAGTTCAGAGCATCACCTGCTGTCAGATGAGTGTCCTCCTAAGGCGTCCAAGAGTGATAACAAATTGCACCTCAATTATTTGCTGAAAACCACAAGGATTTTTCCTGTGGAAAGCACATCACTCCGCCGGATGTTCAAGCAATCAGTAGTGGCTTCTACCACCCATTTATCCGTTTGCAGAGAGGTCTTTACCGCTTCTTGCCGGTCCCCCCAGCAATCTGTCTCTTGTTCCTGTCGAGGCCAGAGGCTGGCCTTCCCGAGGGCAGACCAGCTGCTGAGAGCTGGGCCGGCCTTAGCCAGTTCACTCTGTGGAGGGAGAACGTTGAGAGAGGTGACCTGCCGTTTGAGTCACGATGGACAGTTCCTGTTGGGAAGAGCGCATTTTGCATGTGACAAGGTGTTAATTATGCACGGGCTCCTAGTGGTACTTAGAAAGGGCCCTGGAAGTGGTTCCTTATCTGCCTCCCCTTCCCTTCTGCCCACGGGGAGTGGAATTAATACCACAGACAACTTCTTTGTCTCGCTTTATTTTGGGTTTGTTAGTTTCTGAAAAGTATGAAAGGAAATCTATAAATGGTCACCGTGACAGTTTGCTTGAAGAATTGAAGAAACCCTGTGGTAATGCAATAAATGTTGGTGCTTTGCTCTTGAATTGTCAAGTATAGACAATATACTGGATTAGTTTCTTATACTGCACTAGAGGCCTGGAAGGTCACGGCGCTGCCCAGATCTGGTCCCTCCTCTGTCGCTGTGCCTGGGGTTGGCTCCGAACTTTTTTTTTTTAAATCTTTCCAAGCTTTCTCCGCTGCAAAGAAATGGCACTTCAACCCAATGAGGGACCTTCCCTAAGGCAGCAGAGAAAAGTAAGATCAGTGGGAGCAGAAAAGGAAGCCGTTCAGACACTGACTGTGACGGGGACACAGACATAAGTCCTTGCTGGGCTGGGACTCCAGGCTGTTTGCAACAGACCTTTGTTGGTGACACAGACGATGCTGAGCTGAAAGGGTCACTGTCAGAGTGGCATGAATTGGGGTCATTTTCGGGCCTAATCACACCGAAATGGGAGAAAGAGAGAGAGAGAGAGAGAGAGAGAGAGAGAGAGAGAGAGAGAGAGAACACAGAGGAGAGCCAGGTGGTTAGGAACACGGCACAGCAAATCCGCCTCCCTGGGCCGCGTCACCGTGTCTCGGGAAGAATGTAGAAAGTCCATTATCGCTTCTTCAAAAGTAATTTTAAAATGCAAATACAGGTGCCGCCAGATTCTTGTCTCCACCAGATTGTCAATTTCCCGGCCCCACGTCATTCATTTTTCATGAAGAAGGAGACGGGGGCAGAGATGTATTTGTTGACAGTTACCCAGCGCAGGCCGCCTCAGCTCTGACCCAAATTCTTCACGCTCCGAAGCCGCCGGAGAGAAAAATAATGAGGCCTGAGTTGTTTCTGAAATGCAAAGCCCGAAATTGCCAGAACTGACTCAGGTTCCTGGAAGGTAGGGGGTTTAGAGCTTCTTTCTTTCTTTCTTTCTTTCTTTCTTTCTTTCTTTCTTTCTTTCTTTTTTCCTTCCTTCCTTCCTTCCTTCCTTCCTTCCTTCCTTCCTTCCTTCCTTTCTTTCTTTTAATATATTTTATTGATTTTTTTACAGAGAGGAAGGGAAAGGGATAGAAAGCCAGAAACATAGATGAGAGGGAGAGATCGATCAGCCGCTTTCTGCACGCCCCCTACTGGGGATGTGCCCGCAACCAACGTACATGCCCTTGACAGGAATCAAACCTGGGTCCAGTCAGTCCCCAGGCCAATGCTCTATCCATTGAGCCAAATCGGTTTCAGCTCTTCCTTCCTTCCTTCCTTCCTTCCTTCCTTCCTTCCTTCCTTCCTTCCTTTCCTTCCTTCCTTCCTTCCTTCCTTCCTTCCTTCCTTCCTTTCTTTCTTTTAAAGTGATGCTTTCATTATTCTGTAAAAAGGTAACAAAATACACAGAGCAAAACTAATGTGACCAACATGTGCTATGGCTTCTGGGTAAATGCTGGACTCTGTGTACTCCACAGCTGGTCATGATCAAGTGTGAACATTCAGCAAGGCCGCCCGCTAACTGTGCAAAAGCAAGAAAACAAGAAACGTTGATCCAAGAGCAGAGTGTCCTTTGCCATTCTTGATCCCAGGAGCCAAGATTTTGTCCATCCTGGGCGAGGAGAGTGGGGGGTAGGGGTAACTGTGTGTGTGTGTGTTTGTGTGTGTGTGTGTGTGTGTATGGTGTATGTGTGTGTGTGTGAGTGTGGTGTGTGTGTGTGTGTGTGTGTAAATGCTTTAAGGCTCAGTTTTCAAAACGTTTCGCCCCTCGACACACATACACATACAGAACCCCATCCTCCATAGAAATCAAGTACCAATCCATCAGCCTGAGCTGATTTCCAGGGCAGAATACAGTGCGGGTGTCGTTAATGCCACCGAATCTCTGTCACACCGGCCAGCACGCAGCTGTCACTCAGCGGTACAGGCGGCTCCTGCCTTCATTCGGCCAGCCCTGCTCGCAGCACCAGCCAGGGGGTGACTTAATGAAAATAATGACAGCATCCCTGCTGGCTGGGCTCAGGGCTGGAGCAGCGACCTGTGAACCGGGAGGTCACGGTTCGATTCCTGGTCAGGGCGCCTGGGCCCACACCTTCCTCTCAAGCTCCTGGGAAATCCTTGATTGTCTTCATCCTGGAGGCCCAAGTAGCACCCCCTCCACCTGATGGACACAACCCCTATTTGCTGGAAAGCCCTGCCCCCCACCGTGCCACGGGGTGGTTGGACAGGGCCTGGCTTCGGCACGTTCGGTTCCATCCTCTGGAAGGGCCAGCGGCCAGCAGCTGCCGAGACCGCTCTTGTCACCAGATCTGTTCTTCTGACCCGACTCTTCCCTAACAAAGTGGGGGGGGTGGTCCTTCTGCTTATTCTGCTTCAACATAAACCCCAGTCTATTCCCAGGCACCCCGAGTTTAATTTGCATAGGCTAAGTTTATGTTGGTTCTTACTTTCAGTCTGTTTTCAAGAAGCCAACTGTACACTCTGTATATTTCTTTTCTCCGGAGTGAACTTGGGAGCGATGACAGGAAATGCTGGAAGGTTTGGTCCAGTAATTGCTCAAGGTCCACCCTAACGCCTTTGACTGGTTCTCTTGAAAAAGCCGGGCATATTTATTTATGCAAATAATACTGACATTTGTAAGCAAAATTTTCCATTGGAGCCGGACAAAACAGTGATGTCTGGTTCACACAATGAACTGATATTTTCATTAATTGATTACTGCCCAGTTCTTGTCAGAGCTGCTGCGATCTCAGAGCTGGTGAGGATAGTCTAGGACTGTCGTTCTGAGTCCATGATGAAGTATGCATTTTTTTGAGAGAGTGCAAAGACTGCTCTCCCAGGAGGGCAGCTCCATGCTCAACTTTTGCTCCTCTATAACAGTCATCTGTTCTGAATAACGCTGCCTCAATATTTAACCTGATTCCGATCAATCACCGAGGGAAGGGTGGACAGAAGCTGGTAAAGTTTGAACTTAGGCGTTTGGGTCCTCTTTTTGTGTTCATTCATGACCCCCTTGTCAACCTACCACCCCTCCCCCACCCAACACACACACATACACACATACATACACACACTTGCATACACACATACACATATATGTACACACATAGACACACATACATAGACACATGCACATATGCATACACACATGCACACACATGCACACACATACACACACATGCACACACATTCACACACACACCTCAGGATCCCAGGTTTGTTTCCCCCGGTGTTTTCTGCTTTGTCACTTCCATTCATCGCCTCCCATTCAGTTCTGTCTTCCGTGAAACTATGTGAATCTGCATGTGTGCAGGGTGTAAGCCAGCATTCGCCACCCGCAGTCATGAGCTGGGAATATGGCAAGCAGGCGTGTCCTAGAAGCATCGTATCGTGTGCCCCACAACGCTCAGGGAGGGTGCCTTCGACATCCTCCCCTTGAGATGGCAAACATGCGAGGCATCATGCGAAAGTTCCTGCAAGTGAAACACGAAACTTCTTTAATTTTGTTTTTGCGTCCAGAAGGCCCATCGCTGAAGGGCAGCCCCATCTGGCTGTAGCTACCGCTGTCCCTAAATAGACGCCTCCCTTCCCCACAGCGTCAGATGGGCGAACAGTCGCCAGGAAGGAAACAGAAGTGACATCGGAAACCTCCGCGTGCAGACAGCCGCCACGTCGCTGTGAGGAAAGCTGTCACAGGCTCATGCAAAGTCCTCTCTTGGGGAGCGGGGTGTGCATGGAACATCGGCCGCTCTGTTCATGGAGATGTGATACAGGCCGGATCCCAAAGCAATGAAAGAAAACAAACAGAAAACAAACTTAGAAGTTCAGGTTTTAACATACGGATATTGGGGAGCCACCAGAAACTTGTAAAGAACAGCCATGAAAAGACCTGTGTTGTCAAAGCTCATTGAAGCCCCAGGATAGAAAGTGGGGGACAGGAAATGGGACTGAGCCAGCCGATTTCAGGGTGTTCTAGGAATCCAGTGGCAATGTTGAGGTCATGAGTGGGATCGTGACTCCAAAGAGAAGTTCAGAAACGTATTTAAGGAAGATTTAGCCCAAGAGAAAGAGTGGGACGTGATCTTCCACACTGACTCAGCGCAGTCACATGTGTTGACATGGGTAACGGAATAAACTTCAGCGGCGCATCAAGAAGAAACGTGAGGAGGATGGAAGGGCAGAGAGCGGTGCGTCTGACTCTGGTCCATGCGAGTGATGAGCACAAACTCTCTTAAATGAAGCCAGACTTGCTAGACTGGCCTGCGGGTGGAAGGGCCAGTGCGATGTCTCTCCAGGTGTCCTGCAGCGCCCACATAACGCCTCTGTCTCTCTTCTCGTTGACTGACTAGTGCCCACGCTGACATTTACCCATGGTTTTGCCTGACGGGGTTCTGTCTACCTGTCAACCTTTTCTTCCCATCATGGTGAGCGAAAGGGAAGGACAGAATGAGTTAAGGGGGAAAAAATAAAACCTGGCAAAAACACCACCCCCACGTTGGCCCCTAAAGAACAACCAGCAGGCATCGGTGCAGTGAGAAGTGACGTCTGGGAAGACAGGTTTGAGCTTTCAGGTGGAAATTATCCGAGGGAAAATGTCTAGTTCCTTCTGAAACAGAGGATGGTTCATAGCACATGCAAGTGTCAACGCAGGGTAATGTCACCCCAAGATAGCATGAACACAGGTCCATTTGTGTGGCTCGAGTCAGAGGCCACCTGCCTGGAGTGATGGGAAGAAGTGATGGAAGGACTCTAGATCCATACGCCTTTAACTTGCTCCCGCAGCAAAATCACCTCTCCTGCCTTTACTGGTGGGTGGCGGGGGTCAGGATAATAATTGCTCCCACAAAGCCATATATAAAACGGGCTCTAGTATTGGCCGTCCCAAGGACACGGTGACTTTGAAGAAGTCAATTCGTTTTTGCAGGTCACTTACTTCACCTGAAAAATGGCCTAATCAGAGCTACCTCGCTTTGATTGTAACGCCATTCCCAGTGTCCAACTGAGATCACATGTGTTTTATGGGCGATAAAAGGAGAAACCCGGGCCCGGGATTAATATTTTGAGTTGCGGCAGTTGTCCATGAGATATCAGCGGTGACATTTTAAAGAGGTGATACACCGATATGCACCTTAATTTAGGAGATGAGCGGAGGAGGCCCATGAATCATGTGTATGGAGAAGCGGGTTAGAAATATGTAGGCAGGGGGCTGACCAGAATGTGTGAGTTCTGGGAAGAGGGAAAGCATTTTTAGCCTGGCAACAGATGCCCGGTATGAAATGGAGGTCACCAAAACTGCCTTTTCAGACAGTTTTGCATAAAGAGAATCCTGTGGAAATTAATATGCGTGCAAACTCTGGTATTTGAGTTCTGAACAATAGCTAGATGAGCGCATTTAATAGGAAGTAAGGATGGAGAACCTGGACTAGACTTTCAGACAGTGTCGTCGGAACATCAAGGGGACTGTTTCAGGTAATGTATAGACCACCTCCCCTCCATTGCTTCTTCCCACTGCCACCATCAAGATATGCGCGTGCGCGTGCGTGTACACACACACACACACACACCATTTCCGTATACCACACTGTTTCCCCTTTCCTGGAATGTTTTTGCCTCTTCTAACCTTCCTTGGACCCACAAAATGGGCTAAGTAATCTTACTTTCAGTCCACGTGTGCGCTGTGCACAATTTTACCATGGTGCTGAGTCTATTACATGGTTATAGATAACATTATACACACACACACACACACACACACACATACAAATACACATGTGTCTTCATATATTTGCCTTCCCCGCAGGAGGACTCTGAGCTCTCCGGCTCTAGGATCCTAAGGAATTCATCTGTATTCCCATGGGATCTGGCAGTGTTTCCTGTATTTAAAAATGTCCAATAAATGCTCAGAGTCAACTGAACATCAGGGTTGCAGAGCAGCGAATGATGCTTGGTGAGGTTCTGAAAGATGTGGTGGTGGGTAGTTGTAGTGCCGTGCATGAGAGGTTTTTATTTATTTCTTTAAGAGTCATAGATTTGCCCTATCCAGTTTGGCTCAGTGATAGAGCATTGGCCCGCAGACTCAAGGGTCGCAGGTTTGATACTGGTCAAGGGTATGTATCTTGGTTGCGGGCACATCCCCAGTAGGCAGCTGATTGATGTTTCTCATTGTTGTTTATAACTCTCTCTCCCTCTCCCTTTCTCTCTGTAAAAAAAAATCAATTATATATATATACATATATATGTAAAAAAATCAATTATACACACACACACACACACACACACACACACACACACACACACATGTAAAGAGTCAAGGATTCATTCATTTGCTTATTTTATAAAACTATTCAGCCCTGGCTATGTCCCAGACACTCCGGGGAAAACAATGAATCTCATATAGAATTAATAGAGCAAAGTAGAAGGCATACACCTAAATGCAAGTCCCACAAGGACAAAAGGTCAGAGGGCAATGGCGGAATCACATACCGTGCAGGCTTGCTGTTCAAATCCCCGTTTTCTCTTTGCTGCTTACAAACATGCAACCTTAGCCAACGGAACCTCAGTTTGCTCCTCAGAAGAACAGCCCTACACATGTAGTTGCTTTGTTGTAAATATCCCCACGAGCGCATCTCCCGCAGAATTATTTCCAGGCATTGCTGCTGCGGGATTTTCAAATTATTTATGTGCAGCAACGGGGCTGTGGTCCAACGGTCATCAATGCCGCGCCGGGCTTTTGATATGTATGACTCCTCTGTCTTCTAAAATTATTGTACCAATTATTTTAATGACAATGGGAAAGAATGGACTGGGTTTCTGGCAACCTTGCCAACATGGGCCTTTTGCGAGTATAAATGCGAGAGAGCATTTCCTGGTCGGAAACAAATGTGTGGAGAAGGCTGGTGTCATCGAGCATTCTTCCCTGTGCACGGATTCCATTGGCATTCCTCTTATGCGAATCGTTTGTGGGTTCTTCCGCCCTGGCCGGGGTGTGCCCTGAATGTAAGCAGCTGATTCCAGCAGCCTGTGAGTCACCGCTGAGTAAATGTGAAGCCTTCCCTTCTCCCAAAACAGTGTCTCCCCTCCGCTGGCGAGGCTATCAGGACTCCTCTGTACAGTGGTACCTCGAGATACGAGTTTAATTCATTCCATAACCTTGAGGTGTGGGAAATTATGAGACGCTCGAGTCATGGTAAACTGGTGGGTCGTGTGCAGCAGGCTGATCCGAGTGATTACTTGTATCTCAAATGTTGCTCTTATTTCAAAGCAAAAATCGCTCGCTCAACGGCTCATATCTCAAAAATCTCGTATGTTAGGGCACTCATATCTCAAGGTACCACTGTATTTCCTGGGGCCTCTGCTGGTGCTTCCTCCTGAGCTTGCTTTGAAGGAGAGACCAAAATGACCCCAGATCTTCATGATTTTATACCAGGCGTACCAGTAGTGGTGGCGCTATTCGTTTGAGATTTAAGATCTTATGAGTGAACAAGAGTTTATTAGGACCTACTGAGACCAGCCGCTGTGGTGACCTCCCAGATTGGCCACGATCCTTTAAATATTGATGCTCTCTGTTCCCCCCACAGATGAACAAGCAGTTCATGCACCATCTACGCCAAGTGGCCAGATGATTGTGATCTCTGAATGCATAATAATCTGGCCAATCAGTGTGTGTGTGTGTGTGTGTGTGTGTGTGTGTGTGTGTGTATTAGAGGCCTGGTGCATGAATTCATGCATGGGTAGGGTCTGGCCAGCCTGGCCAAGGGAAGGGGATATGGGCAGTTGGACAGCCTGCCTGCTGGTGTAACTCCTGGCCGAGGGGACAATTTGCATATTAGCCTTTTATTCTATAGGATACACACTGAGCGGCCAGATGATTATGCGTTCAGAGACCATCGTCATCGAGCCACTCAGTGTATATGCTGATGTCTCACACACTTAGATTCCCAGCCCAAACTTCTCCTCCAACTCCAGGTGTGTGTGCTCCCATCCTGATCTCGGAGGTCACAGTGTCAGTGTCACCTGATACACTCTTGTCCCTTTATCCTACTTAAAATCTCAAGTAAATGGTTCTGCTACCCTGTTTCCCCGAAAATAAGACAGTGTCTTCTATTATTTTTTGCTTCCAAAGATGCACTAGCTCTTATTTTCAGGGGATGTCTTATTTTTCCATGAAGCAGAATACAATACACATTTATTGTTGAACAAAAAAAAAAAAAAAAAAAAAAGGAAATGTATGCCCTGTCTACGGGATAGTAGTCGTTGTCATCACCAACCAGCTCCCTGATGGGCCGCAGCGCAGCCGGAGCTGTTCAGGCCGGGTGAGATCTCTTTAAATCGGGAGTCAGACGCCTGACGCTAGCTTCGGGGGCCTTCTATTCTGGGGAGGCCTTATGTTTAGGGGAGGCCTTATTATCAGGGAAGACTTATTTTTGGGGGGATGCCTTATATGACAGTGAGAGGCAAAACTGGAAGTAGGTCTTATTTTCGGGGGATGTCTTGCTTTCAGGGAAACGGGGTACTATTCATGTTACACATCATGAACATTTAGGGTCATTTTGGCATCTCTTTCTCTCATCCAAAAGGATCCACTGTCTTTGTAAATTTTGCTTTCTTCGCATCAAATCTGTCCCGTTTTCTTCTTCTCTGAGATTAATCAAATCGAAGAGACCACTGTCTTGTCTACATGATTGTAAGAGGTTCTTCAGAGATCGAGCCCCACATGCAGTTGTAACCACACCGACGCTTTTAACGTGAACATTTAACATGCAAATGCTACCGCTTGGAAGTGTTCCTGACACCTGACAGGCCCTGGGATTAAGATCACTCTCCAGCCCCACGTTATCTGTCCTCCTTCTCACGTGCTCACATAGCACCATTATGCCGATTGCTCTCCGTTCTATCACATCCTCACATCACGCTCCCTCCCACCCTGGGTGTCGGCGCCAGCTGTGTCTTTCTGGGCCATTTCCCTTTATCTGTCACTCTGCCCGTTATCAGTCCGTTCAGAAGTCATTCACAGGAAGCGTTCCTGGACGTCACCACGAGATGAAGGTTCTTGGCTCACTATCCTCCCTGCCCCTGAACTTCCCCTGCGTCCCAGCTATCATAAGCATAAGCCAGCATTGAAGGAAGTAATTTGTTAAATGATTGACTCCTCCCCTAGGCTTTAATCCCACTGACAGTAAGGCTCCTCTGGAGAAGAAGCCAGAAGTATCGGTGACGAAAAACATATATACCTTTGAAATTCATCTTTCCTGTTTTGAAAATGGAAATTCTTCTTGTGATATAAATATTCCTCCGGCTTTATTCAAATGGGCTATTTCTATTTCCAGTCTGTGGGTGAGGTAAATAAGCCAGCCAGACAAAGACAAATACCACCTGGTCTCCCTTAGATGTGGAGTCCAATGCACAAAATAAACTGACAAATGAAATAGAAGCAGAGGCATGGATACCTGGGGACAGACGGACAGCTCTCAGAGGGAAAGGGGGGTGGGGGAGCAGGATGAAATAAGGAATTAAGGAAACAAAACATTGATGTGTATACTAGAGGCCCGGTGCACTAAATTCGTTCACTTCGGGGTGGTGGAGGGGTCCCCTCAGCCTGGCCTGTGCCCTCTCGCTGTTCAGGAGCCCGCAAGGAAGTGGGCCTAAGCTGTCAGTCGGACATCCTTAGTGCTGATGCGGTGGCTCGGGCAGCCGCTGTGCTTGCCAGCTGTGAGCCAGGCTTCTGGCTGAGCAGCACTCCCCCTGGTGGTCAGTGCGCATCACAGCAACTGGTTGTTCCACGGTTCGCTCAATTTTCACGTTAGCCTTTTATTATACAGGATAACACATAGACACACATAAAGGTATGGTGTCAGCCGGAGGGGAGAGAGATGGGGGAGGTGAAGGAGGGCGAAGGGGGGAAAGAGGACAGAGAGAGCCTTTGTTTGTGGCGATGGGTGGACCATGCAGGGTGCGGATGATGTTTGGTTGAGTTGGACCCTCGGAACCTGTGAGGTTCTGTGAACCAATGCCACCCACTGAAGTCAATAGAGAAAAGAATAAAGTCTGCGGGTTTGAAAGATGTACAGCGGTACCTCAAGATACGAGTGCCCTAACATATGAGATTTTTGAGATACGAGCCGTCGAGTGAGCGATTTTTGCTTTGAAATACGAGCAACAGTTGAGATAGGAGTCATCGCGCGGATCGGCCGGCTGCATACGACCCACCCGTTTACCGCGACTCGAGCGTCTCATAGTTTCCCACGCCTCAAGGTTACGGATCGAATTAAACTCGTATCTCGAGGTACCACTGTATTTGGATAATGTGCGGGGGTTTCAGTTAGACATGAAGACAACTCTGTGGGCTCCACCCTGTGGGAGAGACCGCTTGTTAAATTGGCCCGCTCTCCGACAGCCTGGCAGGGCTCTGGCGATGTGTCATCGTTAAAGGTTAGCTAGCTTTGATGCACTCTGCATGGCACAGTGCCCTTCTTTGGCATTAAATAACAATGAGACCCCCGAAGAGGAGGTCGAGGCGCCGGGTACCTTGAAACTGGTTATCACCACTGCGTTTCGGGAATTGGTAGAGGGAACATAAAGGTGTGTTTCCCATCGGATGTCTAACGTGTACATAATTTGGATCTCTCCACGTACGACACTCCACGGGGCACACGGTCTGATCACAGAATGTTAAAGAAGCTTCTTCTGAAACGCAATGCACAGTCTCTCCTCCCACCTTTTCTGTGATACTCCACATGGCAGCGGATGAATGTGGTATTTTGGAAGAGGTAGACATGGGAGACGACCATACATTTGCTTTGTTGGGTCCGCAGGATCTCACAAGCTAAGTCAAGTTGGTTATGCATTGATTTCTGCATTGATTTATTGATTTAGGCATTGATTTCTGCATCCACCAAGAAATCCTGGAACCCTAAGAGGCCATGCCCAATGGGAGTGGGATGGTGTGGTATCATGTGGTATCTCAGCATCAGTAATGAATGGAAGAGATGAAGCTCACTGCAGGGTGAAAGGGTCTTCCTATCTTCTCTCTATAAAGAGGGAATATGCAAATTAGGCCGGGACTCTGTAACAGGTCATGGCCAGAGAGGAGGAGGTGGTGTATGCAGGTGAGGCCTGCAGCGGAGATGGAGACAGAGGCAGGGGGGCCTGCCCGAGCTGGTGTGGTGGCTCAGACAGCCCTGGAGTGGACATGATGGGGGGGGAGCGCACAGGGGGCTCTGTGAGTCAAGCGTGAGTCCCGGCCTCTTGCAGGGAGTCTCCTCGCACGGTGGGAGGTGGGACACCTCCCCGTATGATTTCAATTGTGTGCTGTGCCTCTAGTATGACATGTGACCTGGAAGGTAAGACCGAGGCTAAAGAGATAAATGATAAGTGAATATAAAAGTCCTCAAAGGTGCTGAGACGGGTTTGGCTCAGTGGATAGAGCGTCGGCCTGTGGATTGAAAGGTCCCAGGTTTGATTCCGGTTGGGGGCATGTACCTTGTTTGCGGGCACAACTCCACTATGGGGCATGCAGGAGGCGGCTGATCGATGTCTCTCCCTCATCGATGTTTCTGACTTTCTATCCCTCTTCCTTCCTCTCTGTAAAAAATCAATAAAATATATTTAAAAAAAAAAAGTCCTCGAAGGAAAGGATATAATGCACATTTTGTACATTCACCCAGTTATTTTAACTTTTTAAAATGCAAATTGAGAACCCATCATCTTCTAATTGGACTTGATTATAATGATGTAAGAACACAATATAAAATTTCAAGGAAATACATTATACTGCCTTTGGTTAATTATGTTTAATAGGTATATTATATGTTAAAACTATTATTTTCTTACATAATGAGTAAAGATCTACCTTTAAATATATTGAGAGCTCTATTTTTATATGTGAACATGTATGTGTGTTCCTGTATGCGTGTTTGTGTGTATGCATATTCTATCATCTATATATTTTTCTATCTTTGCAGGAACAAAGCAAATTATTTTGGTAATAATTTGATTCAGAATTTAGAAACAATTTTAAAAGATTCCAACTTTAGAACCTTTGACTTTTATTAGCTCATTATTGCTTAATAAGCAAAATTTACAATAAAGGCCTACCGTTAGTTAAATATTTAAGAAAACATTAACAGCGACAGTGAAAAGTACTTTAGGAGGGAGGAAGTCTAAGTTACTTTTAACTTTCTTTTTTCTTCACCTGATAATTATGAACTATTTTTTAAAAATCCAATTTTAAAGATACATACCAATAATTCAAAAAAACTAAACTTAAAAAGATACCATTTTATGATTAGATTTTGCAGATTGATTCTTTTTATACTTTTGGATAATTTTATGAAGCAACAAAGATGAATATATTGCTTTATATTTTACTACAATGAAATATTAAAATTACTTAATGAAACATGATGCTGATTTTTAATTCTGTAACATAACTCAGTATTAGAGAAAAGATGACTAAAATAAAAGATCCAAGAATCTTGAATTGGATTCTTTATACATGACATACACGTTATTTGTATACAGTGGAGAGAGAATAAGTGTGACACATACAATATTGATATTTATTAACCCACATAGACAACCCAGACAACTTAGCATTTTCACCGGGTATATCTACCTTCTTAAAAAATACCTTTTTATTGATATCAGAGAGAGAAAGGGAGAGGGAGAGAGAAAGAAACATTGATAAGAAACATGGATTGGCTGCCTCTTGCTTGTCCCATACTGGTGATTGTGCCCACAACCCAGGCATGTGCCCTGACCTGGAATTGAACCCCAACCTCCTGGTGCCTGGGACAGGGCTCAGTCAACTGAGTCACACCAGCCAGGCAGCATATATATGTTTTTAATCTTCATTTCTTTTTTTTTAAATCAAACTTAATGGCCCAATTTAATTAAATAATTGAAAAATTTCAAGTTTGTGTTGAGAAGAACCTATGTATATATTGTAAAGCATTTTGCAAGTGGATACTGCCTTACTAATATCTTTTATTAATATACTTCTATATTGTATTTTAACTTTTTTGCATTAAATACTTATTTGATCCTATAATTCTCCTTTTTGTTATTCCTATGAGTGACAACGAATAGCTAGTTTTGCTTTTGTAGTCATCTGTAATGTTAGAGGCATTGTTAATTTATGAAAGCAAATTATTCTAAGTCTTACCACTTGCATACTCTTGAGTATTCATTAAGTAATAGTTCAAAATAATTGACGTAGATATCTCTACTTATTGCATACCTCTGTACCATATTGGATATTTAATGCCTTATTACTTACTTATTTTACATTATAATTGAGCTTCAACAAAAGGCAAAAGAGTAACCAGCTGGAATTATTTAATATGTCTAGTCTAATTATAAAGCTCAGATAATTATTAATATTTAAATTCTAATTAGTTATCAGGAAATGTGCTTTGTCCTACTAGTATCATTAAAAAATCTTTATTGTTGAGATTATTATAGGTGTCTCTCTTTCCCCCCTCATAGTTCTCCTCCATCTGGGTCCCATCTCATCCCAGGCCTTCACCATGCTATTGTCTGTGTCCATAGGGGAAGCATGTGTTATCTTTTTTAAATCTCTTTATTTAATCTCTTCCCATCTCCCATCCTCCCTTTCCCTCTCAGAATCATCCATCTGTTCCATTTCCCTGCCTCTGATTATATTTTATTCACCAGTTTATTTTGTCCATTAGATTTCTTACTTGTTTATTTTGATTTTTAGATTCAATTATTGATAGGTATGTATGTGTTGCCTTTTGATTGTTCATATTTTTTACCTTTTTTTTTCTTTTTCCTCATCTTAAAGAATACTCTTCAACGTTTCATATAATACCGGTTTGGAGTGATAAACTCCTTTAGCTTTTTTTCTTGTCTTTTTTTTTTGTCATCTGGTATGGTCTGACACTGACCACTGGGTACATGGGCTCTTGTGTCTCTAGGGAGGTGCATAGTCAGCCGCTGCCTCTGGCCATCCAGCAGGAGCTACAGAGAGATCTGCAGATTCCTCCTCTTTGTGTCATGTTTAGAAGCGCCCAGAGGGGCTTAGCTGTGAATCAAGGCAGGCCGGTCCTGGTGCCGAATCTTGTGCCTTTTACTGATAGCTTTGGGGCTCCTTGGCTCAGCTGCAGCTTGTGTGACAGATTTTAGCCTGAGGAAGGATTGCTGCACACAGCTGGGGTGGGGTTGTAAATTGGATGGGGCAGAGTCTCAGGGAATCACCAGGGTGGAGCAAACAGAAATGACCCTGTGACCAGGGAAGTCCCAGCATAGGAACAGTGACCCTTGTGAGCACCTCCATCTGGGAGAAAGCTGTCCCCCAGTTTCCTGCGCTGATGCCAGACAATCCATTTCCTCATCGTATGTGTCTGTGTTCCCCAGAGCCTCACCCTGGTGCTGGAGCTCAGAGAGAGCGGGACCTTGTTCAGTTCAGTTCGTGGTGCTGGCCTTTTAAGAGGAGCAGCTGGGTGTCCGGGAACCTCTGTGTCACTGAGCCCCAATCCTCACTGGTTTTTACAGCTCGTCCTTCTTACTGCCTGCAGGGGCTTCTCTTCCCAGCTCTGGGACCCTGGATTGGAGGTCTGGTTTGGGGCTGGGACCCCTTGCTCCTCTGGGCGACCTCCACAGAGATGCTCTCCCTCCAGATTAAAACAGGGTCCCCCATGGGTGCTGTGCCAGCCCATTCTACAGCTTCACATCTCCCACCAGTCTTAGTGTGCTCCCTTCTTTACCCCCTGGTTGTAGGACTTCCATTGAGCAAGCTTTCCAGTGGTTCTGAATGACGGTTCTATGTTTTACCGGTAATTTTGATGTGGTTATGGGAGGCGGTGTGTGTACGGGCATTTGCCTCTGCTGCCATCTTGGTCTCAAATATTTTTAATTATTCATCTTCAGTTTAATATATTTGGAACCTGCATTTTTCTGATTCTCTCATTTCTTACTTCTTTTCTCTGCTTTTACTCTCACTATTTTGTTTTTTTAAGAGCTGTTACTTTTCCTCCCCTTGTCTTTCTTTTCTTTTCTTTTCCATTTTTCTCCAGCACAGCAGTGAAGATACTTTTCCTTTCTGTGCCTGTCCTCCCACTTTTTGCTGAGATTCTGGTGATGCGCTGACAGGTTCCTTTCCCCCCCTTTCCTGCGTGGTGGACACATTGCCCCCAGACACACAGTAATTGCTTACAAAAAGCAGGACAGTGCTCCTCGTCAGAGGACAGGTCTGGGAAAATAAAATGACAGGAGGTAAAAATACCCCGGCACAGATGGAGCAGAACTCATGATGAATAGTTCCCATGTTTCTCACAGAAGCTAAGCCACAGATGAGGGATCAAAATGAAGGGGTTATTTAACGCACCTTTGTTGAGTATTCATGTCCTGTCCCCTAGATCGCACTGGGTGCAGGCATCCTCGGGTTACGTTGGAGTTGACATAAGTCGTTTCGTGGTTGTGTTGTCATTGCCATCACTCATTTGTTTATTAAAAAAAAATGTTCCATCTTTTCGACATCTGTACATGTGTGCTTCATGTTTTTTTTATTATTTATTTACCACAAGTTAAGGTCAGGGATGGTTATCTTTCTCAAATTTTTTGACTGTGTCACGTCATTGCTGCTGTGTGTGCTCCATGAGAGTGACAGGGGTGCTTATGTAGGTGGGTCCCAACTTACAGGACCATAGGAGCGGATCTAGGATATAACCCAAGGGCCTGCTGCACTGAAAAGTGCTGTCAGATTTCTCACATCGCAGTGTTGGGAAGGTGTGCCAGACGTATCTGAAAACTCCCTGTGTGATGCCATCAGAGTGCCAATCTTCCCATCCAGGGGCCTGCAATGTTTGCCTCAGTTTTGAAAGTGATAAATCCAAGGAGCTAGTTGATATGCTATTACAATCTGAGGAGGCTTAGAAAACCATGTAACCATTGCCATCTGAGCGTATATGGAAACTGACTTCATTAGAGAAAGGGTAATATTTCTATTGAAATACCAGAGGCCCAGTGCACAGCATTTGTGCACTGCCATCTTTGAGGGCGTGGCAGTCAATTAGCATATTCCCTCCTTATTGGCTGTGGGCACTGCCCTCTTTGTGAGGGCATGACAGTCAATTAGCATATCCCCCCTTTATTAGCTAGGATACCTGGGACCATTGGCATACTCATGTAATTGTACAAAAGTAGAGAAACACATACCTTCTATAAACAGAGACCAGGACACAGAACATTTACAAGAATCCCATCTGCTGGAATTTTGCGTGATCACACGGACCTCTTTCCCCTGCGTGCGCTACAGGTGAGGGGCATTTGGTGGGAACATCTGCAGGTTTTGGGGACAGAGACCCCTTGGAGCATTTTCTCTCTGGGGACAGATGAAGCCTGGGTGTCTTGGGCGGGTGGCCTGGAGGCACCACAGGCCTGGTCCCTGCCAGCCAGCTTGGTTCTTTTATTAGTGCTGTCTGACGTTACCATCTCCTCTCCCTCCTCCCGCTGCTCTCCCTCGCTGGACAGCGACGCTGGGAATGTGCTGCATGGCTGAGCTTGGAAACTGGGAGCTGGCGAGGGCTCAGCTTCCCTGGCGATGTTAGTCCCGTGGCATCGCTGACATTCAAGTGTGTGTCTCTCAGCGCTGCCAGATGGGCATGAATCTGGCTCCCAGGGCCCCGGGTCTACACTGAGCGAGACACATGTGGAGACAGCAGCTGCTCTTCACCGCACCGTCTGCTTGCCGGGAGCACTGGGGATGTTCCCCCAGACGTGCTACCCGGAGACCATCAAACCTGTGATGGAATTCTTGTTCGGGGGAGCTTTGGGGCGGGGTCTGCCATCACTGCGTGGGGAGATAGAGGTTGGCACGTGGCAAGATAGACAAGATGCTGTCTAGTTAAAGGGCAGCTGGTTTCCGTGAGAACACGATCCGTGTTAGTGTTGGATTTCAGTAGTAACTACATCGGTTTGTGGTTAGAAACACTGCAAGCGATTGATTTTTATACAAAGGCAAGTCTCATACGTTCGTTGCTGTTTATTAATTGGACTCCTTGCTGTAACACGCAGCGTGTCATGTACAGAACACGGAAAGCCTTCCACGGATGCCCATGGAGACGGGTGAGGTCCTCACGGATGTGCTGGAAGTGGCAGAGTCCAGGGACCGTCAGTCTGTTTACTGTCTCTTGTTTGTCCCACGGTTTTGATTGCTTCTCGAAAGCCCAAAAGGCCTCATTAGGCTGGCTTCCTTTCCATCTCGGAGTCCCAGTGCTCAGAGCACTTTTTGCACATAATGATTTGAACTTGGGTGAAAGTTTCTGAGCCATCCCCAAAGATCAAACCAATCATCGGATATCAAACATCTCAAAAGACAGGACCTGAAAGCCAAAGCTATTACTACAATATTCGTCACGGACTTGTTAGGAGATGTTATGGCAATTACACCCCCAAACATATGCCCAAATGAAAGAGTTCAGACGTGATCGGGGAAGATAAGGATGCTGGAATCAGTACACATGTCATCGAGAATGGGAGAGAGTGAGGCAAGGACCCAAGAGAGAATTATGCAAGCCATCAATGCCCTTCCTGTTATTCTTCTTCTTGCAAACCAATGGCCACTTCAAATACAACTCTCTGACCAACTTATGACGATTACAACGTGAATGGACTTTTATAGCCTATGTAAATTATGCAGTTACTACATTTCCTGCCCAGAAAGCAGCATCAGGCAGTACTTCAGGGACTGTCCACTTGGGGACAGGGCACACACCAGGGCCGCAGACTGGTGCAGGCCAGGAGACGGTTTCTGAGATAAATTGGAATATCCTGGGAGTGGCACATTCCTTCAGGTTATGCTCCATAAGGAATGATGCTCCTTACTGGACCACACTTCGGGTGGGATTATGCAGCTTCGGCCCCTTGTTAACCTTTATACCTAGTCCTCCTGGCATTGGAGATTTTAGAGCATTTGCAAAAAAGACAGTTTCTTAATAAAGTAATTTCCCTTTAATTAAATACATCTATATTTTCCCAGGAAAGATATAAATAACTATTTTTATGCACTATTTAAATATGCATTTATTCATATTGGACAGTTTAACTTATGTGACATTTCTCCTGGGCTATAAAAATAAAATTTAATCAATACCCGCTGTCTCTTTGGGCACCAAAGAGTATTTCATGGCACTGCCTAATGCATCCTCATGGTTTCACTTAGTCTGGGCACATAGGCAGACAGGCACGACATGGTATGAATTAGTGGAGAGATGTGAGTGCAATGCACACCATTCATGGTTCCAGGGCAAGTGTTAGAAGGGCTAGGGCATGAGACTCATGATAACTCACAATGTTGTGTCATATCTCATAGGAAAATGCGTTCAGTGCATTTTTAATTATTTTATTTGATTTATTGCAGCTACCATATTTTCTGGCATATAAGATGACTTTTTAACCCAGGAAAATCTTCTTAAAAGTCGGGGATCATCTTAAACGCTGGGTGTCATCTTATAGGACGGGTATATTTTAACTGGAAAAGTTGGGGGTTATCTTATATACCCAGTCATCTTATATGCTGGAAAATATGGTACTTTTCATCCCTTAAACTATGGGAAGCAGTTCTGGTTGCTACTACACATGTTGCTTCTACTCTCGTTGATTTTTAAATAAAAGAGAACACAGCCTTAGCAGATTAAAGCAAAATATTACAATGTCTGCAAGAAAGTCAGAAATGGCTTCTTCCTGGGCCCAGTCCTTTCCTTCTGTGCGGAAGACTTTGAAGGCTCAGGAAGAGGAAGGAGCTCCTGCATGTCAGCTAATCATTTCCTCGTTAACCTTTCGCCGCCAGCCATAGTAAGATGCGTCCTTCAGATCACAGGAACTTCATCATCGGGATGCGCTTTTATCTTGGCCACGTGGCCGCACAGGGCTGGGGGGAATGGCTCCACCGGGGAATTATTAAAGAGTTAATGGACGAATTATTTCCTCATATCTCCACTCAGCCTTCTTTCTTTCCGGTGCTCTCCTGCTGGGTCAGCATCAGTCAGAATTATTCATGGAGCACTAAGGGACAGCATGGTGTCTGAGGGTAGAAGGGGAGGAGGTTAAAAAAAAAGAAAAATGGAGCCCTGGCCAGTGTTGCTCAGTGATTGAGCATCCACCTGTGAACCAGGAAATCACAGGCTCCATTCCCAATCAGGGCACACAGGCCCAGGTTGTGTGCATGATCCCCAGTAGAGGGTGTACAGGAGGCAGCCGATGGATGATTCTCTCTCCTTGATGTTTCTCTCTCTCACACCCTCTCCTTTCCTCTCTGAAACGAATAAAAATATATTTAAAAAATATGGAAGCAAGTGGGACTCAGACTCAAAGTGTTGAAAAGTAATCTTGAGGTTATTTTCTATGCAGACATATTCAAGTTGAAGAGGCTGGAACAGTGCTAAGCCAACTTACTCATCCTGAAACCCTGAACACTTTAGTAGCTTTCAGTCCTTATACATTCCTCTCCAGCAAATGGGGTTTCAGCAGAAGCCAGCACGTTCTCATTTTGTAAAATAGAAGTGTGTGTGTGTGTGTTTTTAAGTCATTCATGCAGTGAATGACTAGTTGCTAGGAATTAGGTTTCAGCATCTGTCTTACTCTTGTTTAAAAAGCAACGACAGTCCTGGAAGAGACACACTGTACCAGTTACACAGTTAGGAGGTGCTATTCCAGGACATTGCAGTGGGGGGAAGAGAGGACTGAAATTGGGGAGGGAGAGGGCACTCAGTTCTGCTGGAGCAAATGGCAGGAGGATGTTACCACGCTGGACTGAACTAAGGAAAAAGGCCAAAGAACGTTAGAGGGAGGCCATCTGCCTTCACTTGTGGGTGCGCACTGATGCTGGGCTCCCATCCGGCCACAGAACCCGGGTTACAGCGCGCTCACTCCTTCCACTATTACATGGCAAAGAGGGGGTTTCCAGGACCTTGAGAGCCAGTTCTGGGTTGCGAAAGGTTTACATTTCAAAAGGGCAGAGAAAAAATAGAATTAGAAGTTACTTAAAAGAAACACTCAAAATAGCAAGTCAAGAAGCAATGTCTGTTGTTCAGCAAAGCCCAGAGGAGCATCAGCCATCTTACCAGGAGGTGATACATCTCTGTTTTGGTGCCGGACTTGATCCTTCAACAGACGGAAGTTGTGCCATGAGGCCAACACTAAGATCATATGCCTTCGGGGTCAAGCCTCCATCAACCTCATCTCCCCGAGTGGGCGGAGTCAGGCTGGCCTAAGTCAGGACAGGTTTCCGGAGAATTGCTTCCTGGAAATCTTCATCTACCTAATAAAAGAGTGACATGCTAATTGACCATATCTTCGTGACACCCACTAGCCAATCAGGATTGAGTATGCAAATTAACACAACAAAGATGGTGGATTAATTTGCATACACAGGCATCCAGCTTTTCCAGCCTCTGAGCAGCGAGGGAAGGCAGAAAGGCAGCGCCAGGCTGGAGCAGAGGTGGTGCCCACAGCCAGGAAAAGGAAGACCCATTTTGGCACGAAGACTTTAGTTTAGAGAAAAACGAGGGCCCAGTGCATGGTAAGAGCTGATCAGAATGTGGATGCGCAGAAGTATGTCCTCGGAGAAGTGAGAAGACTTAGCAGGTTTTCTTCTGCTGCAATGTCCTCCAGGAATCCTGTTGCTCTCCAAGCTGAACTCATGCCTCCAGGCAGGGATGGGGCTGTCAGTCCTCTTTATTGTATGTTAATGATGGTGAGAGGCCTCTTTATTGTATGTTAATGATGGTGAGAGGCCTCTTTATTGTATGTTAATGATGATGAGAGGCCCAGCGGATTCCCAGACAGGCGGCCATCACCAAAATGTTTCAGACAATGATGTAAGTGACAAGATGCTATTACCCACTTCCATCTTGACACACATGGAAGTGACACAGATCCGTGGTTGCGGCAATAGTGGGGAAGAATATGCTTTTTACCGCTGGGAATATTTTGGATTCCTAATTTTAATTTCCCGTGATTAAGCAAGATAGCATGATGTGGTCTATTTTTACATGAAAGAACAACGATATTGGGACTTCTCTCCATGGGCAATGAACAGAAAAATTACCAATTCTAATGGCAGTTATAATGATGTTCTGTGGGAACTCGTCCATCCTTTCCTTTTCCAAATTTAGCAGGTGGATGCGCTGTATTTCACTCACCACGGTGGTAGGCTCCTTTATAAAACATGAGCACACCGGGATGTGGATCGCATGTTGAACTTGACATTAAAGGTATGAGGAGAAAACCGACCGATGGTATCGCTAATGGCCCAGAGGAACAAGGTTATAAATAAATGGCTCGCTGCTCGCCGGCATTTTCAGTAAAGAGATGTGGGAATAATGCAGCTAATCCTCAGTGCCCCATTTAACGACTCTTAACCAATTTAACTCGCGCATGGGAAGTGTGTGTGTGTGTGTAGATGGAGATGCTTTAAATAAACATGCCTCGCACAGGAGAACGTTTCAGAGCTAAGCAAATGGCAAGGCCCTTCTGATGCTTTAGCTTTCTTTGTAAAATTGCCATAAGAAAAGGAAAAAAACCAGGGTGAGCACTATTAATAGGCGAACATTAAGAGGGGATTTTCTTTAGATGAGAATATCCTGTGGTATTTGCCTTTTAAGAAAATCCGAAGAGACTTTAAGGCTTGAAAAGATTTCCAATAACTTTTCAAAAGCCACCTGATCATTTCTGCTTGTTCCTTTTTTCCCCCGTGTGATTTGCTCGTACATAAATATTGATCAAAAGAAAGACAAGCGTCACATGATCTCATTCATGTGTGGAAACTAATGACCCAAATAAACATGAACAAAAATCAACCCAGAGACACAGACGCATGAACAGACTGGAACCTCAGAGGGAAGGCAGGGGAAGAGACAGCCCATGAACTTGTATGCATAGATGCCTCACCCGTGGGCGCAGACAATGGGGTGGTGAGGGGCTTTGCTGGGGGGGGGTGTGTAGGGGAAAGACAGAAACAGGCTGGAAGAGGTTAATGGGGAAAAGGAGGACCTATGTCATACTTTCCACAGTAAAGATTTAACAAACATGTTGGTCCTAGATATGGGGAAGAAGGGATATGCACAGATAGGGATGAACCAGACACTCTCCCATCTTCGGGCACGGATGCGGGGTGCTCACCATGGGATGAAAGCTGACTCACGGGGAATGCCGGTTCCCAGGTGGGGCTCCTCTCTGGCATAGAGACGGTTCCTCTGACACAGTGGGATGCTGTTTTCGCTGTGACCCTCGGATAGGCCTGCAGTTAGCGATGCTGAGCCTTGGACACAGGGGCACAGAGCACAGCCTCTTCCTAAGCTCCCCCTCTTCCCTTCTAAGCGGTGCGCTTTCTCTAGCAGTATTTCTCTCCAGGCAGTGACTTTATTCTCACTCTAATCTGACCCAGCTCTGCATCCCAATCCCTCAGTGGAGTTCTGCTCCCCCTGGAGGGCTGGCTACACGCAGAAACCACAGGCAGGACCCGTGTACCTGGACTCGACACGCTGTCTTCGGTGCCACCGTGCAGGGAGGGAAGCAGAAGTCTCATCATACACCTTCCTTCGTTGACACACGTGTGAATAAGATAGCACTTATCAGCAATGTACAGGCATTGATTTTTTTGTGTCTTTTTTAAAAATATATTTTATCACTTTTTTACAGAGAGGAAGGGAGAGGGAGAGAGAGTTAGAAACATCAATGAGAGAGAAACATCACATCGATCAACTGCCTCCTGCACGCTTCCTACTGGGGATGTGCCCACAACTAAGGTACATGCCTTTGAACGCAATCGAACCTGGGACCCTTGAGTCCGCAGGCTGACGCTCTATCCACTGAGCCACTCCGGTTAGGGGGAGGCCCTGTTTTAGAAGCATGGCTTTGAGATGCGCAGAGGAAGCTGAGACCTGTGGGCTGCGAGTGGCAGAGGGTCATGGTACGCCTCGTGTTGTGGGAAGTGGGGGAAGGATTTCCAAGCACGCTGTGAGATCAGAGTCTCCTTTCTGTGGCTGAGAGCTAGGCTGATAGTTTGTTAGCCTGAACCCCCTGGCTCTGCTAAGGGGATTGTCCCACATTTTTTTTGGGGGGGGGGATTATTTTATTTTATTTTTAATTAATTAATTTATTTTTTCCCTATTACCCTCCTCACCCCTAGTACATGCCCTCATCTGTCTCCCCCCGCCCCAATTGCCCTTTATCCACTGGCCATGCCCACACATACATGCACACAAGTCCTTCGGTTGATCTCCTACAGGCCTCTCCCCCCCACCTCCCCTGCCTTCCCGCTGTAGCACGACAGTCTGTTCATGGCTTCTTTGCCTCTGTGTCTGCTTCCCCCCCCTCCCTCATACCCCCTGATTCTTGTCTTTAAAAACATCTTGTCCCTGTAGGCTAGAAATAAACCCACCGGAGCAAAAGAAAAATGTTTGAGTCTCAGTTTCAATGTCACACAGTTCCTTATGTGTACACGTCATCAATGGCATCTGAATGGTGTCCCACATTTTTATTGGCCAATGAGCCCCTTTGCTGCAACCAGCTTTGAGGGGACAGGACGATGCGGGAGAAACCGCGAGGGTGTGGGTACTAGGAAGGCCTCGCCAGCTGCAGGGCTGACAGGTGGTGGGAGAGGGGGAGGAGCAGGAGGAAAACAGCCCCAAACACCTGCGAGGGTGCAGTCAGCCAGGAGTTAGGCTCTTGGGAGGGGCCCGCAGGGAGTGTATCTTCTGGAAGTTTTGGACCGAAGGCTAAAGAACTATTTTGGGCAAGAAACCCATTTTCGGTTTAAATGAAAGAAACAGCAGCTTTGTTGTGAAGTGTCTAATGAAACAGTTATTATTTCCACATTGTCATGACAATGGAAATTTATTTATAGGAATTGCACCAGAAAGTGTCATTACATAAATCCACACACAGAAAAAAATAAAAAACAAAATGTGTTCCTTGCACTTCATCACTTCTGGGGGTGTCTACAGTTTTCTTTGGAAAGAAGTCTGTTTCCAGGAGTAAATGTTCTTCCCGGTAAAGAATATCGTGTTAAAATAGCATGGATTTCCATGAAATGAAATGCCTTGTTTTACAAAAGAGCAAATTACGCAGCATCCACTTGTGTGCTTGGCGGAAAACTCGGAAGCAGAATGAAACACGGAGCCACCTTTGTCGATGATCAATGTTCACCGGCCGGGGCTGCTCCCAGCTGGCCCGGAAGCTGCAGGCAGAGACCGGGAACCTCAAGGGGCGTGAGGGCCCGGCCTGTGTCCACCGGGACAGTGCGCTTTCTCCCCGTGCTGTTCCCAACAAACCCACCGAGCACGTGTGAGGGTCTAACTGGCTTCAGGAAGCAAGTCATGGATCAGGTAGCATCCCAGCAGCAGCTAGAAGGGGGCTCCCACGGGTTGTACAAAAGGAAGGTTTTATAGGAAGAGAGTGGATCAAGGGAGCTATAGACAAGAGAGAGGGAAAGAAAGGAAGGAAGAGAGAGAGAGAGAGAGAGAGAGAGAGAAAGGAAGGAAGGACGAAAAAAGGAAGGAAGGAAAAAAGGAAGGAATGAAGGAAAGAAAAAAGGAAGGAAAGAAGGAAGAAAAAAGGAAGGAAGGAAGGAAGGAAGAGAGGGAGGGAGGGAGGAAGAAGGAAGGAAGGAAGGAAAAAAGGAAGGAATGAAGGAAGGAAGGAGAAGGAAGGAAGGAAAGAGAAGGAAGGAAGGAAGAGAAAGGAAAAAGGAAGGAGGAAGGAAGGAAAGAAGGGAGGGAGGGAGGGAGGAAGGAAAGAAGGAAGGAATCAGACTCCCTTCTGTCTGGTTCCAGGGTGCATCACCCAAGAACTGCAGCTGCCAAGTCACCACAGCTCGGCAGCAAATGCATTGACCGTCTGCCCCCTGGTGGTCAAGGCACATCAGACCTACTGGCCAGTCAGCTGCTTAGCCTTTTATATAAAGTGGTACCTCGAGATACGAGTTTAATTCGTTCCGTCACCTTGAGGCGTGGGAAACTATGAGACGCTCGAGTTGCGGTAAACTGGTGGGTCGTGTGCAGCCGGCCGATCCGCACAATGACTCGTATCTCAAATGTTGCTCGTATTTCAAAGCAAAAATCGCTCGTATCTCAAAAAACTTGTATGTTAGGGCACTCGTATCTCGAGGTACCACTGTATTTAGGTAACCGGTTAAGCATTTTAAACAGGCCTTCCCACAGAAAGTGATCACTGGATACAACTTCTTACTTTAGAGCAGTGGTTCTCAACCTTCCTGATGCCGCGACCCTTTCATACAGTTCCTCATGGTGTGGTGACCTCCAACCATAAAATTATCTTCCTTGCTACTTCATCACTGTAATTTTGCTACTGTTAATGAATCGTCATGTAAATGTCTGTGTTTTCCGATGGTCTTAGGCGACCCTGCTAGTGGTTCTCGACCTGTGGTTCGGAGAAGGTTGGCTATAAAACCACTGCTTTATAGCCTTCCTTCTCTGCTTTTCTTCTTGTTACATTCTGGGGCTGGCTGCGTCTACAGCAGAAGTGGCAAAATAGCTGCTCCCACGATGGCTCCGGGTCTCGCTTGCCCATTCACTACATAAACAATGAATGTGGCCGAAACTAGTTTGGCTCAGTGGATAGAGCTTTGGCCTGCAGTCTGAAGGGTCCCAGGTTCGATTCCGGTTGAGGGCATGTGCCTTGGTGGTCGGCAGATCCCCAGTAGGGGGCGTGCAGGAGGCAGCTGATTGATGTCTCTCTCTCATTGATGTTTCTAACTCTCTATCCCTCTCTCTTCCTCTCTGTAAAAATTCAATAAAATATATTTAAAAAACACCACACACTGAATATGGACGTAGCACCAGCTATCTTATCACAGCTCCGCAGGCTTTGTCTTCTATCTGACACCATGGACACTCTTAGGCCACCTGCCTGAGGCCTGAACTATTCATTTGAAAATACGTTATCTGCAGTGTCTTGCTTTGCTTTTTCATTCTCATTTTTAAATTCCACGGTTCTCTTCAAGCTCTATTTATCATATGGAAGATAGAAATCGTTTATGCATCTGCAGCAGCCCTGACGAGAACACTTCATCGGCTTGCAATGGAAAAATGAAGATCGGATCAATATGCTATCTCCAACTTCGCTCCGAAGAGAATTTAATTAATTACCTCTAGCTAGTTTTTCTTCAATGAAACACCAATGAAAACAAAAAAAATATGGATTTTATTTTCTCATTTTTCTTTGCTTTCTGAGATATTTCATTCCTGGATTTTGATGTTTTAAATTTCGCTTTGTATAGAGTAGCTGATATACGTGTAACAAGAAAACTCACCATCATGGTAAGATATTGAACGAATGCCGAATTGTCAAGTCCAAAGAGAGTCTCCAGAGAAGATGTATATTATTTTTTTCTTCCACGGAATCCGAGTCACTGCCCAGTGTGTGTGCTGATTGCATCTGAAGTATCTATCTATTTATCTATCTATCTATATAAAAGGCTAATATGCTGAGTGTTCCTCCAATCATCCGACCGGCCACTATGATGTCCACTGACCACCAGGGGCAGATGCTCAGTGCAGGAACTGGCATGACACGCACTGGCCATTGAAAAAGAAACAGCACTGGGGACCTTGTGCCGACAAACCAAACTTGGCTTCTCCCAAGTGGGACACAGGCCCCAACACCACCCCAGAGCAACAGCCCACCAAATCGCAGCCAACGCTGCCGAGATCCCATGGCACAAAATGCGGCCCACAGCTGGAAACGGTCACTGTGGGTGCCTGGTAATGATGACCCCATTGGACTGGAAAAGTTTAGCTACATCAGAAGGAAGGTCTAATCACCTGGATTCCTCTCCCTGGCGACTAGCCTCCTTGGAGTTTCTTCAGCCCAGGAACATTACAGTGGTACCTCGAGATACGAGTTTAATTTGTTCCGTAACCTTGAGGCGTGGGAAACTATGAGACGCTCGAGTCGAGGTAAACTGGTGGGGTCGTGTGCAGCCGGCCGATCCGCATGATGACTCCTATCTCAACTGTTGCTCGTATTTCAAAGCAAAAATCGCTCGCTCGACGGCTCGTATCTCAAAAATCTCGTATGTTAGGGCACTCGTATCTCGAGGTACCACTGTACTATAGCAAGTACAGTGGAACCATTTTCATTTTAGCCCAATGTCTGTGAGGCGTTTTCCCATGCCTCATCTCATTGGATCCTCACCAAAGTCCTGGAGTAGGTAGATAGGAGACTCTGTAGAATTCTATTTTCTTTTCATTAGCTAGCAAATGGAGATTTAGAAAGTTTAGAAACTTGAGCCGACTGAAAGGAAGTGGACCTTGAAAGCGCAGAATATAATCAAACACTGTTGCAGTTAAATATTTTACCCTTTGTTCTCCCTGCATCACCTACAATAATAATCTGCTTCGTGTTGATATTTACTGCTGTGCTGCTGACCATTACCTGAAAGAGAAGTTGAGGTGCTTTACTGGGCTAGAAAAAGTTTAGCTACCTCAGAAAGCAGGTCTGATTAAGCAAGTTTATTCTGTATCTATAAAAGGCTAAGTTGAGTCACACATGCATGATACATATAAAGCTCTCACTGGCGCCAATCACATGCACATGTTTCGATCTGTCATTGTCGATTGTGAATTTAGTTGACACTTCTGTTACAGAGAAAGGGTGAATAGTGATATTAAAATATTTCTGCTAATTTCCTTTCAATGTGCAGGAATCTGTGCACGGGCCACTGGTCTATTATAATCAAGCTCACCTCTTGGTGGCAGAACTAATTTTCTCACTGTAGTTGCTGCCTTTGAGGTTTGGCCCCTGAAACAAAGCATCTTTCAAAACACTTTGGACAGATGTATGAATGTAGTAACTTTTAATGGAAAGACACTTTTATCATGTAAAAGAAATGGGTTGAAATACTTTGCTTTATATTTTACATCGATTATATTTACGTTTTTGGTGGAGGGGTTTTCTATAAATATTTTCATTGGCCTATATGGCCCAGGGCTGATAGAGGAGCCCAAGAATAGAACGTAGAGGCCAGCACGCCCGCATGCAAGGTGTTTGTAGGACCTTAACCGCATTCGTTCCTGCTTCCTGCTCATTGTCTCTCTTTTATTTTCTATTTTCTCTATATTATTTTTGTTTATTTTATATATTAAGATTTTCAGGTTTTCAAATGTTATTGAATGTTGTCCGGCACCAATCATGTGCCCAAGTTTTCATAATTCTGTTACAAAAAGGTTCCCAGACAAATACACTTGGGACAATGTTTGAAAGAGATCTAGGAGCCTGATTCATAGAGCACAGGGATATATTGATGTCTCTGGTACTTACAAGCCTATCTGATTTTCTTTAATGATTTTTCCTTTTTGTTTATTTTTATAAATTGGTTTTATATTTTTAAATTATATCTGAAGAGTATTTCGTTTATTTGACTAAAACATATCATTTACAGATTTCTCTTTCTGTTTTTATATAATGGTGGTGAGGCCTTTTATATACTCCTCCTATGTATTTTTTTTTAAATTTTGTAAATGTAGCGTCTCTAGTAAAAATCAGGGCCAAATATTTGAAAGGCACATGTGAACTGAAGAGTATAATTTGCAGCCCAGGTTCTGCAGCTGTGTGTGTGTGTATATGTGTGTATGAGTATGTGTATGTGTGTGTGTGTGTATGAGTGTATATGTGCATGTGTGTATGTGCATGCATGTGTGAATATGTGTGTATGTGTGTGTGCATGTGTATGTGTGTGTGTATTCCACATTTACTTTTTATTAAAAAATGTTAGTGTTGCCAAAACCGGTTTGGCTCAGTGGATGGAGCATCGGCCTGCGGACTGAAGGGTCCCAGGTCCGATTCCGGTCAAGGGCATGTATCTTGGTTGTGGGCACATCCCCAAGTGGGGAGCGTGCAGGAAGCAGCTGGCCAATATCTCTCTCTCTCATCGATGTTTCTAACTCTCTATCCCTCTCCCTTCCTCTCTGTAAAAAATCCATAAAATATATTTATAAAAAAATGTTAGTGTTGACATTACAGAGGTCCCCTCCACCTTCCCCTCCTGCTAAGATCCCCCGTTTCTGCTTCCCTAGGCCTTTACCAAACCTTTGTCTGTGTCACGGGCTGAGCACATATGTTCTCTAGCTATGTCCTTCCCCTTTTTTATCCAGGTCTCCTGTCTTCCTCCCCTTGGGTGCTGGCCAGTCTGTTCCACGAACCCACGGTTCCGCTTCCATTCTGCTCGTCGGTTTATTTTGTCCAGTAGATTTCACATATTGGTGAGATCCTATTTCTCACAATGCTGTTTCTGTTATGGGACTCTTTATTACCTTCCCAAGGAGGACTCCCTTTTGTGGGGGCTCCTACTGGCTTTATTTTCCCGGGTTACTTCTTTCTCTTACAATTTTCGCTCTGCATGTTCCTCGTAGCTTTGTCTCAGATTTCTCCTTCCTGCGTGTTCTCAGCCTCAATCCCCACAGTTGGCCGATCTGGTTCCTTCCTGGCTTGTCTGCTGGCATCCCGGTTGCTTCTTCTCAGTCCGCGTTCGTGCTGGGCGATTTCAGCTCCTCGCTGTGATGGAGTGGCTTGCGGTGGACCGATGAGCTCACAGAGGAAAACGTGGGGAGCCAGAGGAAAACTAAGCGTTGGACGGCGATGGATGATCTTCGCAGCCACCGAGTCTTGAGGGGACAAAGCCCTGATAAAGCGGGTTCGGAGCGCAGGCACAGGAAGGCATTCTGAAACCGTTATTTATCTCTCTCAGCGCGCCTTGGATTTGCAGAATGGGGTAGCAGTTCCTGGTACCCAGAGACAGCGAAGCTGGTGGAACTTTGCATAGTCCCATCAGGCTCACGAGACAAGACACTGGGGATTTCAGAGGCCAAGTTCCCTGAAATCAGAGAGAGCTCGATATTCTTCCGAGAGAACAGAAATCAGGGCAGAGGTTTCGCAGTCTCACCGTGGTGGTTCGTGTTCGGAGGAGAGGCCTTGTGGACAGGCCTGTGGACACTGGACCCTGCCCTCAGTCAAAACCTATGAAGAGCCCTGGCCGGGTTGGCTCAGTGGATAGAGCGTCGGTCTGTGGACTAAAAGGTCCCAGGTTCGATTTAGGTCAAGGGCACGTACCTTGGTTGGGGGCACATCCCCAGTGGTGGGTATGCAGGAGGCAGCTGATCGATGTTTCTCTCTCATCGATGTTTCTGGCTCTCTATCCCTCTCCTTTCCTCTCTGTGAAAAATCAATAAAATATATTTTTAAAAAATACTATGAAGGAATACGTCCTGGGACCTGCAGCAGAGAGGCGGATGGGCCTGCCAGCCCTGCACCAGCCTCAGGGCCAGCCAGCTCAGTTCTGGGCTGGGAGCAGGGGTTCCATACGCCCCCACGCTGCCTGCGTGTGGAAGGAGAGGGTGAGACTCTAATCCTCTCAGAGCAGTGGTTCTCAACCTTCCTAATGCCGCGACCCTTTAAGACAGCTCCTCATGGGGTGGTGACCCCCAACCATAAAATTATTTCCGTTGCTACTTCACCACTGTCATTTTGCTACGGTTATAAACTGTAATGTAAATATCTGATAGGCAGGATGTATTTTCATTGTTACAAATTGAACATCATTAAAGCATAGGGATTAATCACAGAAACAATATGTAATTGTATACTGTGAAATATTTATTTCTCATTACAAATAAATGAAATTTTGTCTTGAATCGTGGTGTAGCATGGGCAACAGTCTTCCTATGACAACAGTAAACGACATGGCTACACTTTGCTACACCGAGGAGCGGTCTGTTGGTTCCTAAGACCATGGGAAATAGGTGTTTTCTGCTGATCTTAGGGGACCCCTGTGAAAGGGTCGTTCAACCCCCAAAGGGGTCGCGACCCACAGGTTGAGAACCGCTGCTCTCAGAGTCTTCCTGGGTTCACCATGCCACTTACAGCCCCGGCAGGAAGCGCGGACAGGCCACGGACACAGATGCTCATGACCGGGTCCTGGCATAGCCACAGCAGGGCTTTTGCATAACAGTAATTAAGAGAGTCAAGGAAAGAGGAACAAGACCGGCGATGATGATGAGGATGGATGGAGACTATAATGAGAGCGTGAGAGTCTTTCATATGTTTTTTTCCCCTGAAAGGGAACATGTAATTGTCTGGGCTCCTGCTCTGGCGCGAGGTAATGAATATTGGCAAACCGGAATGGAAAGATGGATGGTGGCAGGCCCTGGCTCGCACACTCCGGCTTCCCCGGGCCAGGAAAGAACATTCATATCACGGATTAATTTTTCTGTAGAAGATGGTCACTGTAGCGAAAACTTGGGGCGGTGGGTAATCGGGGGCACACGGGTAAGTGTAGTATACATTCCGTGAAGCATTTAAAATATCATCCATCACACACACACACAAGCTAAATGATGAGTAGACAAGGATCTTCATTGCAGCGCTGTTGAGTGTTGATGAAAAGGGACTCTATAAAATGCATATATTAACTATGAAAAGTAAAACAGTTACAGATATGCAAAATACTACTTGTCAAAAAAAAAATCTTTCCAGTAGTTGAAGTCTTTTAAAACCAGCACTTATACCTAAAGCAGGAAATTGGTCACGGTAGTGGCCAAACTTATATATAACTCAGATGCGGAGAAATGTAAAAGCAGACTATCCCCATCCTAGATTTGATTCTAAAACCTTTAAAACTCAGGACCAAAGACCAAGTCCTTTTGGTGATAATTTGGGGGGTTATACATGGTTTCTATCCATTTCCAACCTGAATTATAATGTGGGCATCTGCAGAAGGTTTAGGGGTGAAAATACCCCCATTGAAGAATGCAAGTCTAAATTATTGGTTCGTCTAATTACAGCGTGTGTCCCAGGGGCTGAAATTATAATACAAACGTTGGATTACATTTTTTTTTACAGTTGGTTTCCCGAATTATCTGGTCTCCTGGGAAATTTGCTATAGCTCTTCTTATGAAATTTCACCTCGCCTTTCCACTAATTCTATTGGTTTAAACATGCCCTTGTTTTAATTTCTTTGATATTCTTTTAATGTCTAATGAGAAAACCTGCTGAAAGTTGATATTGTTAATGGGAAAATCTAACAGAATGTAATTGGAGGTTTTCACTGAATTAGCGTTCTGGACTTCTAATGGTCCTCATTAACAGGTGCTTTGCTCAAATTAAAAGCAAACTCTCAGGCTCTTTCTATGATTTTACTAACTCCAACTTCATTTTTCATTACTTGTTCGTCCGCATAGGTGACAATTCTACTGGGCTCTCTGCTACCTTCTTATGTTTTCCATCTCCACCAAAATTTATCAGTTAGAAAAGAGAAGAAAAATCAGAAATGTCAGGAGATCTTTGGAATCAAGTTAGGGCTTCTGTTTTAAGTAATGTGTCTCAAATAATAGTAATTTTTTTCATTTTAAATGTATATTTTTATTGATTTCAGAGAGGAAGGGAGAGGGAGGGAGAGATGGAAACATCAATGATGAGAGAGAATCATTTATCAGCTGCCTCCTGCCCACCCTCTACTGGGGCATGTGCCCTTGACCAGAATCGAACCCGGGACCCTTCAATCGACAGGCTGACACTCTTTCCACTGAGCCAAACCAGCTAGGGCAACAGTAACTGTTTTCTGGTGACTTGTAATACTCTAAGAAGGTTGGTAGAATATGCCTGGGATTATTTACTTATATTTAACTTATATTAATATTTACTTATATTTTTCTGGACACAATATTTTCCCTCTTTTTATGTTACTTTTGTTTATAAATACATTCCTATCTATTTAGCTATTATCTATTTTTCTATGTGTATGTATATATGTGTACATAAAAAACAAAGGGATGTTCCCTTAAGTCTTAGTGTATACTGCTAATGTATATGACTTTCTATTTTCTATATCATAGCCATACAGTCCTTGTTTGATTTGTTTGGGACAGTAATATATATTTTTAGGTTTCAAAACTCTGGCTATGCTTTTACCTTTATTCTAATTGATGCATAATCAAAAATTTTAAATATAGTTTTGTATTTCTAGTACAGTGGTACCTCGAGATATGAGTGCCCTAACATACGAGATTTTTGAGATACGAGCCATCGAGTGAGCAATTTTTGCTTTGAAATATGAGCAACATTTGAGATAAGAGTGATCGAGCGGATCGGCCGGCTGCACATGACCCACCAGTTTACCGCGACTCAAGGGTCTCATTGTTTCCCACACCTCAAGGTTACGGAATGAATTAAACTCGTATCTCGAGGTACCACTGTATATTGTTTGTGAGATATATGGTCCTTATATAGACTTACAACCTCATCATATTTCTGACTAATTCTGTATCTACCTTATGTTCTTATCCAACTGGACTTGGGCTTTTTCTTCTGTTTTTAAACATCACTTTTCCTTGGCTCAAGTCAATAATTCTATTAGAAACCTTATACTTATTAACAAACTAAAGGTCTGGTGCATGAAATTTGTGCACTCAGGGGAGGAGTCCTTCAGCTCAGCCTGTGCCCTTTTGCAGTGTGAGAGTCCTCAGGGGATGTCTGACTGATGGCTTAGGCCACTCCCCAGCTTCTGGCTTAGCAGCACTCTCCCTGTGAGAGCACACTGACCACCAGGAGGAAGCTCCTGCCTTGAGCATCTGCCCCCTGGTGATCAGTGCACATCATAGCAACAGTTCTGCTGTTTGGTTGATTTGCATATTAGCCTTTTATTATATAGGATAGTCACACCCACGCATGTTTTGAGTATCAACAACTGTTCCTTTAAATCAGGTTTGGGGAATCTTTATTCTGCCAAAGGCCATTTGGGTATTTATAACATCATTCGCTTAATATAACTCACTTACTATAAATTTATGCTGCTATGGAAAAAGCTTCCTAAGTTTATTGAATTTGAGTGTCACCTGTGGTAGCCTTAACAGGGATTAAAATGACTTCATGGACCTTATACAGCTCTCAGTGCAGATGTTCTCACCCCTGTAATACCGCTGATTCACCAGCCAAACAAAAACCCCAACGCGTTCTGCATTCATGAAGCTTACAAACGAGAGAAGAGAACAGGAAATAAGCAAAGACATCCGTGAAAGCTAGTTCCTATATAAAGGACCCTGTCCTGGATGGGGTCGTGGTGTTTGCCATCAAAGGTGAGGCTGAAATGTTCAACAGTTGGTCAGTACTCTCCCACAGGGAAAGTGCTGCTGAGCCAGAAGCTGGGGAGTGGCCTAAGCCATCAGTCAGACTTCCCCTGAGGACTCTCAGACTGCAAAGGGGCATAAAGGACAATCAATCAGCGATACAAGGCAAGGACAGGGTCGCGGTGTTGGCCGTCCAAGGTGAAGCTGAAATGTTAAACAGGTTGCCGGGAAGGTCTCAGCCACTGCCTGGCCATTTTAAAGATCCTGGAAGGAGATGCAGGAGTGGACCCCACACACACCTGGGAGGAAAGTGGTCCAGACTGAGGGAATGGTAAGTGCAAAAGCGTAAGGATGTAGGAACAGCAAGGTGCTCTCCTACCGGCGACGGTTAAGCAGAGCAGGTGAGGGGTCTCAGGTGGCTGCCTAGATGCAGGCAGCGTTCTAATGCAGACTCTCCTAGTGGTTTTCTGAAATCTGGCCCAGCCCACCTCTTCCATTTGATTTTCTAATAATTACCTACGTCATCTCCCCGCTTTCTACTGTCCAGCCTCAAGTCTGAAGCCACTGGTGCTCCACGAAGAGGCCACAGCAACACCTAACTTAGGCATAGAAATTCTGTCTTATCATCTGTTTCAACATGTTCCTTTCTGCATTGGGTTTCTCTTTTCTTGTTTGCATCTAGAGCAGTGGTTCTCAACCTTTCTAACGCCGCGACCTTTTCATGCAGTTCCTTACGTTGAGGTGACCTCCAACCATAAATTATTTTCATTCCCAGTTCATCACTGTAATTTTGCTACTGTTAATGAATCATCATGTAAATATCTGTGTTTCCCATGGTCTTAGGTGACCCTGCTAGCAGTTCTCCACCTGAGGATTGCGACCCAAAGGTTGAGAACTGCTGCTATACAGCCCAGGGAAGGAAATCCCTGCTAGGCCCTGATCTCAGGCCAGGCCTACGGACCCTACCTGAGGGGTCCCAGATTGTGAGAGGGTGCAGGCCAGGCTGAGGGACCCCCCTCCACAGAGTGCATGAAATTTCATGCACCGGGCCTCTAGTAATAGTATAATGACATACAGTGACTGAGAATAACATATTTGGTCAAAGGGCATGTTTATGTTCTGAATAATTGTGAAATATCGCTCATACGTTGTAATGGATAGATTAGATCACACTACAGGTGTTTTGTACTTGTTTTAGACTTTGGTGACATGAAATGTTTCACTTAGATTTTATTGCATCTTATAATATTGATCATTTTGTTGGGAAATACACATCAAAGATCCAATCTCACTGTTCTCTCAGGTTCAGTACAAAAGCTTCCAAAGGATCAGAGAATAACAGAGAATGAAAGGCTTCATGTTCAAGTTTTCTTGTGGTTTCACCATCTATGCCTTTTTCCTACCTGAAACTCATTCGGTTGCATTGGAGTTAGCAAGGATAGGCAATAAAAAAATACAGAACGGACTGAGGTGCTATTCTAAATGCCACACAATCAAAGCTGTGTTTGAAGGTATTCATGATTTGGACTTTGTTCAGATCTATGACATTTTCTAGGATTGCCAAATGCTGCAGAAAATACATAGGATGACCAGCTAATTTAAATAGGCCAACATCCAACTAGCTTGCATGCCACTTACGTGCTAGGAGCCACTGTAATGGGAAGCATTTCATTCTTTTGAAAAAAAAAAAAAGAAAATATTTCTTCTTCTGCTGAAACTGGTTTGGCTCAGTGGATAGAGCATTGGCCTATGGACTGAAAGGTCCCAGGTTTGATTCTGGTCAAGGGCATGTACCTTGATTGCGGGCACATCCCCAGTGGGGGACGTGCAGGAGGCAGCTGATCCATCGATGTTTCTAACTCTCTATCCCTCTTCCTTCCTCTCTGTGAAAAATCAATAAAATATATTTTTTAAAAAATCACTTCTTCTATGGTTGATAGTTTGGAACCATAGGCTGTATTTTCTTTTCCTAACGGGTCAAAGGTACCTAAGCATGACTGCAAGTGGAAAACAGGGGACAGAAATCAGGTAATGGCCGAGACCAGTTTGGCTCAGTGGTTTAAACCTAGAAACATTGGTTTAAATTGGGGGTTCAACCAAAATATAGAGAACATGGGTATCATTGACTAGACGTCCATTGCATTTTTCTCATGCTTTTGAGGTCAAAGAATTTGGTACCTCACTAAGGAGTGCTCAGAAGTTCTCTTCAGTTTGAGGGGCCTCTGGTCAGATCCGATTTCGCCGGGATCTTATTTAGAGGATTTTCTCTGAAGCTCATCTCTACAGGGGCAAGCTCCGATCCAGCTCCCGGGGTGTCAGTGTGTAAACCCCAATCTCCTCTGAGGTGCCGCTCTAATCCTGTTGAGCTCCATAGCAACTCTCTGCTGTGAGCCTCAGAGACCAGATAACTATTATTTACTAAGCGATTAAAATAAAGGCTTTGCCGCTTCCTCTGGTGCAGAATTGGAAAGAAGCCTAGAAGTCTGGAGGCTTACCTGTCTGGCTAAATCCCGCCATCCATCAGTTACATGTCCAGCGGTCAATGTCACCGGTGCTCCATGGAACCTCATTCCTTTCTCTGGCGTCTGAGCGCTGGAGTCTCTACGTTCCGGTTTCTTGCTATTAAGTCTCTTTGTTGCCGGTTCCCTGCGTCCTCCTCTGAAGTCTTGCTATAATTAATGAATGCTATTGTTTCTCGGGCTCTCCTGGCTGCCGTTTAATCATTTTTACGGTGTACAGTGAGGATGAGAAAGTTTTAGAAATGTCACTAAATGGCTGCAACTCTAAGGGGAGCAGACAGCTATAAGCAGGATACAAAGGATAAAAGCCTTGGTAAGAATTATTATGTCAACTAAAGGCAAAAAGCCAAACTCTCTCTCTCTCTCTCTCTCTCTCTCTCTCTCTCTCT
>JAAGEH010000413.1:2147745-2203426 GCA_011751065.1 Lasiurus cinereus | reverse complement strand
GTATATATATATATATATATGGCATCGCAAGTGCTTATAAAGTTGTAGATACCTACAAGTCCTTTTTCACAGAAATCCCTAACATTTCTCAGCAATGTTCAATTCCCTTTTTAAAACAAGATGTTTAAAAGAAATACTATAATCTCTTTAAGCGTAAGTATTAACACATTTTAAATTCTAATGACAACACATTGAATTTCTTTAGTTAAGGAAGCATTGACATCTTTGAAGTACATTTGTTTGCTAGCTCTCTCTCTTGTATGAGCAGTGTTATTGTGGAAAGACAGCATACTTAAAAAAAAAGATAAATAGAAAAGGGATCTTAGTTCTTCGGCTAGAGAAAACAAAAACCTTTTTCTATGTAAATATCAAAAAATTTTATAAAGCAAATGAGCAGAATTTGCATGCTTCAATGGACTTATTAATTTTCTACTTTATCATCCTTTTTTAAAAATATATTTTTATGGATTTCAGAGAGGAAGGGAGAGGGACAGAGAGATAGAAACATCAGTGATGAGAGAGCTTCATTTGTTGGCTGCCTCCTGCATGCCCCCTACTGGGGATCCAGTCTGTAACCCAGGCATGTGCCCTGACTGGGAATCGAACTGGGACCTCCTTGTTCATAGGTCAATGCTCAACCACTGAGCCACACTGGCTGGGCAATTTACCATTCAATTGATGCTTTTCTCTTTCTGTTCTCTACATGTTTGTTTGTATGCAACAGTTTTGAAGTTGGGAAGTAACTTCATATTCATCGGATTTTATATCAAGGGCGGATGTTTTACATGATCTTCTACGTTGTGAGCACCTCAGTGTCTCTGTTATCTCCACGTGGCCTGTGAGGCTGCGTGTCTGGGTGAGAACCTAGACTAGCCAGCTCTGATGCTGTGTCTAAGGCTCTTTCTTTCTCTGTTTACTGCAGTCTCCTCGGGTGTGAACTGGGGGTGCAAGTACCCTAGGGTTGCTGTGAGATGTGAAAAGATAAAAGTACTTAGGAGGAGCCAGGACACAGGGGACTTACCTTCTTAACTGCGTATTTCCTCTGAAACGCACCCAGGTCCCCCATTACTGGTCTCATGCATTTCTGTCCCCAGGGAACTGGAGAGGTCCGGCTTGATTCTGTGTCACCTTTCAGAAAGGTTCACGAGAGACGGTTTTATGAGTAGATTGGATTACTCATTTGCAGGCCTTCTCCATTTCATCAACAGATTTGTTTCCATTTTCCCTAAGAAATGCCGGCTTCTGTGAGACAATTACATCTATTTTTTTTTTCAAATCATAACTCTGAGTCATTCCATCAACTCTATGAAATATAAATCTGTCACATCAACTACATTCACTCCATCCATGAATTATGTATTTCAATTGAGAAGGTAATTAAGTTTGCTTGACATGATTTACTTTTTTGACAAATGCACCGAGCTCATGGCTCATGTTTTCATTCTATTTCACTCGCTTGTAGTTATTTTGGTTAGTGGTTTATGAATGATGTCACAGGAGGTCGAAACTTGGCTTACAGGCAGCCGACGGATTCTCAGATAAGGTTAGCATTGAGCTTCTGGCTCATTGTAGTTTTCTCAATTAACTTCTTCTCATAGTGATAGATTACGTATCAATCCTGAAAATGACATTAATTCTTTTTTTCTTTCTTATAGAGTGAGTGGAAAATATTTAAAATTCATTATTACATAAATATTACTTTTTCTGGCTATATGAATACCCATCTGTATCAGTATGCTTATCTTTGTTTACATTTCTAAACCATCAAGCAGAAAAATACATCTTGGATCTTTAATGGATGGTCTTGCATTATTAAAGTCTCTTCCCTATTCTGATGAAGCAAAATAAAATCAAATTATTAGGATGAATATTGAGTGGCTCTCTTCTCTGCCAGGAATTATGAGGCCCACAAAGGCAAAAATTAATTTCTGCCTTGGAAGAGGTTAGGTTATCAATTTAATCTTTAAAAATGCTTACTATTTTATTATTTTATCTTAAGGAATGGCCTATATTATACTGTCTTTAGAGTCTCCATTTAATTTTTATTGTAGTATAGCACTAGTTAAAAGCAGTTTTATCACTTCAGATATATAATGTTATTCTTAGTCTTTTTAGTATGAACTGTTTCAGGCATTTATAAAAATAGACTGAATAGCCGAAACCGGTTTGGCTCAGTGGATAGAGTGTCGGCCTGGAGACTGGGGGGGTCCCAGGTTCGATTCCGGTCAAGGGCACGTGCCTTGGTTGCGGGCACATCACCAGTGGGGGGTGTGCAGGAGGCGGCTGATCGATGCCTCTTTCTCATTGATGTTTCTGGCTTTCTGTCCCTTTCCCTTCCTCTCTGTGAAAAATCAATAAAATATATTAAGAAAAAATAGACTGAGCAATATAATGGGCCTCCATATATCTGTTACCCGGCTTCAGCTATTATTACCTCCTGGCCAGTGCTGTGTCATCTATACTCCTGCTCATTCCCCCCTTACATATTATTTTAAAGTAATTTCCATGCCTCATGTTATTGCATTAATAAGTATTTTAATACTTCTTAAAAAATAAAGAATATATTATAAAAATAATCTCAATGCCATGATAGGACCTCAGCAACTTCTTAATATTACTCAATATCTAGCCAATGATAAAATGTCTTCATGTCTCATAACATCATGTATTTTTTAGTTGTTTGTTTGCCTATGGATCCAAATAAAGCTCCCCTGTTAAAATTGGGTTGGATGTTGTTTTATCTCCTTCATCTATAGATTTTTTATTTCACCTTTTTTTTTTCCACTTACAATTTATTTGTTGAAATAACTAGGTCATATGACCTCCAGTATTTTCTGATCGTGTCCCTTAGTTTACTGACGCTGATTCATATACTCACATCTGATTAACGTGATGTCGCCTCCATGTTTACTCTGCTTTAGCAGATGGATTTAGTAGACTGAAAAGATGAAGATTCAGGAAGATGTTTTTTGTCAAGTCTACTTCATGGGCGGTGGTCTGTTCTTTTCTTAGGAGGCACAGACTATCTACATGGCTTTCTTTTCATCATCATGACGGCTGTTGGTGTGCAATGCTGATCTATTAATGGGCTAGAGGTTGTTTTACATATGTGTGTATGCAAACATATACGTATGTTTTATAATGTAATAGCTATAATTTATACACACACTATATATTGAGAGAGAGAGAGAGAGAGGAAGATTCTTTCTCATGTATATAAAGCATGGTTAGAGAAGTAAGGACCCCCTTGGGCATGAGAAAATATTGTGGCTTTTCCATCCATAGGACCAGACAGATGCTGTTTGCTTTGTTTGCTTTCCTAGTGCTTAGAAAATCATTTTTCTAGCCCATCATGGCACTAACTTCTCCTATGCTTTCTTCTGCCCCTAGTGCCCTGCTCTGAAACCCTCAGAAGCCCTTAGCCCCGCGCTGCTATGCACCACTCTGACTTAGAATTATTTACTCACCAACCAGGACTATCAGGTTCTTCTTCTTGAGCTTAACTATTAAAAACAAGTACAGCGGTACCTCGAGATACGAGTTTAATTCGTTCCGTAACCTCGAGGCGTGGGAAACTATGAGATGCTCAAGTCGCTGTAAACTGGTGGGTCGTGTGCAGCTGGCCAATCAGCGCGATGATTCCTATCTCAAATGTTGCTCGTATTTCAAAGCAAAAATCTCTCGCTCGATGGCTCGTATCTCAAAAATCTCGTATGTTAGGGCACTCGTATCTCGAGGTACCACTGTATTATACAAAGTTTTATTTGTGTTTGAGAGTGGGCATTTTGCCACCTCAGCTCAGTGAGCCATATTTCCTAGAAGGTCTATCAGCACAGTGTATGTATATGTGTATGTGTATGCATGTGTGTGTCACACTTTTTAAGATCTGACGTCTTTTAAATGGGTAAACGTATGATGGAATAAAAATACCTTTTTCCTTAAAAAGAACTTCAGTGATTCACACATACCTCCTATTCATCTGGAGTAATGGGGTTGAAGATTGAGCTTACTTAACATTATGCATTCTAACGCCCTTGATAAGAATTCATTCTGTGTGATGTAACTAAATTATTAACCTGCACAGATATAGACCTGGAAACAGAGACATAGAACATGTGCCCTCACTTCAAGATATTTAAGATCGTGACGTCTCACATATTAGGTTTTTCCTTCAAGACCCAATATAAATGATCAATCCATGTTCCAGGGAGTGGCTATTTTTAATATTCTACAATATTATGGCCTAAACTCACAAATTAAATTTCGCAAAACTGGTGACACCATTTTTTCAAGCACACCTGACCTATCTGTGGGGATAATGCTGTTGGAGCTACGTTCCCATGGTAACTGTCCTTGAGCTCAATCCTACCACTTCAAGGGCCCCCAATTCTTCACTTCACCTGTTACCCCTGCTTCGTTTACCCTGACTTTCGGACTCCCTAAATTTCTCCAGTGGCAGGCCAGGGGAGAATCATCTAGATTGAAACTGAACATGTGTTGCAGCAGGCTGCTAATTTTTAAAGTTCAATAGCTCTCCGTGGTGCCCGTAAGAGACTGGAACTACCTCTAAATTATAGCTTTGTAATAAATATGGAAATGAATGTTCTTTTTCCACCTTTTTTGTCTTCCAGCTTGAGAGAAAGGGCCGTTGTAGATGGGTTTACATCGTCCATCACTCAGAGGAAAGCAGGGAGGAGTTTCATGGATCTTTTCTTAGCAGCCCCCAATGCATATTCAGGAGTTTAATGGCATGCCTGCTAAAAGCAAATTTTTTTTTCTTCACCAGTTATCAAAAACACACCGTGTGTGACCAGATGGAAACAGGTATCCGTAGCAAGTTTGGCCCCAGGAAAAAATATACAGAGAAAAAGAAACCAGCAGCATTAAATGGGGCCTTGGTTTCAGGGACCCAAACTGGGGTTCCGTGGGGAGGGACTGATGAGGAAGCACAGTCAGCTGAATGGAAGAGCTGGAAGAGCTGGTCCATTCCAGACCAGGAGGGGGGACCTGAGTCAGTGGGGTAGGGGGAGACCCCGGGCATTCTTACCAGATGGAACAGAACACGGTTGTAACTGCAGACATACCAAGGCGATCACATGACTTACATTTGTTTTCCTTTGAATTTTTACATTATTGTCAGGTAGGACTTCATGTCTTTTCTAAAAATACATGAAGGACCTATAAGTGGGAGTTCTTGGATACTTTTTGGAATCAGGTGAGGATTGAGAAAGCAACGGCATTTGACAATATGTTTCTAAGTCATTGTTATTGGAAACTAATTTACATGTAAACCAATAACAAAAAATACAGCGCTAGGTAATACAATAATAGTTCATACCAAGAACTTTGACTCTAAGGACAAGATAATTTTATTTCACTAAGGATCTTTACTTGGTGACTCGGTGTAGAGGAATTCGTTATGCCAAATCTGCCATGAAACAAAACTCCCCGTGAAACTTCACTTTCTTCGTTCAGAGAGGAATGGATTATTTAGAATTACAGGGGAATACGCAACGCATAAAATAAAAATGTAGTTTTGCCGTAGGACACAGCTGCTGGGTTTATTTATGGAACATAATTATTTGTGGCCATTGATAAAATAATGAAACTCTCTAATAAGACAGAGTAACAGCTATTTTTTAATTCAGTTATTATTTAATACATACAAATGCTACTACTTTCATTCTTTAATTCAGTTATTATTTAATACATAAATGTTACTACTTTCATTTATTCTCTTATTGTGGTTGTATAAAAATAGAATCCAGTAAACATTTGGTGGGTTGTTGGGCTGATGAGAGAATTTTCTACCGCGGGCATACTCTGATGATACAAATGTAAGATTCATAGCTGGGAAAATTCGGGAACCAAGGTGGTATAATGCTTGGGCAGTTCCAGATGTTGTCCTTTGAGAATTTTCCTTCCATCCACTTGCTCCCATGTAGCGTGGATCAGTGGGACTAGGAGAGTCATTAGCTCTGTTCTTTGATATTTCCAGGTCTTCTCCTTCTGGAAATGTAAGAGTCTACTTCTCTGCCCTCATTCAGTAGAATGTGATGGTGTGAATTGATTTGACCAAGCATATATGAATAGGAACGGCACGTGTCACCTCTGGGATTAAGTATTTAAGAGCAAGTGCTCAATTTTTCATGTTGATGCCCTCTGACAATGATGATCCAGGCGACAGAGGTTTTAAATCAGTCTGGAACCTTGAGGGAGATTGTCGTGGAACAAATCACTCTCGTGACCCAAGATTCCGTTGTGGCATGAAGACGACATACATTTTCGGTTCAATGTCACTGACTTTGAGGGGTTGTTATTGAAGCCCTATCTAGCACCTCCTGATCTATAAGTCCATACCAGAAAATAACTACACTATTAAAAAGTGAAAAACAAAACCAACAGTAGCAAACTGCCAAATGCATGCCACTGGTTAAAGGTCAAGTGAAAGGTGGACAAGAATCTGTCATCAGATACTGAGAAGTCAGCAGAACCTGGTGAAATATTTGTGAACCTCTCCTCTGTGGGAAAATGGAAGGCAGACTAGGCACCTAGGGAATTGTTTGCTCTAGGGAAGAGCGAAACACTGTTAGAGGTGTGTTAGCTGCTGGTTGGCAAAGCGTGTTAAAAAATAAAGAAGATGAGTTCAGAAATAAACGTCTAGTTTGTAAACATTTATCCAGTTGAATGCAATCCACAAATTCAGAGAGTTGTGAGTCAGTACAGATAACCACTTTTCAACCCCGAAATAAAAAAATAAAATAAAATGAGAAAGTCTTCAAAAGATGAAAAAACAATTGAAAGTCTGTTTTGTAGCCAGGGTAAAGTCATACCCACGATCAACACATTTGTATGTGTTAAATGATAACTGAATTAAAGAATATCTGTTACTCTGTCTTATTAGACACTAAAATATGTTTCCAGTTTGCTTTCTCCCAGACTCTACCATAAATATCTCATGTGTTAGACCCATCAATTAAAAACCTAGTTAAGCCAAGACCGGTTTGGCTCAGTGGTTAGAGTGTCGGCCTGGGGACTGAATGGTCCCAGGTTCGATTCTGGTCGGGGGCATGTACCTTGCTTGCGGGCACAATTCCAGTAGGGGGCATGCAGGAGGCGGCTGATCGATGTCCCTCTCTCATCGATGTTTCTGACTTTCTATTCTTCTCCCTTTCTCTCTGTAAAAAATCAATAAAATATATTAAATAAATAAATAAATACCTGGTTAACATGCTATGCACAATCTGGGTGATTTTTCCCAGAGTTCCCTCTGGACCCCTCTTGCTATGCTTACGTTGATGGAGGTCTTCCAGGGGCACGCTGCCACTGTGTCTGTCCTCAGCTGCCCAGCGAGTGGCCTCCCGGTCTTTTCTCTGTCATTGTTATCCTGCCTTCTTCTGTTCACTATTAGCATTCCACATGTAACTATTTGTTATGTGCCAGGACTGTTATTAAATCAGTCTTTAAATATGGGAGGAAGGGTGAACCCTCATGTAAGCTACTGACTTCGGATGGTGATGATGTTCCAGGCAGATTCATCAATTTTAACACATGGGCCACTCTAGTGAGGGGTCATGACAATGAGGGAAGCTAGATAACAAATGTCATATATATACATATATATATACACATATATATGTAATTATAATAAATTTAATAAAAATTAGATAAAATGTGTTTATAGATACTTAAATAGAATACAATTATTTTTGCAAAATGATAATTAGAATATCCTGCAAGTTCAACCATAAATACATACAGTGGTACCTCGAGATAAGAGTTTAATTTGTTCCGTAACCTTGAGGCGTGGGAAACTATCTCAAAAATCTCGTATGTTAGGGCACTTGTATCTCGAGGTACCACTGTATTTTGTTTTATTTTAATTTTAATTTTTTTATTTTATTGATTTTTTTACAGAGAGGAAGGGAGAGGGATAGAGAGTTAGAAACATCAATGAGAGAGAAACATCGATCAGCTGCCTCTTACACGCCCCCCACTGGGGATGTGCCCTCAACCAAGGTACATGCCCTTGACCGGAATCGAACCTGGCACCTTTCAGTCCACAGGCCGATGCTCTATCCACTGAGCCACACCGGTTTCAGCCCTATATTATTTTTTATAAGTCACAAAATTTCACTCTTGCACCATAGAACATTTCATGTCTCTTCCCGAAGGATCGTGTGATCCTCTCTAGTTGTGATCACTGTGAGAAAGAAGGGTTCAGAGGCAGGAGCCACAAGAAGAACAGCCTGGATGGCAATAACCATAGCCAGTCTGGACTGGAACAGCGGCGATGCCTGAGTGAAGAAATATGACTCAGAAGCAGAGGAAGCGTCATGGATGGTCTCGGGAGACCACAAAAAAGCAAAGCTGAGAGCTTGGCTGTGAGCTGGGCCTCACACTCACGCCATCCCAGTGGCTCTCCCTGATGGAAAGGCCTGGAATAACGGAAAAGCATCCCCCGCCTGTCAGCTTTCATTAAAACGCTGTTTGTCTGCGCTTTTGTGATTTGCAGCTGCTCAGCTGTTAAATGAGAACTCCTAATTCCGCACAGTGTGGCACCTTTTTAATTCTGGCCTGTTGACACGCACTCTTTACACACCCGCAGAAATCTGAAAATGCCATCTGAAGGCAAATTAACGGTTAGGCCGGCTGTTAAAAAAATAAAAATAAAAATAAAAAGCCCCAGCTTCCTGGGCGTTGAGGGTGCTTTTAAAAACGAGGCTGTTCATCTCTTTTTGCTCAACAACCGCAACCGTAGCCCGGGTCATGGGTGAGACATGCCAGGCTCTTCCATGCTTCCGACTGCAGAAAGTCAATGAAACACACACACACGAGAGCAGTGCGCTCTGTTTGACGCATTCAGAAAGATGCTTTTTGTGTAAAATGGTTATGAGAACATCAGTGAATGTATGTACTGTATTTTCCGGCGTATGAGATGACTTTGTAACCCAAGAAAATCTTCTCAAAAGTTGGGGGTCGTCTTATACGCTGGATGTCATCTTATAGGGCGAGTAGATCCCAAACTCTATAATTTTTTTAAAATATATATTTTATTGATTTTTTTTACAGAGAGGAAGGGAGAGAGATAGAAAGTCAGAAACATCGATGAGAGAGAGACATCGATCAGCTGCCTCCTGCATGCCCCCCACTGGAGATGTGCCCGCAAGCAAGGTACATGCCCCCGACCAGAATCGAACCTGGGACCTTTCAGTCCGCAGGCCGACGCTCCATCCACTGAGCCACACCGGTCTTGGCCCAAACTCTATAATTTAACTGGAAAAGTTGGGTGTCATCTTATAGGGCAGGTATATCCCAAACTCTATTTTAACTGGAAAAGTTGGAGGTCGCCTTCTAAGCCCAGTTGTCTTATACACCCGGAAAAATGGTACATTTTGCAGAAGAGAACAAAGGAGAAATATGACCGGTGTATTGTGTTCCTGGCAGAGCCACGCCTGCTTCCCGGGCCTGACGGGCAGGTGGCCCCGGTGTCTGAGCAGGAGCCGGTTGAGGAATTGCTTCCCGGAGGAAGAGGGCCGTGCGGGTTTATGTCATGCACAGATGGCCAGAAATACTGAGCCAGGAGCGCTCAGGGACAGAGAGCGGCCGTGCACCGAGGCGACTCTGAGAGTGAGTCATTGTACCTCCCGGTGCAGGCTCTTCGTCATTCCTGCGGACAGGGCACAGATGGCTGTCCACCTGCCACCTCCAAGCACATGCTGACTGGGTGGGGCGGACGGTAAAGCCTTGCCTTGGTTTGAATCGTAAGAAGTCCAGTCTCCCCTCCTTCCCCCCCACCAACCACCATCAGGGAAGGATGCTGGAGACATCTGAGCTGCCAGCTCCTGGCTCAGCAGACAGTTTGGGGGAGGGCAGGTGACCTGGGGGAACCCCTGTTGTCCTCAGGCAGAAGGGAAGCATTCCTGGATGATGCCCTGTGCTCTCTCTGGATTAAGAGTGTTAATGCCGAGGTTCTCTTAGGGAGGCGTGCACCCTGGTGCCAGAAACCAAACATGGTCTCACTGATAGAAAGACGTGGACAGGAAGCCGGGAAGGCTGGTCAACCAAATTCATGGCTCTGACCACTCACTGTTTACTGGAGACATTGTTAGCTGAAGTGGCCTCCATCTCTGTTTATCTTAATATTTTTGTGATTGGAATTTCCTGCCTAAAGGCTAAGGGTGTGTCCCAAAGTCTCAATAAAAGGGATGGCAAGGCCAGAGCAAAGGGTAGTCTTCTCACTAGAGGAAGGCTCCCGCCTGGCCCCCCAATATTCCCAAATTAATACTTTCCTAGTCTCTCTTTTCATTGGCGTGCGGCCTCCTCCAGAACCCGAACCCTGAACGGGAACCCTGAACCACATGGGATGTGAAAGAGGTTCCCACACCCTGGCCTGCTCTGAGCTCTACTCACCAGCGCCCCATCTCCCCTTCCCATAGGTGGTGAGCAGAGGTGGAGAAGGAGGAGCCTGTGTAAATTCCTCCACAAGGTGGAAGCTTCCCTCTTGGAAGTTGGTTAATAGAGCCACTGGCAAAAGCCAACCAAAGCTGATCTCATTCCTGAATGGACATGGCAAGTCAGAGTCAGCTGCCAGGCAGCTATTTCAGCTCTTTCCTGGAGGGAAGAGCCCGCCAATGGAGTTCACCGCTGCCTGCACCTGCTGGAACGTTCCCGGCTGGTACCCACACCCCATCACAAGCAGCCAACTCTCTGCATGAGCGCTAGGCCCTATGCCAGAACTAGGCCTGTTCACCTCCTCCCACCCTCTTACTGAGAGCCAATGAAAATTCTTTTTTTTTAAATTTAAATATATTATATTGATTTTTTACAGAGAGGAAGGGAGAGGGATAGAGAGTTAGAAACATCGATGACAGAGAAACACTGATCAGCTGCCTCCTGCACACTCTCCACTGGGGATGTGCCCGCAACCAAGGTACATGCCCTTGACCGGAATCAAACCTGGGACCTTTCAGTCCTCAGGCCGACAGACACTCCATCCACTGAGCCAAACTGGCCTCGGCTGGAAATTCTTTTACAACAACTTATGTCTCTTTTTCTTAAATTCATTGTATGAAGGGACCATTCGCCCCTGGTCTGTCTTCTCCACCTGGCCCTGAGGCTGGTGGCTTAGGCTACAATGCCCAGGACCTGGTCCCTTTTCTGGAGAGATTCTGGTAGAAATCACTTCTTTAAACAAACAAATAAATAAACTAGCCTCCAAAAGAAGAGCTTATTGTTAAGAAAATATATATTTGAACTATTTTGTAATTATAATGCATACATAGTTAATGTGGAATAGAAATATTAATTGTTTTGCAGTCACTTGTTTTGCTTGCAAAACTGTATTGCAGTATGTTGTAAAGTATCTATTTATAAATTGGTATACCTGACATTGAGTTGCCCTTTTTTCCTTCGGTTCAGGTGTTAAACAAGAAAAAATAAATCAGCTTGGTTGCTTCACTAACCTGGGCTGTGACAAGGTTGGTAAAGCTAAAATTTTAACCAATTATATTGCGCGTCTGAGGTCTATAGTCATTCCAGTGGAAAATTGGTTGCAGTAAGTTAAATATTTATAGGCTACTAGACTTTTAAGAACTACCAATTCTTATAGTTGCCTCTATAGCTACTAACATATTCCATACATACTGTTTGACATTTATTTATTCTTTGTTTTCCTTATATAAGTAGAGATCACTGGGCTAAAAACTTGGATAGATTTATGGCTATAATCCCGATAGCTTTTATAATTATTGGTGGCTTTTCTAAAATAGCTGTTCTGCCATCTGCCAAATGGAGTGAATAACATTCTGAAGATATGCATAGAAAGGCATGATTTTTTAAGGCTGGTAAAAGACTGGACAAATATGAAATATAAATTTTGTTCAAAAAGATAATCTATGTGAGCATTAATATGTTATATATATGTGTGTCTGTGTATATACATATACACACATACGTAGAAAAAACCTTGTGTATGTGCATATATTTTATGCTTATATGTACATCTCCATGTATATTTAAGAAAAATGATATGTGTTGAATATATACATGTGATTCTAACTCAATTTGAACTTACTTATAGAGGAGTGCATATTTATATATTCATTTTTATCTCAGGGATGTGTTTGTCTGAATCTTTCACTCTAGGTGGGTACGAATAAATGTTATGATAAGCATATAGTGGATGGATTTTATTAAGGTGTGATATGGAGCGATATGGTGGAAATAGTACTGGATATGAAGTTAAAGTAACTAGTTCTGAGCTATGGCTAAGTTAAATATTTGAGATCTTTAAAAACTTCAATCCTGCCCGAACCAGTTTGGCTCAGTGAATAGAGTGTCTGCCTGCAGACTCAAGGGTCCCAGGTTTGATTCCGGTCAAGGGCATGTATCTTGGTTGCGGGCACATTCCTGGTGGGGAATGTGCAGGAGGCGGCTGATCAATGTTTCTCTCTCATCGATGTTTCTAACTCTCTATCCTTCTCCTTTTCTCTCTGTAAAAAACAAAACAAAACGATAAAATATATATTTTAAAAACTTCAATCCCTTTTCTGCAAAAATGGTAAATATATTACCCAGAGTACAGAATTATTGGAAAGTTTAATGAAGTTGCTTTATCAGACACAGGGCCAGCATGCTACTACCTTTATGCTATTATTTCTATGTCAAGTTTTGGAAATGTTGAGTCAGGATTGTAAGGTTTGAGGCGCAGGAAACAGGAGTCGGGGACCGAGGCATGTTAAAAGAGGAAGTTTTTTTCCCACTAAGAGCGAGATAGAAAAACCAGGATTGGAGTAGGAGGAGGAGGAGGAGGAGGAGGAGGAGGAGGAGGAGGAGGAGGAGGAGGAGGAGAAAGACCCCCCAGGTTGTCTTGCAAACTGGGGAGACAGCAACATATGCAGAGGTGAACAAACCTTTTGAGGGGAGAAACAGGAAGGGGTGGGGTCCAGGGCATTCGGCCCTTGCTGATTGGTGGCTCAGTGTCTCACGGATGTCCCTGCACAGATGCTGGTTAGGTCATACTTTGCCCACCAGTTGGGGGAAGGGAGGCTTTATCAAGGATGACATGTGATCTAACAGGGACCTATGTACAGTGGTACCTCGAGATACGAGTTTAATTCGTTCTGTCACCTTGAGGCGTGGGAAACTATGAGACGCTTGAGTTGCGGTAAACTGGTGGGTCGTGTGTACCTGGCATATCCGCACGATTATTCCTATCTCAAATGTTGCTCGTATTTCAAAGCAAAAATTGCTCGTATCTCAAAAATCTTGTATGTTAAGGCACTCGTATCTCGAGGTACCACTGTATTTGGTTAGCAAACCCATGTGTATGGGGGAAGGTTGTGGTACAGGCGGTGATATTTTAAGGAACGAGGGTGCACAGACTCCCTTTCATGAGGGCAGATTCTCTACATCCATTATTCATCAGCCTTCTGCATGGGGGACTTGCCTTCTCTCCATGCAGGAGGTTTCTCTCTTTAGTTCATCGTTTATTTATGGAAGTGTGGACTCCAGGGCTGACGCTGGGTTATCACCCACCTCGCTGATTTTCCTGCTCTAGTTGTCGTGGTATTTGCCAGCGGGGGGCTCGTTCCATTAGCTCCTGGATGCCTTCTGCCTGGTTTCTTTTCCTGCTGACCCTGAAGGATGCCATAGATACAATGACTGCTGCCACCAGCTCTGCAAGAGTTGGGCCAACCCTTAAGGTCAAGGGCATTGTTTTTATTTCTTTACTTTAGATCCTAGTCACAGATTTTGAGGTCCTCACACCACCTGCTCCCCTGACCAGCTAACTATAAATTTTGGGATCCTACCTTCACCCTCAGGGTCCAATAATTCATTAGAACAGATCCCAGAACTCAGGAAAACATCACGTTTATGATTAAAGTTGGATTATACCCAAAGCATATAAACCAGACGCAGGCACAATCAGAGACACGCAGGGTGAAATCCGGGAGATGTACACACCTGAGCTTCCATGTCTTCTCCCCACAGAGTTGGGGTGCATCTCTGACCCGGCATGGCAGCGTGTCCTGATGGGCTGACTATTGCCAACCAAGAGAGCTTGCGAGCTTCTGGAACGGCCAGAGTCTCTTTTGGGGTTTCCTTAGAGCGGCAGGATGGATTGACTCACTGACTGTGGGACTGACACTCAATCTCTAGCTCCCCTCTGCTCCCTGGAGGTCAGGCTGACATCAGATGGCTTGAACCCCTGAGGCCCCGATGGCAGGCCAGTCTCTGAACAGAATCACTTCTCAGCATAAACTGTCACCAGGCCCGCCAGGATTCACCTTATTGTTGTCCACTGTCAGGTTCCACCATAAGTAACAAAGACACTTCTGTCACCTGGGAAATGCCCAGGATTTAGAGACTCAGGAGCCAGGGGCAAAGGGCACCACAGCCTTTGTGGCCCAGGCGTTGGTTTCTGGGTAGATGAATGTAAACGGTGACATGCCATTATACTCAGAGATTCATCAAGTCTGTTTCCCAAAACTGAACTTTGCAAATATACACAGGAAACAGGTCATCAAAAACATTTGAGCCAAGACCAGTTTGGCTCAGTGGATAGAGCGTCGGCCTGCAGACTGAAAGATCCCAGGTTCGATTCCGGTCGGGGGCATGTACCTTGGTTGCGGGCACATCTCCACTGTAAGGCATGCAGGAGGTGGCTGATCGATGTCTCTCTCTCATCGATGTTTCTGACTTTCTATCTCTCTTCCTTCCTCTCTGTAAAAAATCAATAAATATATTAAAAAAAGAACATTTGAAAAGTCACCTACAAAAATATAAAGAAATAGGAAATCCACTTTGTGACTTCAGTTAGAGAAGAAGAGGAGTTGAGTGGACATAAAAATATATAGATTTGGATACTCATCTACAATTTTCCACCTCTATGACGGCAAGCATGAAATTGTCTAAATGAAATTCAGGGAGTTTAGATTTTTTTCTGACCCTCACAGCTGCATACTTTTGAAATGAACATTTGAAAGACATGATTTTGAAATATCTAGAAACTTACATTAGGGAATATGTAAATGGAAAAAAAACAACAACCCACAAAAGACATTCAAAGTTCTGAAGGAATGGAAGATTTAGAACAAACAAGATGTTAGTCAGTTCTCACTCATACTGGTAAGCATCAGGATGTACAGGATGTGGGTATTCACTGCTGAGGTGCACAGGTTACGGAAATATATCATTACTAAGCACACCAAAGAAAAACAGCCTGCCTAATCTTAGGAAGCTTATTTGTACTCAGAACAGAGGAGAGAGTTATAAAAATAACTTTTATAGAAAGATAATGTGAATGTAGTTTCAGAGGGATGCGAGCAAACATGTGTGAGAGCAGAAGAGGAAGGGGAATACATTCTAAACAAGACCGCGGAACCCTATGGAACATTCTTCTGTGGAGGCTCATGTAAAATGAACAGGATAAACTCATAGCAACTTCCTAAGAAAAGGCCATGGAGGCGAGACGAGGGCACAGGGACATCTGGGAAGTGGAGCATCTTAAAGGACCAGATCCCGGGGTCCCAGATGTGAGAAACAGCGGGCTTTCTTCTGCAGCTCTGGGTAGGAGATGTGGTGGGAGGGACATTGTTAAAGGTGAAGGAGGAAGACAAAGAAATATGCCATGAAGGAAGGGGGGGTGGGAACTAGGTCTTTTATTTATTTATTTGTTTGTTTGTTTGTTTGTTTATAAATAAATATATTTTATTGATTTTTTTACAGAGAGGAAGGATAGAGAAAGAGAGTTAGAAACATGGATGAAAGACAAACATCGATCAGCTGCCTCCTGCACACCTCCTACTGGGGATGTGCCCGCAACCAAGGTACATGCCTTCGAATGAAATTGAACCTGGGACCCTTCAGTCCCCAGGCCAACCCTCTATCCTCTGAGCCAAACCGATTAAAGTGAGGTCTAACTTTTAAAACAAGAAAAGGAGTCAAATGATGAATGGAAAATTGAATTCCTTATTATACACTTTAAAAATATATATATATTATTGACTTCATGGAGGAATGCAGAGAAAGAGAGAGAGAGAGAGAAACATCAATGATGAAAGAAAATCATCCATCAGCTGCCTCTTGCATGCTCCCTACTGGGGATCAAGCCTATAACCCAGAGGCCTGGTCCCTGACTAAAATTTGAACCGTGACCTACTGATTCATAAGTTGACACTCTACCACCGAGTTACACCGGATGGGCTTTATTATCAAATTTTAAGGTTCTGATTTAATTTGTTTTTTAGAGGGAGCATAGTAATGCATACGTTTCTAAAGACATTTTGTAATCAACTATGTATCCTTCTTCTAAAAGTTCATGGGACCGTGCTCCCAGGATGATTCAGTCTGATCGCTTCCGAAGTCTTGCTGCCTTCTGAACCTGGGGCTTTAATCACCGTGAGTTTTCTCCATCGCCAGCGAATGTTTTATGGTCTCTAAAGAGAAGTGTGAGAGTTCTTCCGGAAAATGTATTCCTCTCCACCGGAGAAGGGCTTGGCTGCCATGCTCATGACATCCCTCTGACAAATGACACACCATTTTGATTTTTAGTTTGATTCATGTGTGTGATACAAAAGCAAAGCCATCATACTTGGTTGATTTATGGCTTGCACTGTAATTACAATTGAACCCACTTTTATGCTAAATTTATAAAGTATTATGAGAATGTGATATTTAATAGATAAAAAGGTGCAGGACAAATTGCTTTAGAAGTCATCATTTGCATTTGCTAATTTATTAGAATTTTTTTTTTTTTTAAAATGATTGCTCTGGCCTTTGGTTCATATAAACCAAACACTGCCTGCAATCAGTGGGGTACCACTCTGAACTCTGTCTAAACCTTGATTAGATACCTCCTTCCCACACCATATCCTGGGCCTGAGAACATACTTCTCTCTGAATGTATAAAAAGTTATGATTAAGGCCGAAACCAGTTTGGCTCAGTGGATAGAGCATCGGCCTGCGGACTGAAAGGTCCCAGGTTCAATTTCATTCAAGGGCATGTATGTACCTTGGTTGTAGGCACATCCCCAGTAAGGGGCGTGCAGGAGGCAGCTGATTGATGTCTCTCTCTCATCGATGTTTCTAACTCTCTATCCTCTCCCTTCCTCTCTGTAAAAAATCAATAAAATATATTTAAAAAGGAGTTATGATTAAGGCTTTACAAAACTACTCTCTGTTTCCATTTATAAAAGGTCATGCTGTATGAATTCTAATTGGTTAGCTTACCGGAAGAATACCTAAAGCAATTTGAACATCTAATAAAGGGAAAAATATTACTGTATTTATAATGCAACAATCTGTTAACATACATGAAGATGATTTCATAGATGGCCTTTTATAAAGGGCAAGTAAGTTTTACCATTAGTGTGGGCAAAGTAACAACTGCAGAGGGTGGGCCAGAGTTTCCTGTGAGTAATGGTTAATTAGGGGCGTTGGAGAGTTGGGAAGAGGGACGTGAGAATCTAATATTTCCATCCGGAAGTGACTATCTGTATGGTCTAGCTCTGTTGCAGTGTTAGAAATAGTGGGAACCGACCTTGCTCATTACCGAGACTGAACCTCACTTTACAGATGAGTGCCTACTCAAGGCAATTATTGGAGATGGGTTTGTTGAAATAACAAACAAATGAGGTGACAGAGACTGAGAGAGTCTAAGCCAATGTGGCAGGACTTTGTGGCCGGTTACTAAGCCAATTACAATCCATGTCTTCAGAATCTCTAGTGTATTTTTTTTTAATTACATAATTCTTTCTTGATTTTATATCAAATCTCCTAGTGAATGTTTGTTAGTGGGCTGTGTATTGAATTATTAATTGAAAGTATAGTTTTATAGCTATCATTTTTTTTGAAGTGGAGTAATTTACACAGCCACGATCTATATTTTCCTTTTAACCAAATGGATAATAATAATCTGCATCCCATCTTGCTAAACACACACATTGCATGTACAAGTGCCAGGAAATCAGCAGGGAATTCTCCCAAATAGAGGAATTCAAGAAGCTTTTGTAGGATTAAAAATGTATTTTAAAACTCCTATTATAAATTATTTAAAATCAGCTATGATAATATAACAATATTAGTATTTATTTTATGAGCATAATTAAAATGAACAGAATACAGTCTTAATTCCAATACAAAAATTTATAATTACCACTGAGTTTCCAATGTGTTTTTAAGCATCCCTAATTTTGCTTTTTCAATGCAATTTTTAAAAATTATTTTTTATTAATGTATTACCTGTGTACATATCTTCCCATACAATGCAAGTTTAATATGTTATGTAGTCCAAGTTTATTCAAAATTTGTGAATTTGCTCCCAAAGACAATTTAACTAAACTTTGTCAAAATATGTACCAAAGGTAAGGTGGTTTATATCTAGGTTTCCTCTCCTTTCACTGAAAGAAAGAAGATCCTTGAGATGAAGATCAATTTAGCAGGTTTTATAATGCAATGGCAAAATGACCCAAAACAGAGCAAACAAAACACTAATGTTTCATAGGGGTGATGCATTGTCATTCAAAATTTGGTTAATGGCTGGATTTTCAACACTGCAGGTTTATTTGACAGGCAAGTTTTAAAATAGTTTGCCTGTACAAAAAAACTGGATTCTGTTCTTCTTTAGTAGAAATAATTTTGTTACCACCTTTACCGGGATCTCATTACTGAATGCCCTTGGGGAAGAGATGAGGCAGATATGAATAAAATAAAGAAAAACAGGGACACTTAAAGTAATACAAGGAACGGGTCTTAAAGGGGTATCATTTTTATTCCATTAAATCACTAATTTGGGGTATCTAAAAACACTTATGACATACACGTTAACACTCCTTTTTGATAAAATATTGACCCAGGAGTTGTAGCCATGTGACTAAATTACACACGCCAAGTCCTCATACTAATTTTAGAGAGAGAAAGCAGAACTAGAGAGAGGGCTGTTGGCTGCGATGCAGATGCTGATGTTGATGCTTTTACTGCAGTTTCTCTCAGGCTAACACACTGCGGATCTGTCAGCATTGGCTTTTGGTTCCTGTCCATTGTCTTTAGCCACTCGGTTCTTCTACATCATCTTCAGTGAGCCCAGTCCCTTCAACTGCCATACATTAGTCACTATCAAAACAATTAGTGAGTGCTAAAGAGAAATTAAAAAAAAACACACCAAAACACCCTTTTCTCGGACACAATGATTCATTACATGATTTCAGATAGTGGCAAAGCTTTATGAGACCAATAAAATAGGGCAAGGGAACTAGGACTTACTGGAAATTTGAAAATGCAAACTTCAGTGCTCGGCCGAAGCTTCTCGGAGAAGTCATCGGAGCAAATGATAAGGATATAAAAAATGTTAAAAAACTGTGATTGATGTCCAGGTACGAGAGAAACGTGTCCTCCATGCAGGAAATAGCACATTGGTTCAAAGACTAATTGATTTTGTGTCTGCGCTCAGCACTCCAGAAATCGAAAGTGGAAACGGATGTTCGTGTTGATCACTGAACCCCGTTAGAAGTTAGAAAGAAGGTCAGTGTGGCTGCAGAGGAGCTAGGAAAGAGGACAGAGGTCAGACAGCCCTGAGCGGCCAGAGCCCTCGGGCCTTACCGTCCACGGGAAGGATTTTGTGTTATTTCATTTGCTGTGGGAAGGTGTGGGTGGTTCTCATCCTGGAAAAATTCAGACAAGGCACTTAATTTGATGCCATTCTATAATTATGGACGGAGATTTAAATGAATTTGGTGTTCACTTTAGAGAGAGAGGTCTTATGACTTCACTGTAGCTACTGTAATCAGGGTCCTGGATCAATGCAGGTAAAAGCTTCAACTTCCGGTTTTCTCAGTGCAAAGTATGGGTATAAAAATCCATGATTGGACTTTGTTATTATTGCTGTTGTTATTTTGAAGAATTGTATTTATGGTTTTACCTGTACATTAGGAACCACAGATTTTAATTTTTTTAGGAATTATATACAGTGGTACCTCGAGACACAAGTGCCCTAACATACGAGATTTTTGAGATACGAGCAGTCGAGCAAGCAATTTTTGCTTTGAAATACGAGCAATATTTGAGATAGGAGTAATCGCGAGGATCGGCCAGCTGCACATGACCCACCAGTTTACCGCAACTCGAGGGTCTCATAGTTTCCCACAGCTCAAGGTTATGGAACGAATTAAACTCGTATCTCGAGGTACCACTGTGTATATATATATATATATATATATATTATTGATTTTTTTATAGAAAGGAAGGGAGAGGGATAGAGAGTTAGAAACATCGATGAGAGAGAAACATTGATCAGCTGCCTTCTGCAAGCCCCCCAGTGGGGATGTGCCCGCAACCAAGGTAGTACATGCCCTTGACCAGAATCAAACCTGGGACCTTTCAGTCTGCAGTCTGACACTCTACCCACTGACCCAAACCGGTTTTGGCAGACTTGGTCAGTTTTTAAGCATTGGTAACATGGTTCTTTGAATGTAAGGTGCTGATTTTTTTCTCAGATGTAGAAATGTGCAGGAAATTCAGTCTTTGGGCAAAATAGTTCTTTAAAAAAATACATGTGGCTTTTTACCTGATTCAGAGTGCTAGTTTGATGTGTTTGCTGTTACAGATGTCTTCCCATAACATAGGACTTGATGTTCAGTAGCTGCTGCTTTATTTTTGGGGCAAGGGGAGGTCTTCCGTGAATATGATTCATTTGCATAGAAAAATGCAGATGCCAAAAATATGTGTGTATTCTGCACTCCTTTCTCCTCCTCCTCTCTCTCCCGGTTGTCTGGCTACTTGTAAAATGTTTTAATTAGCCTCCCTGAAGTGCAGTAACCTATCTGATATAATATCTCAATATAGAAAAGGTCATGCCTGCATGGAGAAGAGCGTGAACCTAATGTGAATCTCATCCTAAATGTGTCAATGGAGGTTTCTGAAGACTTTATAATTGCCCTTCCACATATTTTCTGTGGAAGTTTTATTATTACACAGAACTTTCGCAGCAGAAGGTGCCGGGGATATGACAAAATGCTCAAAAACTAATGAACTAAAGCTCCTATTAATTTTTAAGCTTTAAAATCAGATATGCTAGAAAAAAACGCACACGTCCATATCTCAGGCAAGTATTACTTGTTCTTGTTTGAAATATTGCTAATTTTGCACTGAGTAATAGAAAGAAAGGCCAGGTGATTCCTATAATCATTCCTCATTCTACTGGCTACAGAATTATGCAGTTGGGATAAATCTCTAATATTCACCTCTTCACTTTATTTCAACTCAGGCTCTTTAGGATCCTGATAAAATTAATTCCATCATATACATATACATATACATATATACACATATATATACATATACATATATACACATATATATACGTATACATATATATGTATACGTATATATATACCGATGCTTAAAAACTGACCAAGTCTGCCAAAACCGGTTTGGGTCAGTGGATAGAGTGTCACACTGCAGACTGAAAGGTCCCAGGTTTGATTCTGGTCAAGGGCATGTACCTTGGTTGTGGGCACATCCCCACTGGGGGGCGTGCAGAAGGCCTGGTGCATGAAATTTGTGCATGGGGGAGGGGCAGGTGTCCTTCAGCCCAGCCTGCTTCCTCTCCCTTGAGGGATGTCTGACCTGGCTCCTGATCCTACCTGGATAGTTTCCCACGCCTCAAGGTTACGGAACGAATTAAACTCATATCTCGAGGTACCACTGTATTTTTGGTTGGCTTTGAACCTGGGCACTTCCAGCAGCCCTCGTGAAACCCATCACAGAATGAGATCACATAGAGGAAACGTAGTGGAGAAATAAAGAGAAACTCGGTTCTGGTGATATAGCTTGAGCTCTACATTGAGCCAAGACCTGAAGTTTTGGACAAGTGAATTCCATGATCTGAAATGTTTACTTCTTCTTAAATCACTTGAAGCTGGGTTTCTGTTATTTGAGAAGCGGCGTATTTTATAGAAATACTAGCTATAAAAACACTGAAATAGTTTATGAGAGAAAAAGTCAGTGTGGTGAGGGATTCATAAGTCATATTTCCTTGAAGAACAAGAATCTGGAGCTTAAGCATCCTCTTTCTTGAAGGTAACATAGTGGGGTCCTGTTTTTCTTAATCCACGTTGTCAGTCTCTGTCTTTTAATGGGTATATTTAGACGGTTTCTATTAAAGTAATTATTGATATTGTTAGATTGGTATCAACTCTATATTAGGCAAAGTGAACTGAGCTAGATATGCCTTTAGCAGGTGGATTTTTTTTAATGCTCACATAAATAGTTTATTGTGTTTTTTTTAAAAATCTTTATTGTTGTGCATATTATAGATGTTCCTCTTTTTTTCCCCATTACCCCCTCCACCCATTTCCTGCCCCACCCCATGTCTTTTCCACCGCATTGTCCATGTCCATAGGAAATGCACACATGTATATAAGATCTTTGTTTAATCTCTTCCCATCCTCACTCCACTTCCCTCTGAGAATTGTTAGTCCACTCCATTTCCATGCCTCTGATTCTATGTTATTCACCAGTTTATTATGTTCACTATATTTCTTATTTGTTTATTTCAGTTTTTAGATTCAACTGTTGATAAGTTTGTATTTGTTGCCATTTTGTTCATATTTTTTATCTTTTTCTTTTTTTTTCTTCCTCTTCTTAAAAAATACCCTTCAACATTTCATATAATATTTCTTTGGTGGTGATGAAATCCTTAGCTTTTTCTTGTATGTGGAGTGCTTTATTTAACTTCAATTCTGAATGATAGCTTTGTTGGGTAGAGTAATCTTGGTTTTAGGTTTTTGCTATTTATCATTTGAATATTTCTTGCCACTCCCATCTGGCCTGCACAGTTTCTGTGGAGAAATCAGCTGACAATCATATGGGTACTCCCTTGTAGGTAACTCACTGTTTTTCTCTTGCTGCTTTTAAGGTTCTCTTTGTCTTTAGCCCTTGGCATTTTAATTATGATGTGTCTTGGTGTGGTCTTCTTTGGGTTCCTCTTGTTTGGGACTCTCTGTGCTTTCTGGACTTGTCACTCTCTTTTACTAGGTAGAGGACATTTTTTATCATTATTTCTTCAAATAGGTTTTAAAAATCTTGCTCTTTTTCTTTTTCTTGTACCCCATAGTGTTGGTATGCTTGAAGCTCCTCACACTATCTTCATATTTTTGGATTCTTTTTTCTTTTTGTTCTTCTGGTTGGGTGTTTTTTTGCTTCCTCATATTTCAAATCCTTGACTCGATTCTTGGGATCCTCTAGTCTATTGATGAATCCCTGTGCATTATTTTTTTATTTCAGTCAGTGCATACTTAATTTCTGACTGATCTTTTTTCAATGTTTTGGTATTCTAAGATCCTTGCGAGTCTCACTATGTCCCTTGGAGGTTTCTAGAAGATTCTTGAGTAGCCTTATAATTGTGGTTTTGAATTTTATATCCAGTAGTTTGCTTTCATTTGTGACATGTTTCTTTGTGTCCACATTTTGACTGCTTCTCTGTGTTTATTTCTATGAGATGCTATGTCTCCTTGAGTTGGCAGAGTGGCCTTGTGTAGTAGGTGTCCTGTAGGGCCTGGCAATTCAGCCTCCTCAGTCACCTGAGCTGGGAGCTCTAGGTATACCCCTTTGTGGGCTGTGAGCACAGTCTTGTAGTTGAGACTTGGTTGCTGTTGGTGTCACTGTGAGGAATTGACCTCCAGGCCAATTGGCTGTGGAGACCAGCTGTGACTGCTGTGCAGGAGACACCGCAATGGAGCAGGACTTGCTGCAGTGGGGCTTTGGTGCTCACTGAGTCTGCCCCTTGAATGTGTAGCTTGTGGTTGTGTAGAGTTGTTATCTGGGATGGTCTGACACTGACCACTGGGTAACACTGGCTCTTGGGTCCCCAGGGAGGTGCAAAATTGGCCCCTGTCTGGGCCACCCATCAAGATATACAGAGAGATCTGCAGATTCCTCCTTTTGTATCAGGTTTGGAAGTGCCTAGACAAGGCCCAGCTGTGAAGCAAGGCAGGCGGTGCTGGTGCCAGGTTTCAGTCCTTTTATTGATTGGTTTGCGCTTCCTGATCCAGCTACAGCTTGTTTGAAAGATTTAAGCCTGAGCAAGGGCAGACCATGCATATGAAAAAGCAGTTGCACAGCTTTGGTTGTAAATTGGATGAGGTGGGGTCTCAGGGAACCACCAGGGCCCAGCATACAGAAATGGCTGCCAGTCAGCCCTGCACCTGGGGCGGTCCCAGCAGCATAGGGGCAATGATCCCTGTGAGCACCTCCGTCTGGGAGAAGGCCGCTCTGAGTTCCTGCCCCAATGCCAGACAATCCAGCTCCACCTCCTATGTGTCTGGGTCCCCCAGAGCCTTGCCCTGGTGCTAGAGCTCAGAGGAACCGGGACTTTGTAAGTTCAGCTCGTGGTGCTGGCCTTTTAAGAGGAACGGCTGGGTCTCCAGTGGCCTCTGAGTCACTGAGCCCCAAACACCACTGGTTTTTTACAGCCCGTAGTTCTTACTGCCCGAAGGGACTTCTTTCCCAGCTCTGGGGCCCTGGGCTGGGGGTCAGCCTTGGAGAACAGAAATCCCCAACTCCAGTCACCTCTATGCAGCCCTCCACCCAGGAAGAGAAACAGCCAACTCAGACTCAACTACACACTGACACCTGCTCACAGGACCGTGACCACACCCACCTCCAGGCCCACAGGTCCCCTGTTATAACAAGGGATCGCAGCTCAAATTTAACTCACTGCCTGTTATTTTTCATCTTCCAAGGGAATGGAATATTAGTTACTATATTTAGGGAATAAATAGGGAACTCTATTTCGTGAACATCTAGAAAAACTTCAGGCTAAAACACAGGCAGAAACAAGGATGCTAGGAGAAAGGGTAGACTCTGAGAGCAGTCGCAGCAGACAACACACCTGTCCTAACTCCCAGCTGGGACCCCTTGCTCCTCCAGCCGCCTTACCAGAGATGCTCTGGCTCCAGATGAAAACAGTGTCCCCCACGGGTGCCCGGTCTGCCCATTCCATGCCTCAGCCCCTCTTACCAGCCTCAGTGCACTTTTCCTTTACTTCTCCAGGACTGCCATTCAGCCAGCTTTCTGGTGGTTCTGGCTGATGGTTGTTCAGCATTTTAGTTGTAATTTTTTAAAAATATATTTTTATTGGTTTTCTACAGAGAGGAAGGGAGAGGGATAGAGAAACATCGATGAGAGAGAGAGACATCGATCAGCTGCCTCCTGCACACCCCCCACTGGGGATGTGCCCACAACCAAGGTTCACGCCCCTGACTGGAATCGAACCTGGGACCTTTCAGTCCTCAGGCTGACGCTCTATCCAATGAGCCACACCGGTTTTGGCTTTAGTTGTAATTTTGCTGTGGTTGTGGGAGGCCGTGAATACAGCCATTTACCTCTGCTGCCTTCTGGGATCCTCTTGGATTTTCTTTTTAATCCGTCTGGGAGGTAGGCCAGGTGTGTTGTCTGCTGCGACTGCTCTCAGAGTCTATCCTTTCTCCTAGCATCCTTGTTTCTGCCTGTGTATTGGCCTGGAGTTTCTCTAGATGTTCCCTACATAGAGTTCCCTATTTATTCCCTACATATAGTAACTAATATTCCGTTCCCTTGGAAGATGAGAAATAACAGGCAGTGAGTTAAATTTGAGCTGCGATCCCTTGTTATGACAGGGTAGCTGTAGGCCTGGCGGTGGGTGTGGGGAGGGCAGTGATCACGCTCCTGTGAGCAGGTGTCAGTGCGTAGTTGAGCCTGAGTTGGGTGTTTCTCTTCCTGGGTGGAGGGCCGCGTGGAGGTGGCTGGAGTGGGGGATTTCTTTCTCCAAGGCTGGCTGGCTAATCTAGGGCAGGTTTTCTCTGGTAGAAGGAGAACTCTCAGGGTATTCTCAAGTAGTTACCTTTCTCCCTCCCGGCCTGAAGCACAGAGGACTTTTCTTCCATCTTCACCAGGAGAACAGTGGGCCTCCCGCAGGGAAAACTGATAAGAATGAGGGGTGGAGGGTGGAGCTGGAGAAATACGGGGCCTTTTCTGAGTTTTTAGTTTTCCAGCTGGTCTGCCCTGAGCCTCCAGCAGGTCCTGGGCTGTGGGGTAAAGTCTCGCTACTCACATTGGCTCCAGCTGGGATGTTCCACTCGCAGGCTACCCCCTGGGCTTTGCTCCGGGTAAGCTGGGGTGCTCTGTCCACTTCATCTTTCTAGATTTGGGGCATTAGTTTGCCTGGTGCCCTTCATTCTATGTGTCCAGGAAGAATTGTTGATTTTTAGTGTGTATTTAAAAAAAAATATATATATATATATACTTTTTTTTTCTTGTGAAGAGACAGTGACAGCTTCAACCACTTATCTCTCCAACAATTATCTTTTCCCCAATTATTTTCAGAAACTCGGGAAGGAGTCTTGGTGGTAAAAATCCTCATGGTGGAAGATTATGCCTCTGAGGGAAGCTCTGATCCGTGTTGAGTCTGAAAGGTAAGCCTGCGTTCAGGTTCCTGAGCATCACTGTGTTCCAGGAAGGTGCGGCGATGTTTTCACACACACACACACACACACATGTGTGAGGTCTGTGTTGTGTGCGGCTCCAAAGGTTGGATCAGAGCCGGGTTCGGCGGGTTTGCATCCCAGCGGCAGCGGTTAGTGCGGGGCTGGCCCTGGTGTCTTACTTCGCCTTCCTCCACCCCAGTGTCCCTTCCCTGAGAAGAGGACCAGTAGCGCCTGGTCTGAGAATCGCATTAATCGACCCCGTTATCCGTGTTGTAACGACACCGTTATGCATGTTGTAAAGACACAGGGCCCCGATTTGTGTGGTGCTTTCGGCGTCTGATCATGCTTTTGTGCTGGTTCCCAACACTTTTTTAAATAAAGGGTTTAGAATGGTGTGTCGCGGAAAGCAGCCTTTCTAGTGACTGTGATAAATCAAATAACTAATATTCTGTTCCCTTTGGAGATGAAAAATAATGGGCAGTAAGTTAAATTTTAGTCCAGAAAAACAAGAACTTGACCAATTTTTGCAAAAGAATGTCCAGGAAAATCTTCTGTATTGCTAAAGAAAGTTTTTTTTTAAAAATATATTTTATTGATTTTTTACAGAGAGGAAGGGAGAGGGATAGAGAGTTAGAAACATTGATGAGAGAGAGACATCAATCAGCTGCCCCCTGCATGCCCCCACTGGGGATGTGCCCGCAACCAGGATACATGCCCTTGACCGGAATCGAACCTGGGACCCCTCAGTCCGCAGGTCGATGCTCTATCCACTGAGCCACACCGGTTTCAGCTAAAGAGAGTTTTGATGTCATGTGATGACATGGTCCCTGGGCATCTGCTATGTAAGGGAGTTTGATGACGCTAAGCAGGCCACGCGTTTAAAAAGAACTGATCAAGTGCCCGCCAGTGACCAGCCGGTGCTGTCAGGGGAAACGCTATTGTGGTGGGGTGACTTCCAGAACCAGTTGCAAAGGACCAGTTGCAAAGGCTGCTGAGTCGGCAATAAGCAGCAAGGGTTCACTGAGTGGCCAGCGACGGCCTGGAGGGCAGGTGGAGTCCACACACTCAGGACCGCCCCGTCTCAGGGGTATGCGGCCCCTTTTTAAAGATCCAAACCCCATTTTTGTTGTTGTTAGAAATTCCGCAAATAGCCTGGGGAAGGGGGTGGTTCCCTGGGCTGCAATTGTTCCTGTTGATGCTTCTTGTCTCCCCACCACCCCCTGCTAGATGTTGGAGTGTGGACCCGTCTTGTGAAAGCAGATTGTGACACTGAGCCAAATTGATAATCCCTAAAGGTCGTCTTTAGTCTCACCTCCTGGAGCAGCGGTTCTCAACCTTCCTAAGGCCGCGACCCTTGCATACAGTTCCTCATGGGGTGGTGACCCCCAACCATGAAATGTTGCTACTGTGATGCATCGTGGTGTCAATATCTGCATTTTCCCATGGTCTTAGGCGACCCCTGTGAAAGGGTCGTTCGACCCCCAAAGGGGTCTCGACCCACAGGTTGAGAACCGCTGTTCTGGAGCCGCTGAGCCCACAGGGACCATCTCTATGGCTCTGTCCTTAGGCCCAGGAGAGTGACCTCTGTGACGTGGGAGGGAGGGATGGGAGCTTCCAGGTCACACAGCGGTTTTCCCTGAGATGGAGGCTTGAAGGTCCTGTTTCACTGTGTCGCTCAGCAAATGAGCCGTTGGCTATCACACCAAAAAGGATGGATGAACAAGTTGCCCAGCCCTGGCCGTGTGGCTCAGTGGGTTGGAACAGAGACGTGTGCACTGAAATGTCGGGGGTGTGATTCTTGGTTAGGTGGCATACAGGAAGCAACCTGCCGATATTTCTCTTTCTCTTTCTCTCCCTTTCCCTTCCTCTCTCTAAAACCAATTTATTATGTATTATAAGTAAATAATAAATAAGCTCTGCAATCTTAGATGAGGTGTCAGATTTTGAACAGCAAACAACAGATATTTCTAAGGGAAACTGTTTTATAATATGTAGAACTGTATTATAAAATTTTCTTTATTAATCCTCATATAACATAGAATTGGTCAACTCAGTAATAAAAAATTCAGCAAGAAATTAAAGTGGCAATGTTCATGATAAATAAAGAAGCCATTGTTAGTTTCAAAAATTGAGTTATTTGGCTCAGTGGATAGAGCATCAGCCTGCGAACTGAAAGGTCCCAGGTTCGATTCTAGTCAAGGGCATGTATCTTGGTTGCGGGCACACCCCCAATAGGGAGTGTGCAGGAGGTGGCTGATTGATGTCTCTCTCTGATAGATGTTTCTAACTCTCTATCCTTCTCCCTTCTTCTCTGTAAAAAGTCAATAACATATATTAAAAAATATTGAGGTATTATGAAAGAAGAAAGGAAGTGGAAATACACTATTAAAATAATACTCAAAGGTCCTGTTGTTATTGTTAGAGAGACAGAGAGAGAGAGGGAGAGTCAAAGAGTAAAACAGATTGAGAAAAGTATGTTTTCCCCCATGATCTGATTTATCCACAGATTGTTTCAATATTTTAATCATATTTCAATACCTTAAAAACACCACAATTACCTAAAATTCTAAATTCCCTAAAATTCTCTAATTTGAGTTTTTTTTCAGATAGGAGAGAAAATAGAATTCATTTTCAGTGATGTTAATAGCTCATGAAATTTAGGCTTATACAACGAGTGAATGCTGGAGCTAATACAGATGTCATAGGACTTCATATTCCTGGTTCTTCTCACCGCCTGGCAGTGCCAGAGAATCTGCAGTACCATATCATGTTATGCTTTCCAGACTCTTTCAAGTCCTCCTGTCCAGGAAACCATGCTGTGCCAAGTTCAAGATTTCCTAGCCAGGTAGCATTTGAATCCAACTATTGCTGAAGCAGCCCCAATCTCTGGGCATGGCCATCTGCGCAGAAATATCCCTCATCAAGGAAGATAAAGAAAACAATATTTATATAAGGCTTATTGTTTTCTCTTCTAAAACAAATTAGCCCAGACCAATTGAACTGGAGACCTGATGTGTCTTTAGCATACAGTTCCTCATGTGGTGGTGACCCCCCAACCATGAAATGTTGCTACTGTGATGCATCGTGATGTAAATATCTGCATTTTCCGATGGTTTTAGGCGACCCCTGTGAAAGGGTCGTTTGACCCCCAAAGGGGTCGCGACCCACAGGTTGAGAACCACTGGCCTGGGGGTTTCTTCCTGGGACCAAAGTCTCATAGCTAATGCTCTTGGGCTTTCTTTCTGGAGGCAGACGAGAAGGGATGGTTCAGATGAAATAATTCTAGTTAGAAGAAAGCTTTTTTTCCCTCTTCTTTGTCAAAAAATCTTCAGGACTTTATAACTTCAGAAATACTTACCTAAGCTAAAAATCGCACATCATCAGGCAAACGGGAACAAACTAACAGAGGAGTAAATACAGACGTAGGAAATAATGTGGTAAAAGAAATCTGTTATTACCGCACTCAGCTCTTTTTCCCTCTTCTACGCAGCTCCGCATTCGCCACTAAGTCTTCCCTTAACTCCCAAGATAATCAAACATCTCCCATTTAGCTGTCAAATCGTAATGATTTCTTCTCACCTACTGTCTTCCACCAGCCCCGCCTCTCAACCGCGATAAATGCCTAATTGTATATTTACTCATTCACTAGTCAGCTGCTCTTTATTCATTTGGAATCTGTCAGGGATGTTTATTAAATCTTCCCATTTTTTAAAAATATATTTTATTGATTTTTTTACAGAGAGAAAGGGAGATAGAAAGTCAGAAACATCGATGAGAGAGAGACATCGATCAGCCGCCTCCTGCACGCCCCACAGTGGAGATGTGCCCGCAAGCAAGGTACATGCCCCCAACCGGAATCGAACCTGGGACCTTTCAGTCCGAAGGCCGACGCTCTATCCACTGAGCCACACCGGTCTCAGCACATCTTCCCGTTTTTAAAAGATGGTAAAGGTTTCTGTGTATCCCTTCTCCGAAAGTGGGGTGCTAGCGATAAGATCACTGCTAAAAAGCAAGAATGGGGGTGAAGATGAGAATCTTACAGCATCGCCAGGGGGCAAATTCAAGATGAAATATTGGCCTTGGAGGAGACCAGCTAACAAGGTCCTGGTACCTCAATACCTACAGGCCTGGTGGTTATTTCTTAGAACCCCAATCTCACGGTGGCTCCGGGATATCTCTGTAAAATCTGGTTTTGTACACCAGGAGTTGGTGGGAGGGAAGTGTGAGAGAATTAAAGAGAAAGGAAGTACAGCAAAGAACTTCGAGTCGAAATAAGACCTTTTCAAAATGCGTGGAGAAATGCAATTCTAAGAAATGTCATTGCCAATAACCAACAAACACAAGAATGCATTAAAGAGAGACATGGATCAACACCCTTAAAATGTGTTTAGGGCCATCCAGTAACTGAATGCAGGTGTCATGTCCATTGGTACATACTGTTCACAGCCATGGATGGGTGAGCACACATGGACAGTCGGACAATCTCAAGGGGTAGGGGGCACTTTGGAAAACTGGACTGTTTGTGCACTGTTGGTGGGAGGCCACACGCGTTGGCTGTTCTAACGTGCACTTTAGCACATTATATATATTTTTAAATATATTTTGTTGATTTGTTACAGAGAAGAAGGGAGAGGGATAGAGAGCTAGAAACATCGATGAGAGAGAGACATCGATCAGCCGCCTCCTGCACACCTCCTACTGGGGAGGTGCCCGCCACCCAGGTACGTGCTCTTGATCGGAATCGAACCTGGGACCCTTCAGTCCGCAGGCTGACGCTCTAACCACTGAGCCACACCGGTTTCGGCTTTAGTACCTTTTCACCACATTTGTGCTTATGTTCTGTGTATGTGTGTTTCACACCTGGCTGTGTGCATCCCAAACAGGGCCATGGGAAGCGAAATGTAGTGAAGGGGGTGTTGGAAGGATTTTGAAATCCCCAGGAAATGAAGATGAGGAGCCCCAGGAAGTGGGCGTGCAAAACCTCTGAAATGCTTACTGGGATGGAAAATACCGCCTGGGCTATGCCACCTGCTAAGGAAATCCCACTTTCAGATAAAATAAAAACAGGATAAAATAAAAACATGGAATTTTACATTGTGTAGGCACTTATGTTTACTACATGCTATTAAATATGTTTAATTATCACTGACAATATGCCTTAAAACACTCACAACACCTATTTAACACCAAGGTTTAGCTACATTGATTGGATTATGTAGTTTTGTTTCTTATTGAGATGTTTGTTTTTTGGAGGGAAAAATTTCAGCCTGTCCCCCTCTCTCCATGGAAACCTCAGTGAGCAGGAAGGAGTGGCTCAGTGGTTGAGCGTCAACCTATGAACCAGGAGGTCACAGTTTGATTCCCGGTCAGGGCACAGACCTGGGTTGCGCGCTCGAACCCCAGGGTGGGACCTACAGGAGGCAGCCAATCGATGATTCTCTGTCATCACTGATGCTTCTCTCTCTCTGAAATAAATAAAAATATCTTTTAAACAACCCACCAGACAGAAAAAAAAAAATCTATCCTCGCCAAGACCGGTTTGGCTCAGTGGATAGAGTGTCGGCTTGCGGACTGAAAGGTCCCGGGTTTGATTCCGGTTGGGGGCATGTATCTTGCTTGCGGGCACATCTCCACTGTGGGGCGTGCAGGAGGCGGCTGATCGATGTCTCTCTCTCATCGATGTTTCTGACTTTCTATCTCTCCCTTCCTCTCTGTAAAAAGTCAATAAAATATATTAAAAAAAAATCTATCCTCAATCCTAAGGTTGCCGATGGTTTTGAAAGCTATGACACCCAGTGACATCACTAAGGGAGGGTGTGTAGATAGAACAAAGACAGGGTGGGCACTGGGACCTTCCTGTGTGCCAGGCACGCACAGACTCTCTTCATTGCCCACTGCGCATGCATATCGCTAGCGACCTGCATCGGGAATGCCGTATCCTGCCACAGAGAATCGACGTGTCCTTTGCTTCTCCTTAGGAGCTGCTGCACCTCTCCGACACGTACCAGTGTGCACGCACTCTGCACTGTGTGCCCTTGACATAGGAGCATTGCAGAAGGGGATTCTTCCCCTCCCCTCATTTGCTTAACATTAGACCTGAAGAAGTGTTTCTTTCCTTCTTTCTTTTTTAAAAAAAATATATTTAATTGATTTTTTTACAGAGAGGAAGGGAGAGGGATAGAAAGTCAGAAACATCAATGAGAGAGAGACATCGATCAGATGCCTCCTGCATGCCCTGCACTGGAGATGTGCCCGCAAGCAAGGTACATGCCCCCGACCGGAACTGAACCTGGGACCTTTCAGTCCGCAGGCCGACACTCTATCCACTGAGCCACACCGGTCTTGGCAAGAAGTGTTTCTTTATGCCGCCACCCACCCCAGTTCCCCGTTCGCCATGGGTGATCGGAGCCTACTAGTAGGCAGGTGGCTGGGGGGAGAGGGACCAACAGGTTGGCCATTCCGCTCGCCAGCCCTGTCCCCCACTGCGGGTCGCCCTCTGGGTGGGGGGCGGCTGGCAGGGCAGGGGCCTTGGCCTGGCATCACTGGTATCTGCCACCCCCCCTCCCCAGCTCCCTGTTTGTCATCGGGCCATCGGAGCCTGCCCGCTGGGGGAAAGGACCGAGAGGCTGGCCGGCAGACCCAGTCCTGCGATTGGGGCCTGTGGACCGGGGACAGCTCTTGCTGGAGTGTCTTGCCCCTGGTGGTCAGTGCTCATCATAGCAACCGGTTGTTCTGCGTTTCGGTCAATTTGCATATCAGGCTTTTATTGCATAGGATGTGCAGCTTCTCTTGCTTGGGAATCGGATATGTGTCTGGGATCTCAGTCTCTCTGATTTGGAACAGGTCACCTCCATCTAGAATGGCTTCTTCCCAGGGATGTTATCAAGTCCTTAGGTTAAATAGATCCCTGGTGGGATTCCAGACGTTTCTGACGTCACGATGACGGAGGTATTTATTGAAAACCAACTTGTCAGCAGATAGAAATTTGCACAGCTCGGGTGTATGCTGACACCGTCCTCTCTGAGGGAAGCTTCCGGATTGTGAAAGGTCCTTGAAAAGCGCCCTCTGTGCTGATTCTGAGCTGAAACACGGAGTTTGCCTTTTCCCAGATTCTATGTGTTTCCATTCACTTCTTAGTTTCCCCACTGATGGCTTGCTATACTCTTTTTTAAAAAAAAATATATTTTATTGATTTTTTTTACAGAGAGGAAGTGAGAGAGATAGAGAGAAACACCAATCAGCCGCCTCCTGCACAACCCTCAATGGGAATGTGCCCGCAACCAAGGTCCATGCCCTTGACCGGAATCGAACCCCGGACCTTTCAGTCCGCAGGCTGACGCTCCATCCACTGAGCCACACCGGTTTCGGCTATACCCTTTATGATGCTTGACTTTCCCCTCAGTTGTGAGCCAGGAGGCGGGGATATTCCCGGCTCTCAGGCTGAAGTTCAGTGTGAGTGCTTTTCTTGGCCAGTGTGCCTTTGATATTGACGGGCAGCTGCAGGGATGGCATTAATGATAATCCCAATATTTTTCCTGTTTCAAGTCATCTTCTTCATTTCCCGAAGCCTGAAGAGCTAAAAGGCGCTTTTAAGAAATGACAACTAGTAATTCATCTTCTCTGGAGCTCCTGGAGAGACACGTCGATATCCACGTTCCAGGGCTGGCTGAGGCAGGCGGGCTGCCCACAGCACAGAGAACTCCAGGGACAGGAGAGAGTTTATTCGGTTTCTTAACAATACAGTGGCACCTCGAGATACGAGTGCCCTAACATACGAGTTGTTTGAGATACGAGCCGTCGAGCGAGCGATTTTTGCTTTGAAATACGAGCAACATTTGAAATAGGAGTCATCGCACGGATTGGCCGGCTGCACACAACTCACCAGTTTACTGCGACTCGAGGGTCTCATAGTTTCCCACGCCTCAAGGTTACAGAACGAATTAAACTCGTATCTCGAGGAACCACTGTAAATGGAAAACAATGCTATCTGAAGAGAGGAAAGCATCGGGATGGGGAAAGTTAGGATGAAGTGTAAGTGACCAGCTATCAATGGGATTCACAAATTTAGTCTGCATTCCTCTAAAGCAGTGGTCGGCAAACTCCTTAGTCCACAGAGCCAAATATCAACAGCACAACGATGGACATTTCTTTGGAGAGCCACATTTTTTTCAACTTAAACTTCTTCTAATGCCACTTCTTCAACACAGACTCGCCCAGGCCGTGGTATTTTGTGGAAGAGCCACACTCCCGGGGCCAAAGAGCCACATGTGGCTCGAGAGCCGCAGTTTGCCGACCACTGCTCTAAAGTATATGAAGATAGCTTTCAATGTTATTTCAATAATTTTATTGATAAAATACACATTTAAGAACTCTTTTGTCTCTGTCGCAATGGCATTATGTTTTATTTCCTCACTAATTTGCTTATCTTTACCTAATTAAATCTAAAATATCAGTAAAATAAGGAATAATATTATACATATCTTGATTCTTAATTTTACCACTGAGCCTATTTTATGATGAATAATTGTTGGCTTAGTCATATGTGGCTTAAGTACAAAATTAATCGCAATCTACACTGCCTAACACTTCCTTCCATATTTTAGCCAGTATACGTGAGTCCGATAATCCAGATAATTAAGGATGCATGATGCTTCTTAGGTGCTGGTGGATAATATTTATATGATGGATTTCTTTCTCTTAGCCATTTCAGATTTTAGACTTCAGTGTCTTTAATCTAGTGGAAGAACTGCTTTTAATCTTTATTACATTTTAACATTTATTAAACAAAAATAGTAACAGGATATTTGGTAGGCTAGATGCTATCCTGGGTCTATAGAAAACTCACCAAATATAGTTGGTAAGTACTAGACATTATGTTCTTAAGGAGTCACACCTAATCAGAGATGGGAAGCTTGACTGGGATTACCCAGAGAAAGAGGGAGTAAAATGAATTTTTAAGAAGCAGGCATTCTATGGGCAAAGAAACAAATGCTCAATAAAACATGATACATTTGAGAACTAAACAAAACTTCTGTATGCCTGAAACATATGGAGTGTAGAAGGAAAATGCTGAAATAGGAAATGAGAGTTAAGCAAGAGTGCCATTTTTAATAGATTTTTTATTGTATTAATGGTGTAAGAGTTAATGCTAGATAAAACTTGGGACAATAGAAAGATTTTACATATTGGAGATACATATATATAATATATAATACATATATAATATAATACATATATATTTTATATATGTGTGTGTATACACACACACACACACACACACAATTTATGTTCTAGGAAAAGATCTCTAATTTATGTGTAGAGTTTGGCTGGGATGGGAGCAAACTAGAAACTAAACTCACCTGTTAGCTTTATCAGTAATCCAGCAATATTCCATGTGGCCTTGCAAGACCTGGCCCCATGTTTTGGTATTTAATTACATTTTAAGAGAGAAAACTCTCAATATTATGAAGAAAAACTTGTTTCCCCAGAAGCTTGAAAGCATTTAAATTTCACTTCTTTTGAATTAAAAAAAACACCCTTAAATCTATTGGGGTAACATTGGTCAATACCATTACATAGGTTTCAGGTGCCCACTTCAGGGTTACACAGCGCGCCCACCGCCCCAAGTCCAATCTTATGTCACAGGTCTACGATCCCTTTTACCTTTTACTGTGCCCTCTCTTCCCTCTGGTAGCCACCCTGCTGTTATCTGTGTGTATGGTTTTTGTTTTCTCATTTGTTCAGAGGTTGCTTTCAGATCTATAGATCTCCTCTGAGTGAAGTCATGTGGTTTTTGAGTTTTTCTGTCCGGCTTGTTTTGCTTGGTGTGATATTCTCAAGGTCCCTCCATGCTGTTTATATTGTGGCATTGATAGAATATTCACATTCTACCGTGATTTCTTGCATTCATGTAGACCCTTTCCCCGACATCGGATGGAATTTTGGAATCCTGTCTTATCAATTTCTGAACATTTACCGTGTACTGAAGAGCTATCTGTAAAAGTTCTTTGAAATTTGAACTGGGTATGTTATAGTGGTACCTCGAGATACGAGTGCCCTAACATATGAGATTTTTGAGATACGAGCCGTCGAGCGAGCGGTTTTTGCTTTGAAATATGAGCAACAGTTGAGATAGGAGTCATCGCGCGGATCGGCCGGCTGCACACGACCCACCAGTTTACTGAGACTCGAGTGTCTCATAGTTTCCCACGCCTCAAGGTTACGGAACGAATTAAACTCATATCTCGAGGTACCACTGTATCATTTTACCAGTTATATCAAAATTCACGTTGTGTTAACAATTGGATAAAGAAATATTTATGAATGAATTCGTAATTAGCTTGCATGTCCACCAAATCTCATGAAAAATTGGGGATTTTCTAGTCTCTTAAACTTGCTCTATTTATAAACAATCCGGCAATGCACTGGGGCATTTTAGGATGAATGTTTTTCTAAATTTATGCTGGAGACATAAGCCCAAGGCAGTTGGTGGTTTCTATCACCCATAGAGAATACTGGCATGCTGGAATTGTACATATAAAGGTTGGATTAAATTGGGATAAAGTGCTCAATTTTTCAGTGCGCCTGGAATTTTCAAGTTGATGTTAATCTGCATGTGCCTTTGGATCCTTCCAATGCCTGTTCCCTATAGAAGAGTAACTCACTTTAATGACCCAATTTCTTTTTCTTTTTAAAAATTGAATGTATTCCAGAAATTTCAAGGAATACTTCCAAACTCTTTGTATGAGGCCAGCATTATCCTAATTCCAGAACCAGATAAAGACACCACACAGAAAGAGAATTCCAGGCCAATATCCCTGATGAACATGGATGCTAAAATCCTCCACAAAATAGGAGCAAACTAGACCCAGCAATATATTAAAAAGCTTGTACACCAGGGTCATGTGGGACTTATTCCGGGGATGCTAGATTGTTGCAATATTTGCGAATCAATAAACAGGATACATTACATAAACAAAATGAAGGATAAGAAATCACATGATCATATCAATAGATGCAGAAAAAGCATGATGTAAAACCCAGGATCCATTTATGATAAAAACTCTCAACAGGGTGGGAATAGAGGGATCAGACCTCAAGATAATAAAGGCCATATATGGCCACCCTAAAAGTATTTCCCTTAAGATCAGGAACAAAATAGGGATGTTTGCATTTATAGAGATCAGACTAGAAGAAGGAAAAAGGCATCCACATTGGAAAGAAGGAAGAGAAACATATTCACTGATGACATGAGATTGCATACAGAACACTCAGAAGACTCTACCGAAAAACTTCATCTGACACATGAATTTGGCAAAGTGGCAGGATTCAAAATTAATATTCAAAACCAGGATCGTTTTTATACCCCAATAATGAACTCTCACACAGAGAAATGATGACCCAATTTCTTAGATGCAAATTGTTGTAGGATGGTCGCCAAGGATTGGCCCACATTCAGTAGCTATCATGAGGTAGTTTTAAATGATAAATGATTTTAGCTGCAGGAGAATTCTTAGGAATATTTGCAGGCCTCTAAAAAATATGCTGTAGCCCTGACCGGTTTGGCTCAGTGGATAGAGCATTGGCCTGAGGACTGAAAGGTCCCAGGTTTGATTCTGGTCAAGGGCATGTACCTTGGTTGCAGGCACATCCTCAGAAGGGGTGTGCAGGAGGCTGCTAATCAATGTTTCTCTCTCATTGATGTTTCTAACTCTCTATTCCTTTCCCTTCCTCTCTGTAAAAAATCAATAAAATATATAAAAAAATAAAAAATATGCTGTAGAAAAACAGAACTAGACTTATGATACATTGTGTGGGCTGTGCCAGGGTTGACTGTATGGGGTCAGTTTACAGTGAGAAAGCATTATTCTTATGTTTGAAAATACACAGAACCATAAAAAAGTAACGGCTAGTTTAAGCTATAAAGAGTTTTCTAACTAGTTAGTTTCTGACAGAAGGTGGAAATTGTGTCTTCCAAAAGATTTATTTTATTGTCCCTTTAATTTTCCGAGCTCAGGAATGCTTTGGAGATGTTAGAGAACCTGATAAATTTTCACAGCATCATAGAGAAGCTGTGTAAATAGAAAAACTATTAGAAAAATACTGCTGAAACTGGTTTGGCTCAGTAGATAGAGTGTTGGCCTGGGGACTGAAAGGTCCCAGGTTCAATTCCAGTCAAGGGTGTGCACCTTAGTTGTGGGCACATCCCCAATAAGGGGTGTGCAAGAGGCAGCTGGGCATGTACCTTGGTTGCGGGCACATCCCTAGTAGGGGATGTGCAAGAGGCAGCTAATTGATGTCTCTCTCATAGATGTCTCTAGCTCTCTACCTCTCTCCCTTCCTCTCTGTAAAAAATCAATAAAATATATTTTTAAAAAATACCAACTGGTTTGTTGAGCTTGTGAGTTTTATTAACTCATTGGCATTCATATTGATTAAGATGGAAATTATAAAATAATTTATGAGTTGAGTTAGCAATTTAATCTCCATGGAAACATAGAAAACTGATAAAGTAATTAAGTGTAGCATTTACAGTTCGCTGCATAATTTAGTTGTCTGGTAATTATCAGCATCATTATAAAATGATATAAACAACCGTGTGGCTCAAATGTGTGATCGTGTACAATATATGTCAAGCAGGCACATGCGGGACATATTCTGCTGGTTTTACAGGTGATTAATACATACGTAGTGGCAGAAATGCTAACCAAAGTAGCGGAAATTGTGTGAGTTTCACCTCCGTGCCCTGGGGCTGGTACTGAGCTAAGTGGACCTGTTTGTTAACAGGCCTAAACGTACTTTACCTACTTCAGTAGGAAAACTGAGTAAGCCTCAGTTTCTTGATGCTATTTTAAGCCCTTTTTGATTTCTAGGCAGAACATACTGTGGGAACCTCTTTCACGTCCCACATTGATCAGGGTTCCCGTTCAGGGTTCGGGTTCTGGAGGAGGCCGTACCCAAAAGAAAAGAGAGACTAGAAAAGTATTAATTTGGGAATATTGGGGGGCCAGGCGGGAGCCTTCCTCTAGTGGAAAGACTACCGCCTTCCTTTGCCCTTGCCATTCCTTTTATTAAGACTATGGGATATCCCCATGACCTTTAGGCAGAAAATTCCAAGAACAGAAATTTACATGAGACAAACAGGTAGAGGCTGCTTCAGTGAACAATGTTTCTCTTGCCTGATACTCTAAGAACACTCACGCAGATAGTTGTCTTCTATTAGTTCGGTTAATCCGCATTAACACGGGGAATTAGATATTGTCATCTGCAAATACCTCGAGCACTAATCCTTGACTGGGTTTTAGATATTCCCACAAGCTAGTGTAGACCTTTGCTTAGGACTAAGCGTTGACAGTGTTATAGAATTCAGATCTCCCTATCCCTTGTTCTTAGGTGGTATATGATATAGAAGACTGAATAGTAACCTGGTTATTTGAAAATGTAGTTTAAATTCTTTTATGACCAAATTTTTAATATGAGATCATTTTCTTATAATATGGCTCTCATATTAGAGTTCAGCAAAATCTTGATTAATTGAAGTTTTGGCCAGGAGTTTCTGTTAGTCAAAGTCTTACCGTATCTTCTTTCGAAATTCGCCTTTGATGTTAATTAAAAATTTAATTTTTAATTCTCAGACCTTTGTGACTAACTCTATTCTTTAGATATTGATGGACTTTCAATTTTTAAGGTATACCATTAAAAGATCATAAGCTGCAAAATATTATTCCTGACATGGAAAAGTCTTAATGAAGGAGGAAAACTTTAAGTAATATATTTTATTCCTTCGTAGTTTGATTATAAGGTGACCTGAAATAAAAACCATTGCATTGTATTTTTGTTATACTTAATTCTCTTTTATGGTTTATCATACTACTTTTAACTTTTGGAAATGTGCTCAATTTTTTTTTCCCTAAATATCATTTTTGGTCCATCTTTTAAAAAACTCATTTGAACTTCAAGGATTGAACTCTGGCTGTCAATTGATTAAAGAGAATAGAGAATTTAAAGGAAGTCAAATTATTTTGTCCCTTTTTCTTCTATCATCCGTATACTTCTTAAGACTTCGTTCTGCATAATTACCCCATGGAAAGGTAAATTACTGACACATGGCCTCTGTCTAATGCAATGGTTCTCAACCTTCCTAACGCCGCAACCCTTTAATACAGTTCTTTATGTTGTGGTGAGCCTCAACCATAACATTATTTTTGTCGCTACTTCATCACTGTAATTTGCTACTGTTATGAATCTTAATGGAATCTGTGTTTTCTGATGGTCTTAGGAGACCCTACTAGCTGTTCGCTACCCACAGGTTGAGAACCGCTAGTCTAATGTATGGTCTACTGCAAAAAAACAAACAAAAAACAAACAAAAACAAAACACCCCCCAAAATTAAAACAAAACAAAACAAAAATAACAACCTATTTGGCCCATTTACTCCTGCAGAAAGAATTATCTGTGACTTGGGCATAACCTAGTGAATTCCTTAGGTGCCTGGCTAAAAAGCTTTTCTCTGTGTAAGCAAAAGGCACTGACTCGGTAGTGACAGAATTGTCCTGAGTCCAAGTTCAAGAATCAAGCCAGGCTTTTTAGTTCTGATTGACCACTGACTTGCTCTGTGGCTTTGACCATGTATTTAACTTCTCTGGACTCTCCTATGTAAGCAATGGGTATAGAAATTGTAGAGTAGGGCTGCTATAAGCATTTTTTACATTTTTCTGCTTTTGCAGTGTTTTTCTTTGTTAATGATTTAACAGATTTTTATAGAGAAAGTCTTTACCATAAACCATCGTCATCAGTTACTCTTAGGGTTCTTAGACCTCAAAGGAACTTGGGTGTTTTCTTTGTTTTTTGTTTTGTTTTGTTTTGTCCTAGAAGGATAGAGGACCGAATATATACTGTATTTTCTGGCATATAAGACGACTTTTTAACCCAGGAAAATCTTCTCAAAAGTCGGGGGTCGTCTTATACGCTGGGTGTCATCGTATAGGGTGAGTATATCCCAAACTCTGTATTTTAACTGGAAAAGTTGAGGGTCGTCTTATACGCCCAGTCATCTTATACACCGGAAAATACGGGTATATAATGTTTACTCATATATATCAATGAGTAAAACAAAACAAAGTTCTCATGCTCAACTCGAGAAGTTTTGAACATGTTATACGTGGCATTTTTAGGCCTCTGGATTTCACCCCATATTTACAACAGTCCATTTATCAGCTCCTGTGAGCCACAGAGAAATTGTGAGCGCACTTACTAGTGAAGAGCTTGATCCTCCCTGAAAGAACTAAGAATTTAAGATATAGTGGTACCTCGAGATACGAGTGCCCTAACATAAGAGATTTTTGAGATACGAGCTTTCGAGCGAGCGATTTTTGCTTTGAAATACGAGCAACAGTTGAGATAGGAGTCATCGCACGGATCGGCCGGCTGCACATGACCCACCAGTTTACCGAGACTCGAGCGTCTCATAGTTTCCCACGCCTCAAGGTTACGGAACAAATTAAACTCGTATCTCGAGGTACCACTGTATTCAGTGTCAGTGCAGCACGCACTACATGATGAAAATAAAATAAAGGTGAAAAATCAATGAAGTGGGGGGAATTAGATTTCTAGTTTCCCTAATTCATTTTCAGCAGTTGGGCCCTCATAGAGTAGACAGAATTACCCTAAATGTATCTCAATAAAACACTTAGGATCCTTGTCGTCCTCTCACTGGCTGATTCTGCTTAGTATGATGCAGGTCCTGGTGAGAAAAAATCTACCAAAGCCCTTGTCTGCGTATATGCCTCACCCACAGACACAGACCAGAGGGTGGTGAAGGCCCGGGGTGGGCAGGCTTGAAGAGTCAATGGGGGAAGAAAGGGGACAGATGTAAACTTTTCATTAATAAAGATTTTTTCAAAATATTTTTTATTGATTTTTTACAGAGAGGAAGGGAGAGTGATAGAGAGTAAGAAACATCGATGAGAGAGAGACATCGATCAACCGTCTCCTGCACGCCCCCTACTGGGGATGTGCCCGCCACCAGGATACATGCCCTTGACTGGAATCAAACCCGGGACCTTTCAGTCCGAAGGCTGATGCTCTATCCACTGAGCCAAACCGGTTTCGGCAAATAAAGATTTTTTTAAAAAAAAGAAAAATGGAACCAGTAGGAGATTCATAGTACAGGTAAAACAAAGCAAAAGAAAACAGCAAAAACCACTTAGGATCATGTAGACAATTCAATGAGTAGAACAGGAGCCGTAAGATAAATGTTTGCTAGTAGAATTTAGCTCAGAAGCTCAGAGGTTCTACATTTGGCAAACATGACTTAGGTTGTTCCTGTAAGAATGCTTTATTTTGTGGCATAACAACATTTCTCCAGAACAAAGCAAAACATTAATTTGCTATACTATTCTTTCTTTTTGTAAAGTAAATACATGCGTCAAATCTAGGGTTTTTTCTTTGAAAATTCTTTGTTTTTAATGTTTAAAGGATTACAAATAGCAGTACGTATGTCTCCTTTCCCCCCTATTACCCTCCCTTTTGCACCCCTCCCCCCCCCCCCTGCACATGCCCTCACCCCCTTAGTACCAGTGTCCATTGGGTATGCTTATATGCATGCATACAAGTCCTTGGTTGATCTTTTACCCTCCCCTGCCTTCCCGCTGCAGTTTGACAGTCTGTTCGATGCTCCTTTGTCTCCGCATCTATTTTTGTTCATCCGTTTATGATGTTCTTTATATTCCACAAATGAGGGAGATCATGTGGTATTTGTAGAGTTTTAATACAGTGGTACCTTGAGATATGAGTTTAATTCGTTCCGTAACCTTGAGGCGTGGGAAACTATGAGATGGTCCAGTTGCAGTAAACTGGTGGGTCGTGTGCAGCCGGCCGATCCGCGCGATGACTCCTATCTCAACTGTTGCTCGTATTTCAAAGCAAAAATCGCTCGCTCAATGGCTCGTATCTCAAAAATCTCATATGTTAGGGCACTCGTATCTAGAGGTACCACTGTATATGTATCAAGGAAGAGGCAGTAAAACACTTAAAGTTAAAATTTTAGTAGAAACTCTCTTCTTAATAATATAAAGATCTGGTGTAATGGTAATAACCAAGCTAATGATCAAGTTAACCAATACCTGTGATTTCAACAAGTCTCTTAAAAGAAAAAATGTTAAGCCTTTGACACCATTGTGGAAATAGCTTCAGAGAGCAATGCTCATTTAAAAAATGAAAATGCAATCTCAAGATTTTAACTTCACTATTAAAAAATGTAAACTCTACCAATTTATATATTGAAAGAATGAGGGGGAAGAATCATCACCTTTAAATTAAATAATCTAGTTAGTGAAAAATATCCTAAAATATTAATTTTTTCCTATTTTTAATTCTCTCCCCCTCTTACAGAGTACATTCAATATTATTTTGTATTAGTTTCAGGTGTACATCATAGTGGTTTACAGAGTGTTCCTCCTGATATCTAAATGTTAATTTCAAGTTCCATGCATCAAACCGGTTATTTTTCCTAAGTAGCCACACAGCTGATATTTGAGCTTGTTCAATGATTCTTTATCTAAGACTGCTCATTTCATCTTGAAATGAGTCTGCATGTTAGGAAGCCAATTTGCCCATTAAATATTTTTTTTTGTAAAAATCTGAATATACTCAAATATCCCAAGAGTGATCCATGGATAACGGAATGAGTCGCTACAAACAATTCAATGCATGAAGAGTATGTAGACACGAATGATCACGAGAAAGGCTTAGGTCATGGGAGATGAAGAAGAACATGAATTCCCGGCCTCCTCTGACTCACAGATTATTAACTGTCGTTTAAAAAATTCCTAAAGGTTTGGAGCAAAACAGCCCTCTGAGCCGCCCCGTGCCCCTGGGTTCCAGATGCAGCCGCCCTCCCGACAGATGGGGTGTGTGTCAGCCGGCGATCGCTCAGCTGTTCACCGGGCCCCCTGCCAGAACCGGGGGTCATCAGATACACGTGGCATCCCCGCAGTTCCCCAATGTGCCCCGTAGTCAGCAACACGCTGCCTGCATCCAAGTTAGGAGACCCCTAAACATACCCTCCGTCCCTCACATCCATTCATAAGACCTCACAACTGTCACTCAAATATCCCAAGAATGATCCATGGATAACTGAATGAATCTATATAAACAGATTGAATCTATATAACCACAACTGTCACCCAAGGACCAAAGGCATTATGTACCTCCGGACCAGCAGGAGGACCTGGGTTCCTGTGCTGGCTTCATTGCTGTGGCACAGGGATTGCCATTTACTATGTATCCTCCTTTCTGTTCCACACCTTAGGTTGGATGAATAATGAATGGTCTACTCTTCTTCAGAAAAAAAAAAATAGAATGTGGATACCTTTATTTAGATTTAATGCATTCCTTTTCCCCCATAATTCCATTCCTCTAAGATGGTTCACTTTGATTTTTTGATTTGCATAATATCATCAAAAGACAAGCATGACACAGCAGCGTAGTCTGAGTACAGTGGTACCTTGAGGTACGAGTGCCCTAACATACGATATTTTTGAGATACGAGCTGTGGAGCGGGTGATTTTGCTTTGAAATATGAGCAGCATTTGAGATAGGAGTAATCTCGCGGATCGGCCGCTGCACATGACCCACCAGTTTACAGTGACTCCAGCATCTCATAGTTTCCCACGCCTCAAGGTTAGGGAACGAATTAAACTTGTATCTCGAGGTACCACTGTATCTGGGAAATGTATTGTAGCATTATAATATTAGGTGGTATTTGGAAGTATTTGTCCCATTCCTGAAAATAATTCTGAGGAAGGGGAACTGTACCCCCCACCCAACAAATTGTTATAACCTGGAAGATACTGTCCTTTTTAATTTATTTTTTATTGATTTCAGAGAGTAAGGTAGAGGGAGAGATAGAAACATCAATGATGAGAATCATTGATCAGTTGCCTCCTGCATGCTCCCCCTCCCGGACCCCACCAGGGATGGAACCTGCAACAGGGGCATGTGCCATGACCGGGAATCTAACCCTGACCTCCTGGTCCATCGGTCAGTGTTCAATCTCAGAGCCACACCGGCCAGATGAAGATACTGTCTTTAATGACATACTGTTTTCTGCATACAAGGTCAAGGAAGGTATTGCTGTACCAAGTTTTAATATTCTAATAAAAAGCTGCTCACTTTTGACTTGCAGACAACACTTTAAAAAAAGATGGATGTCAACCATCACAAGTAATTTTCATTTATTGTTTCCATCTTTTTCCTAATACATTTATTAGATTTTGCTAGCTAGCATAAGATTGTGCCCAAGTAAACTCAGAAAATAACAGAATAAAAATGAACTCTTTTAATCTTTCTCATAAGTATCTGAGGGGCCAGGGTGACCTTAAAATCTAGCTCTTTATAAAATAGAAGAAATCATAGTGTTCTATTATTAAATTACACCAAAGACCGTCTCATGGTACCAAAAATGATTATTCCACTGGATAGTCATAAAATCTTTTAGAGACATTTAAAAATGTGAGTAAAATATGAAGCTTATATTCTTATGTTTACAAGTCAATTTTGTTTATTTCGTAAGTGAAGACGAGAGAGAAAAGACAGTGACTAAATAACTTCGGTCCATATTCCTAACTGGGGAATCTTTCCAGCTGTGATTGAACTCGCCTATGGAAGTCATTGGACTTTTGTTCATTAACCTGCTACTCTCTGTACAGTGGGATGGGCATCTAATCGGGAGAGTCAGCTTGTACAAACGAAGCAAATAGAATCCAGTGACAGACATGATATGAAGAGAGAGAACTAATCTGATGATACATTATTTTACAAAAGGACCTGTCTGTGTCTTTCAGATAAACCAACCATCACTTTGTCTTTATACAACTATAAGGAAAAACAAACAAACAAACAAACAAACAAAAAGACTACCAGATTTTCCCGCATATAAGATGACTTTTTAACCCAGGAAAATCTTCTCAAAAGTTGGGGGTCGTCTTATACGCTGCGTGTTGTCTTATAGGGCGAGTATATCACAAACTCTCTATTTTAACTGGAAAAGTTGGGGGTTGTCTTATACGCCCAGTCGTCTTATACGCCAGAAAATACAATACTTTACTAGACTTTTACAAGGGACTTGGATTAGCTACCCTGTCAAACAACCTTTCAGGCGACTTTCTACCAGTTTATGACCCACTGGTCTCTGTTGCGTTTGAGGTTTCATGGCTGTGACTGGCCAGTCATTGTGTGTGGACTCTCGGTTCACGTACCAGGGTTGGTGATGTGTGTGTGCCCCTCTCGGTGTACTGAGAGAAAGTGCTATTCTCTGTGCTCAGATGCGTTGTTTTTGGAATTGATCACCTGCAGTGGGGTACCCATAGGGCATTGGGGGGATTTGAATAGGAGTTGTTGGGACCTGAATGACCTGGAAGTAATAGTCTCCATGAAAGTTAGTGTTTTTCTTTTTCTTTTTTTCAATATATATTTTTATTGATTTCAGAGAGGAAGGAAGAGGGAGAGAGAGAGAGAAACATCAATGATGAGAGAGAGAATCATTGATTGCCTACCTCCTGCATGCCTCCCTCCTCTGGGGATAGAGCCTACAACCCCGGTATGTGACCTTGACCGGAATCGAACCCAGAACCCTTCAGTCGATAGGCTGATGCTCTATCCATTGAACCAAACCAGCTAGGGCAAAGTTAGTGTTTCTTAATCAAGGTCTGTGTAGATGGCTACTCTTTTCTGAATAATCTTTTTTAAAAAATGTATTCTACTGGCACTAGTGATATTTCAGAGAAATGTATTTTTTTATTTTAAATTAAAAATAATACTTATAGTTTGAATTGAAATCAAACATTAACTCAGTCAATCAGGTTTTTGTTTGTTGTTTGTTTGTTTACATCATTACAGATCCCACCCCCTTTGCCCTCTCCAACCAGCCCTCATCCCCCTGTCCCTCTGGCCAGCATCACAGTATTGTCTGTGTCTGTGGGTGAACGACATGTGTTCTTTGACTAATCCCTTCTACTTCTTCCATCCAGTCCTCCTCACCTTCCCCCAGACAATCGTCTGTTCCATGTATCCATACCTCTGTTTCTATTTTGTTTGTCAGTTTATTTTGTTCCTTAGATTCCACATCTCAGTGAGATCCTGTGGTATGGCTGTTTCTCTGACTGGCTCATTTCACTTAGCGCAGTCACTTCCAGCTATATCCATGCCGTCACAAAAGGTAAGAGTTCACTCTTTCTCACAGCCACGTAGTATTCCACAGTGTAAATGTACCACAGCTTCTTCCATCCACTCATCTACTAAAAAGCACTCAGACTGTTTCCATATCTTGGTTATTATAAATAATGCTGCTATGAATATAGGGATGTATACATTCTTTCGAATTGGTGTTTCGGAGGCTTTTGGATGTAGTTTCAGAAGTGGGATCGCTGGGTCAAAGAGGCAGTTTCATCGATCTCCCTCATTGGAGGATCATAAAGAACATTGTAAACTGATGAACAAAGGGATAGATACAGAGGCAGTAAAGCATCAAACAGACTGTCAAGTTATAGCAGGAAGATGAAGGAGAGGTGGAGTAGATAAGAGATCAATCAAAGGACTTGTATGCATGCAGATAAGCATAACCAATGAACATAGACACTGGGGGGTTGGGGTATGCCTGAGAAGGAAGGGGGGCAATGGGGAGATATGTATACATGTAACACAATAAAAATAAAAAAAATGTAAATGAGAATTCCTGTTATGCTATAGGAATATGCTCATGCAGAAATGATTTATTCAACATATTCTTTAAAAGTTGATAGATAAGCAGCCAACTTTTTAGCTTCACAATAATGTTAATTTGGAATTTTCCTACTGTTTAAGTCGGAAATTTAATAAGCAAGAATGCCAACATGCTTCACTGAGCTTGTATCCCATGTGACTGTCACATCATCGTGGCAGAAAACAAGTTCAGCAGAGCGGTTCATGAACAATACTGTCGCCACTTACATCTATTGCAAATGAAAAGGAGAATCGCACATTCCTTTAATAAGTTATGCTAATATTTACCTGCTTTGTAATACGTCCATTGGTAATCATTCTCCTTTCTGTTTCTAGGCTTAGAAACACACAAATAAATTGGCATTTTTCTCTCTCAGTTTTTATAAAAAACATGTCTATTTCTGGGGGATAGCAAGTTAGTATGTAATCATAGAAAGGGGGAGATTGAATTTGCAGGCCTGAATTTTCAGGGTTTTTTATTTTCCTCTTTGTGGGAAGACCAGGGTATGGGTCAGGATGTGGGGAACAAAGAGGCTTAGGAGGGGTTTCTTAGATGAAAAAGAGGTCTGCGCATTAGCTTTAATTTTCTCTCTCGTGCTCCCTGATTCCAGAACAAATATTAACTCCTCCGGAGGTGTCACGCACATAAGAAGGAAGCCCTTCTCAATTATATGATGTTTTCACACCATTTTTAATAAGATCGTGAGAAAAGTCAGAAGACACCTCATATTAGGGGATGGTAGGCATATCTTCCTGGCTAGTTTTCTTTGGCCAACCTGTCATTTTAAAATGGTTTTGGTTGTTCAGATTGAAGTTACTGCTCCTGAAATTCACACACAAAGTGCCAATTTGACCTAAGAACACACATACGTAGTAGCATGAATTTTGGGCAAATATTTCTGCCATTACTGTTTTCTGGTATCGAACAACAAAACAATGTAAAATCACTTATTTTTTTTATCTTCTGTCTCTATAATATGCAAAATTGTGTGCATGTGTCCATAACATACACACATGAAATGATAAGAATGTCTTTTTTATTTGATTTTAGCCAAAATTGATACGAACACTAAATCAGGGATATTGAACTTTCTGGAAGTTTGCTACCTTGCTTGACATTTCATGTGTCAGACATCTGAAACAACCTATATTGAGTAGAATGGTGTACAGATGAAGGAGTTAAAAGCTGCATTTATTTAGTCTTTTATTTTAATAAGAGAACAGATACATATTTTTAAATATATTTTCATTGATTTCAGAAAGGAAGAAGAGGGAGGGAGAGATAGAAACATTAATGATGAGAGCGAATCATTGATGAGCTGCCTCCTGCATGCCCCTCACTGGGGATGGAGCCCACAACACGGGCATGTGCCCTGACTGGGAATCGAAGCATGACCTCCTGGTTCATAGGTCGATGGTCAACCACTGAGCCATGCCAACCAGGCCAGGTGGTCAGGTATTCTAATAATTGATGTCAACAGTGGATAGAGCATTGGCCTGCGGACTGGAGGGTCCTGGGTTCGATTCCATTCAAGGGCATGTACCTTGGTTGTGGCGCATCTCCAGTGGTGGATGTGCAGGAGGCAGCTGATCTATATCTTTCTCTCATTGATGTTTCTAGCTTTCTATCCCTCTCCCTTCCTCTCTGTAAAAATAAATAAAATATATATTTTTTAAAATAATTGATGTCAACTTTTTATTACATCAGAATGTTTAAGTGCCTATGCTGGCTATAGAAGATATCCTACAGACACAAAAGTGGGCACAGCATGGTCTCAGCTTAATGGTACCCAGGGTTCCAGCCACTTTGATGATACCTGTTGCCGTGAAGGGCATACATGATGCTGTAGAGACCCATAGCTCATTGACATGTACTGTCAGGCTCTGGAAATCGGACTGAAAGGTCCCCTTCCCCTTGGAACGTTTTGCTGTTATGTACAGGTTTCTAATTTCAGTATATCCATCACCACGGTGCTTGCTGGCTTTCGTGTAAATCTAGGTTCCTCCACATTATGTTGAATTTGTGTGGGATATTGATTATCGTCCCTGTTGCATTATGCTATTTTCCTAAAAAAAAAAAAAAACCCTGTCTATTCTCAGATGGAGGGCTCTAATGAGATTCGCCGAGATCAGCTGGCAGGTTCAGATGAAGTCAGAGGAGGAAGGACTGAGTGTATTTCCTGCTAACAAGAAAGCAGATCTGACAGGCGTAGTAATAGCCGAGACCCTCTCCAGAGGCCGCGAGCGCCTCGGGTCTCTGAACGGAGTAAACAGGATTTCAGCTTCTCATTTCAAAGTGAAATGCACTGGCTCATCACCAGCTCTGCCCGTGGTGTGTAATCGCAACATCTTCTCATTTAGGTTTTGGAGAAATGTTATTGCAGTTGTTTCAGTAAATTTCATTTAAAAGTTATGTGCTTGCCCAGCTGGCATGGCTCAATGGGTGAGTGTTGACCGAACGAATCAGAAGGTCATGGTTCGAATCCTGATCAGGGCACATGCCCGGGTTACAGGCTTGATCCCCACTAGGGGGCATGCAAGAGGGAGCTGGTCAATGATTATCTCATCATTGATGGTTCTGTCTCCCTCTTCCTCTTCCTTCCTCTCTGAAATCAACAAAAACATATATATTTTAAAGATTTTTAAAAGTGTTATATGCTTATCATTATTTTGGAAGCATTTTGTAAAAATCATCATTTGCATAAGACCTAACATACACTGAGTTTGTATCTTGTGCTGGCCACTGCTTTGAGTGCTATAGATCATTTACTTCTCACGAAAAACATGCAGAAAAGGAAACAGAATTACTTGTGCACTTTATAAAAGAAGAAACTGATAGCATGATTGACTATCCTTAATGTCACGTAGCTACTAAGTTCCTGAGCTACATTAAACACAGTAAGGGTTCAGAGGCTGTGCCTCCTAACCACACTGCATCTAAATTGTTCTTAAAAATATTTAATTTTTCTAAATGTATTATGTTATAACTAGAGACCTGGTGCACGAATTCATGCACAGGTGGGATCCCTCAGCCTGGCAAATGATCAGAGCCAATTGGGCAAGGCTAGCTCAACATGGGGAGAGACTATGGGAGGTTGGCTAGCTGCCTGGGGAAGGGACTGCAGGAGGTAGGTTGGCCCTGGTGGTCAGTGCGTGTCATAGCAACTGGTCGACTGGTCATTTGATCACTTAGGCTTTTATACATATAGATATAATCTGATGTTTGCTACATTTAACATAACACAATTTTTAAAATTGCAAGCCTGGTACAAAATCATAAATAGAGGAACCAAGAAACCACTAATCAGCATTTAGATAAAAGTATTTAAGGAACAAGAAAATGCAGATACTAAATTCAACCTACCAAGCAGCCATTTAGTATTCTATTTTGTCTCATCCTCATAGATTTTGCTAAAATAATAAAGGATTTGATGTAGAGAGCATTAATAATGGTAAACAGACCCTGATTTTCAAATCTAGTGCTGTGGTGCTTATGTGGAAAAATCTTACATAATTTATAATCCCCCTACATAGATATCTGCATTTATTTACTCATTGGAATATGCTTCTACAATACGGTTATAATCCAGTTAATTATAATCATTGTAATTAAATTTTATGATTTTTACCAATATATATTTTTTTATTTCTGGTTGATCTACAGCTGCTATCAATGGATATTCATCATTTAAAATTGTGCTCTGTGTCCCATATCCTACTTTTTTACTGTCCCCTGGTCTATACGATGACAGTCTGTGGATTGTCCGTCTTCCTCTTGCTCAGTATGCCCATACTACTTGAGTTGTACAAGTGTCATAATCACTTTCTGGGGTTTAATTACCGGGGTCCCACTTTTTAAATTGCCCATTATCAGACACCTCAGTGAGTGAGTTATTCAATGCCACCGCCCTGAAACTAGACATTGTAAAACCCACTGGTCATGTGGCTGGGCCTCGCTACTAAAGGCAGAATTTGCTGCGCACAGTTCTGCATCTTTCCTGGGCCTCCCGCTGGAGTGAAGGTGCCCCCTGTTAGGGATTTGTCAACAAGACCCGTGTTATCTTGAATACAGTGGTACCTCGAGATACGAGTTTAATTCGTTCCGTCACCTTGAGGCATGGGAAACTATGAGATGCTCGAGTCGCGGTAAACGGGTGGGTCGTGTGCAGCCGGCCGATCCGCGCGATGACTCCTATCTCAAATGTTGCTCGTATTTCAAAGCAAAAATCGCTCGCTCGAAGGCTCGTCTCTCAAAAATCTCGTATGTTAGGGCACTCGTATCTTGAGGTACCACTGTATCTGGTGAAGCAGCTATGTTAAAAATGCACCCTCTTATTCCTGATGTAGAACATGACTTTTCAAATAGACTTTATCACAAATTGGGAGGAATGGGGAAACCAGAAATATTTGGAACAAGACATGAAATAAAAAGAAATTTCGGGCCTTTTCAAATTGAGGAATTTAAAAATGGCATTCAGTTGTTTTTCCTTTCTTCTTGGCCTTCCTCCCAACAGTTCATTTACTAACTCTTTTTTTAATATATATATATCTTTATTGATTTCAGAGAGGAAGGAAGAAGGAGGGAGAGATTGAAACATCAATGATGAGAGAGAATCATTGATTGGCTGCTTCCTACACGCCTCCCACTGGGGATCGAGCCTACAACCCAGGCATGTGCCCTTGGCCGGAATTGAACCTGGAACCCTTCAGTCCACAGGCTGACGCTCTGTCCACTGAGCCATGCTGGCCAGGGCCATTGACTAACTCTGGCTGGAGAACGTGGATTTCTGCCTGTGGGCTTGTGTCTATAAGCAGGTGCAGTTACTGAGTCAAGCTTTCGGCTCTGTTCTTTCGCTTTGGTTAGGACTCTTTTTTGGCATCGAACCCTGTGCAGTTTGTAGAGGTGACCAGCAGAAATCCCTTCCCATGCCCTCCTGTACATGTCTCTGCACCTTCTGGAAATGTAAAAGCCGTCTTCTCATTTGCATGCTTTCTGCCCTGACAAGATCCCTGTCTGTACACTGGATGCTTTATGGCCTGTCTGTGTCTGGCTCCTGCCTGTTTATGGCTCATGTAGGAAGGGTGAGCCATACCATTACCCATAATGCCCAAGCTAGCAGAAATGGCTCCAAATAGAAAATCTTCCTTCCTATGCCTCTGGTTTTATACTTTATATATGTTTAAAGCTGACTGCAACAGCATTATTGCAAATATTTCACGGCTATATTATGGGATAAAGGACACAGATGAAAGAATGAAAACATATTCATGATCACAAATTGTTGTGAGTCGGATATTATTTCTGTCTGGAATTTTAGGTTGTTATGAAATATTTAATGTCTGAAATATGAGTGTTGTAAAAAAAAATACCTAGGTGTTTTACTAACCATTTAGTAGAAGAAAAGGAAACAGGGAAGACGGATAAAAGAAAGGAAAATAGAAAAAAGAAGGAAAAATAAAAGAAGAAGAGGAAAAAATACAGTATATGCAAATGGATTCTCACTTTTATTGTCAATGATAAGGACTTTATTTTAACGTCTAATAACTATGAGAAAGATATACTATATTGTTGGTCTTTATTTCTTGGCTATTTAATGAGAGTATCCATGAGTTATGTTTTTCTGTGGACTAAAAGGAGCAGACGTTATTTATACATTCTTTCTTTTAAAATATTTAAAAATTGCTAATTATCTGGAAAACGACTTTGATGACATTAGCAATTAGTTCCTTAAATGAATCGATGGCACTTATAGCATTTCTTACAGCTTGTGATTTTTATTAGATAAAATAACTCATTTGGAAAATGGAATTCTTAAGACACGGTGGGGAAGAGATTATATTTCTGTAATGTTAAAACGTTACATCAGGAGAAAACCCGTCACTCTGCCCAATTTTACAACAGAGCGTTGTTGATGACGTGTTCATAAAGACAGACAGACTCTCCAGTTGGGGCCAGTGGAGAGACTGTCAGGATCCCATTCTTCGTTTATGGGGCGCTGTATGTGTCAGGTGGGGCAGAATTTCCACAAAGAAGTTGCCAGAAGTAAAGGGACAGAAGAGGCTGGAAGTTGAGTAGCTGGTTGAAGCCTCGGCAGACCCCCTGACTGAGGAGTGGGATCCAATGCCTTAGAAGGAAGGGCCGGGTTCAGTTAAATATGTATTATTACCCTGTTTCCCCCAAAATAAGACAGTGTCTTCTATTCATGTTTGCTCCCAAAGCGGCGCTACGTCTTATTTCCAGGGGATGTCTTATTTTCCCATGAAGAAGAAGACGGGACACATTTATTGTTGAAAAATAAAAAAGGAAATGTATGACCTGTCTACGGTCTGGTAGTCGTCATCACCAACCAGCTCCCTGATGGGCCGCAGCGCAGCCGGAGCTGTTCAGGCCGGGCGAGGTCTCTTTAAATCAGGAGTCAGATGCTTGACGGTAGCTTCGGGAGCCTTCTATTCTGGGGAGGCCTTATGTTCAGGGGAGGCCTGATGATCGGGGAGGTCTTATTTTCAGGGGAGATGCCTTCTATGACAGTGAGAGGCAAAACGGGAAGTAGGTCTTGTTTTCGGGGGATGTCTTACTTTCGAGGAAACAGAGTAGTTACCTGTATTTTTGGAAAGTGCGAGAACGGAAATAAATGTTCCATCCCTTTTGAGGTGGCGCTGTTAGGGTGACTTTGAGCCAGGCATTAATTTGAGAAGCCCAGGACACGCAGTCGGAAAGAAGCTTTAAGGGTATTTTTATGCAATGTTTTCCTATTGAAGTGCTAACACCAGCTGATCTACTTGTCGGAGTCTCAGCATTTCTCAATGAAACTGGGGTCTGAGCATTCAGAAGGCCTCGGCAGGCTCCGGCGGTCTTGACAAAAGGAAGGGAAGGAAGGCCTCCCAATTTCAAGCGCTGTTTTTCTAGAAACCGTGGCGCTCTCAGACGCCCGCGGAGTGGATTCCGCCTGTGTGTGTGTGTGCTCGGCACTTAGGCACAGCAGGCCTGGGGCCTCTCTCTTCCATGGAAACCCAGCCTCTCAGATGGCTATTTATCTGGCCCAGCTTTCAAAACACTCCCCCTTTGAGCTCATAGAATTCCACCACTGATATCGAAACCTCGCCAGCAATGGCCTAATCCTCCTTTTCATGGAGATACATCTTTCACAGTAGGAAATCAAGAGGTTTTCTGTAAAAAAAAAAAAAAAGAAAAAAGAAAAGAAAAAGGCAGATTCACATACAAACATAAACATACAGGCAGAGCTTGGCTGGTGTGGCTCAGTGGTTGGCTGTTGACCTATGCACCAGGAGGTCACAGTTCCATTCCGGGTCAGGGCACAGGCTGGAGTTGTGGGCTTGATCCCCAGTAGGGGGCATGCAGGGGGCAGCCGGTCATTGATTCATTGATTCTATCTCATGATTGATGTTTCTATCTCTGTCTCCCTCTCCCTTCCTCTCTGAAATAAAAAGATAAAAAA
>JAAGEH010000413.1:2111394-2147735 GCA_011751065.1 Lasiurus cinereus | reverse complement strand
CTTGTTTGGTTTGAAAATCTTGAATTTACATGAAAACATAATTTCCTTCCAGTGTGTGTGTATAATATAATATAATAAAATATAATATATGTATTTATATATACATGTGTGTATATATATATGTGTGTATGTATATATAGTATATATATGTGTGTATATATATATATATATATATATGAAATATAAGTTATAACAGAGAATTAGTGATATTTCCAATTAAATTACTTTTTAGAAATCAAGTTGTGAATTTGGAGAGAAAACTTATTTCTGAAACAGACACTGATGTTGCTTCTACAATGTGTCTGTATTTTCACATTGACATTTTATATTGAACTTGGGGCCCGGTGCATGAAGATTCGTGCATGGGGGGTGGGTCCCTCAGTCCGACCTGCACCCTCTCCAATCTGGGAGTGCTTAGGGGAGCTCTCTTCAATCCGGGAGTTTCTGTCTGTGTTTGAAATCATGTGAGTGAATTGTCTGAGACCCCAACTGAGTTTGGTTTGTTGCTCACAGAATAATAGAGGCAATTTTTTTGTTCGTTTCATTGGTGGAGATTTCCTGGAAGTTTTAGGATATTTTCCGTTCAATTTTTCCTAGACACTCAGATTTTGCTTATGTCTCTCACCTTTGCTTTTCCTCCACCACCCACTACAACAGAAACTTGCTCCAGGCTCACTTTGCTCTAGTGTCTAGGAGATCCTTCTGCCACCAAAACTACAATTCCCAGCATTCCTGGTGCTCCCCATGCTCTGGGTTATCCCTTTCTGCTCTGTCTCCATCCCATCTCATGATCTGCCAAGTCCTCCAAACTGCCAGGTCTCCCTCTCTGCTCTCCCTCTGGTGGCTTGGAGAGCCAAGTTCCCCAAGTCTTTCCACTTTCGGCCAGCTCTCCCACTCTGCTCTCTGCCCAGTACCTGTGTTTGCAAAGTAACCTGCCAGCTTTGTCGGGTTAATTTGCATATTCACTCTGGATTGGCTGGTGAGCGTAGTGAGGTACGGTCAATTTACATGTTTCTCTTTTATTATATAGGATTATATAGGAGACTTTCTAGAACAAGGAAACAAACTTCCATTTAATGGTGAGCCTGATGCTTGCTGTAATAGCTGGCTGTGCAGGATGTAGCTGCTCCTACAATTATTTCAGACTCTTACATTCGGAGCAGATTCATATGCCTAGTTATCTAGGCCAGTGGCTGGCAAACTCATTCATCCACAGAGCCAAATATCAACAGTATAATGATTGAAATTTCGTTTGAGAGCCAAATTTTTTAAACTTACAGTTCTTCTAACGCCACTTCTGCAAAATAGACTCGCCCAGGCTGTGGTTTTTGTGGAAGAGCCACACTCGAGGGGCCAAAGAGCTACATGTGGCTCACAAGCCACAGTTTGCTGACCACAGTTCTAGGACATGACATAGCATGTCCCTGGTAAATAGTATGTGCTTTATAAATTACATTTTCAAGATAAACTGAATTACACTTCATTGTACCTATAAATACTCTAAAAGTCAGACAAAGCCAGTCCATTTATTCACTGAAAAAATTGTTTTGATGGTTCTGACCCAGAGGATGATTCTTTTCCAACAAAATTCATTCACTCGAGGTACAGAACTTGATCCCTTTTTCTACAGGTTGAGTGGTCCTGGGAGCTCACGTACTTTTCACCACCGATTTGCTACCCTCACATAAGACGTGGCATTGTTACTCATGTAGGGGACACTAACCAGTATCACAGACATCTAACCCTGGGCGATGTGTCCAATGTCATTACATGTAGGTAGGAGAGCAGCTAGAATGCAAATGCACTGGTAGCAAGGCTGTACTGGGGAACTGGTCTGCTCAAACCTGGTCACATGAGTATCTTAAAAGCTAAAGAAACCTTGGTAGTATGTTTGTATTTCCTCCATCGAATGATCTTGCATTTTTGATATATGAAGAGACAGAAATGCAGATTGGCAAAGAGAGACTTTTCAATTAATTCTGACAAAGAAAATGTGTGTTCATTGCTGAATGTGTTAGGAACTGTTCTGTGATTAAGAATGTTTTCTATGCCAAGACCGGTTTGGCTCAGTGGATAGAGCATTGGCCTGCAGACTGATAGGTTCCAGGTTTGATTCCGGCTGGGGGCATGTACCTTGCTTGAGGGCACATCTCCACAGTGGGGTGTGCAGGAGGCAGCTGATTGATGTCTCTCTCTCATCGATGTTTCTGACTTTCTATCTCTCTCCCTTCCTCTCTGTAAAAAATCAATAAAATATATATTTTTAAAAAAGAATGTTTTATATGAATTATAAACAATAATACATTGAACATAAATTATATAAAATGTTTCTAAATTTAAAAAAATCACATTTATAAATGAGATTAGCAAGATATAAGTTTGACCTTTGGTCTAATACTGTGTCCTCTCTACATTATTTCTATATAGTTTTTCTATTTTCTATAGTTCTTTGAATACCATATCATGTAGAACTACCCATCATGTATATACTGAACTAATTTTTGTTTAGAATTTTTTTCAGAGCTAGCTTATATCTAACTATTGAAAGTGGTGCTATTTTGAGCTCCATCTAGATTTAATTTAATGCTCTAACCACTGCATTTGATGGCCAACGATAACTAAAAAGAATTTCCCATAAAAAATGAATCTGATGTTGGTTGATGTGTTTCTTTCCTTCACCAGCTATCCAGAATGTAGCTCGGTTTGCCCCACATTCATCCATAAAAGATAAAAGTGTGGTTGTTAAAAGACTAGTAGACGTTAGGTCAATATTTCTTATTCAGCAATAACTTTGAAGTGTTTCACAACAGACCTTTACCATCTCTTTTAAAAAATATACACCATTTACAGGTGGCCACTAAATCTCTAACAGAAGAGATAGTCTTGAGATTTTTCTAAGGAGTGGCAGTCTTTTCTATTTTAGTTTCAGAACTAAGGTTACTTATTTTACCCCAAACAAGATGGTTGCTTCCAAGTCGTGTATCTTGAGTGGTGCGACATGGTGTAATGTTAGGTAATTATATACCCCTCTGCATGTTGGTTTTCTAATGCGTAAAATGGCAAGAGTGTCAGGTTCCACAATATAGAGCTTTTGTGATGATTCTATGAAGTTATTACCTGCAAAGTGCTGTGGTTGGCATGTGGGGAGAGCTCAGTAAAAGTTGTCTGTTATCACTTCTTATTTAATTGAATCTAAGATGTTATTGATTATCAGATACACTCTTTTTATAAGCACCATTAAGGGAAAAAATCCAGCCAATTAAACCACGATAACATGGTTTATGATGCAGAATGCATATTTTATAGTCACTGAAAGGGCTTTTCTGCACTTACTTCGATATAGATTTTAATCAAGTGTACCTCTTGTGCATACATTGGGAAGGAGAAATATGTGAAATAAATTAGATAGCTTATTTCAAAACTTCTTAACACACAGGGTCCAACTCTTCTGAATCATGAGTCAGCATCAATGCCATCGATTCCGTGTCATTCCTTCAGTCTTCAAGGGCATCACTAATGTCACCCTTCTTTTTTTTAATATATATATATATATATTTTATTGAAAGGAAGGAAGAGGGAGAGAGAGAGATAGAAGCATCAATGATTATTTCAGAGAGAAAGGAAGATAGGGAGACAGAGAGAGATATAAACATCAATGATGAGAGAGAATCATTGACTGGCTGCCTCCTGCACACCTTTTACTGGGGATCGAGTCAGCAACCTGGACATGTGTCCTTGACTGTAATTGAACCTGGGACCCTTTAGTCCACAGGCTGACACTCTATCCACTGAGCCAACCTGGCTAGGGCACTAAAGTCACCTTTCTTACCAGTGGTACCTTATTGTCTCTGCCATTTCACAACGCTCACCTTCGTGGTGAAAACGCTGATGCTGGTGCTTCCAGGCTGACAACAACCATGACATTCGTCTGGGTGTCCCTGCTGCATCACGCAAAACAGCAGTTTCTGAGGAAGGAGAGATTTTCGGAAGAGAAGGGGTATTGTTTGTCTTCCTCATTCGAACATAAAGTGCCAGATCTGCAGCAGGTAGGCACCATATTAACCAGGAGAGAGTGCCATAGTGGCCTACTTCTGCATTTTGCTATTTTGCTTTAGTTCTCCAAAAGCTGCCTTAGGAAGAATTCCAACACGAGCTGTCAGTTTCCAGCCAGTTTGCATACTGAGTATGGAAGGTGAGTGATGAACAGATAGATTCGTACAAGGCAACTTGCACACGGCTTTTAAAACTGAAATACACAATTTTATGGAGAACTTTATTGAAAACGTGATGTCCTTTTAGTCGATACATACATGCGGCACATGATACATCATCATGATGAATTGATTATGTAGGCAATTCAACTTAAAAATAGACTATAACCCTAGATCCTAAAAACTGTTGTGTATTAATTATTCACACTTCATTGACCTCATTATACTAGTGTATTATCAAGGAATGTTCCTAATAAATTGAATTTCTATGATACTTTGCTTCTCTGTGGCTTTGGGCTGTCACCTGCAGACAGAGGGATTATAAGTCAGCTCCTGAAGTAGTCAGATTGGATAAAATAGGAACTCATACATGGTTTTCAATTGTTTTATGTGTAAAACCAATTGAGGAATTACCATTGTGAAAACAGAGGGTATATCTGAGGATCACAATTAAAATATAGTAGCAGATGGCCTTTTTTTTTTATTGATTTATGACTGTTAGCATTAAGTCAACATGCAACATAGAAACAGATTATGACAATAATTCTCATTTCTGCAAGTACACTTCATACATATGGCCCAGTCAAATAGATTTTATAACCTGGTGTTATAGGATAGACTATACACAAGTGCAAAAGCTCTGCTAATGTTTTTCAAGCTTTAGAATTTAAAAGATGACTTTAAAAAGTTAAGAATGAGGGATTCTAGGTAGTTTTGCCAGAAGCATCTTTGTTGTAAACAGCTTTGCTGTTAGCATTCTTGCCAAATAACTAACTGGTTGTAAGGCAATTTTACTGTAAGAGATAAAATCACAAAACATAAAAGAGGGGGCAGGAGCAGGGAAGAGGAAGTTAATGGGTGGGAAGAGGGGACACCTGTAATACTGCTCCTAGGGCAATGGAAGCTAAAGAGAAAATAAACAAATGGGACTACATCCAAATAAAAAGCTTTTGCACAGTAAAGGAAACCATGAAAAACAACAACAAGAAAGTTCACTGCATGGGAGAACATATTTGCCAATGATATCAATGATAAGGGTTTAATCTCCACATTTACAGGGAACTCATGCAGATTACAAAAAAAAAATGAACAACCCAATTAAAAAATGGGTAACTGATCTAAATAGACACTTTTCAGAAGAAGACAGAAGGAAGGCCAAGAGACATATGAAAACATGCTCAAAGTCACTAATCATCGGAGAGACACAAATCAAAACAACAATGCGATACCATCTCACCCCTGTCAGAATGGCAATCATCAACAAATCAACAAAGACAAGTGCTGGCGAGGATGCGGAGAAAAAGGAACCCTTGTGCACTGCTGGTGGGAATGCAGACTGGTGCAGCCACTGTGGAGAACAGTATGGGGTTCCCTCCAAATATTAAAAATGGAGCTCCCATCTGACCCAGTGATCCGACTTCTAGGAATATATCCCAAGAAACTGGAAACACCCATCAGAAAGGATATATGCACCCCTATGATAATAGCATCACAATTCATTGTAGCTAAGTGAATTGGAAACAGCCTAAGTGCCCATTAGCAGATGAGTGGATTAAAAAACTGTGGTACAATTACACAATGGAATACTACACTGCAGTAAAAAAGGAGTTCTTACCATTTGCAGCAACATGGATGGAGATGAAGAGTATTATGCTAAGCGACATAAGCCAGGTAGAGAAAGATAAGTATCACATGATCTCACTCATTTGTGGAATATAATGAACAATATACACCGATGAACAAAAATAGATCTAGAGACAGAGAAACATCTATCAGAACGTCAAATCTCAGGGAAGGTGGGGGGTGATGGGGGTAAAAAGGAGAGATCAACCAAAGGACTTGTATGCATGCACATAAGCCTAACCAATGGACACAGACAACAGGGGGGTGAGGCATGAATGGGAGGTGGGAGATAATGGGGGAATAAGGACACGCATGTAATACCTGAATCAATAAAGAAATTTTTAAAAAAGCAAAAAAAAAAAAAAAAGAATTGAACTACATAAATCTAACAAGCCTCCACAGGGCAAAAGAAACAATCAACAGAATGTTACAGCAACTTACATAATGGGAGAAAATACTTGCAAATAATTTTTCTTATAAAGGCATGATATTTAAAATATATAAAAAATTCATACAACTCAATAGCCCAAACAATAACAAAACCCCCAAGGGTAGAAGAACTGAATAGACATTTTTACAAATACAACAGCAGAATGGAAACAGGTATGTGAAAAGATGCTCAGCATTACTAATCATCAGGGGATGAAAATTGAAACCATAACAAGCTATGACCTCAGAAATGTCAGCATGGCTCTCACCAAGAAGACAAGTGGTAAGTGTTGGAAGAATATAGAGAAAAGGAAAGCTTTGTGCATTTTTGGAGAGAATGTAAATTGGTGTAGCCACTAAAAACAAACAAACAAATCCAAACCAAACCAAACAAAAATGTGTGGAGGTGACCCAAAAACTTAAAAATAGAATGATCATATGATCCAGCATTCCCACTGCTGGGTAATAGCCATAAGAAATTACAACGGAATATGGAAGAGATACCTACATACCATGTTCACTGCGGCATTGTTCACAACAGCCAGGACATGGAAACAACCCAAGTTGCTCTGTGATGTCATTGGATCAAAGGATAAAGAAGATATGATGTCTAGAAGCCAGTTCCAGCATGTCATAATAGCAAGAGTTTCATCAAAAGGTTGATGGAACTTGGGGACTCAACAAGGGCTGAGTCACATATGTGTTGGGAATGGCTAACGGCATTTTCCTGAACCTGAAAAGGATGATCGTTGGCTGCCAGACAGCTCAGGGCATCTTAATCTACATGTTATTGCTTCCTACTGGCCAAACACCTGAACATCTGTGGGCTATTCCCCAATATGACAATGCTTTTGTAGATGAAACCTTACCCTTTGAAGTGTATATCTCTACCTTGCCTTGGGAAAAATTGTGTAAATAAAAAGCAAGGGGTCCTGAGACAAGGAGAGCTTAGTTTCTTTAGCTAGGCTCCTCTGACTCACAATGCCTTTCACATTTACCTTTTGTCTCTGGACTCTTCAGTTACACACAGAACATTCCAGTTCTTAATGCTGGAATAAGAGCTCCAGCAAGCCAGGATACGGAAATAACCCAAGTTGCTGTGTGATGTCATTGGATGAAAGGATAAAGAAGATGTGATGTCTGTATGTAAATAAAATATTATTTATCTATTAGAAAGATGGAATGTGTGCCATTTGTGACAACATGGGTAGACCGTGAAGGGCATTACGTTAAGTGAGAAAGTCAAACAGAGAAAGACAACTAGTTCATGGTATCTCTTATATGTGTAATCTAAACAGGCAGAATTTGTAGAAACAGATCAGAATGATAGTTACCGGGAGTCTGCCAAAGTGGCGAAATTGGGAAGGAATGGGTCAAAGTGTGTGATCTCTCCATTCAAAGGTGAATGATTTTTGGAAACCAGTGCACTGCCTTGTGACAGTCAACAGGACTGTGTTATATAATTCAAATTGGCTGAGAAACCGGATCTTAAATGTTCTCACCACAAAACAATAGTATTAATGAAAACAGAGAAAGCTAACGAAGACCTAAAATATACCGTTACTAAATTACAGTTACTAAATTACAGATGATGGGTAGTATTGTAAGTGTATATTTATGAAATTGAAGGTTTTTGAAAGCTATCAACTTGAATTACATTTCTTGTTAAAACTTGATAGGGCAGGGAGAGGAAAATAGAGAATTGATTTCTTTCAATCCCTAGGATAATCTTGACATATTTGAGAAGAAAGTAGGCGTTTCCCTTGATAATTGTTTTTGGAAGGTTTTTTTCTTTGCCACCTTGGGTCTCCAGTAATTATTGATCTTCTGAAAAATCACTCATGAGGCTTTACTTATTGGATCCTCAGGCACCAAGAAAGCAGGTTTACTCTTTTGAACTTTCATATAATTCAGAAATAACTCTAATTGCATTTAGAAAGGTTTTAATCTACTGAAAAATACACCCAGGACCACATCCAGTGGCCAGCCATTCCTGCTTTCTTGTCACCTGAGTGTGCAGTATTTGTACTTCAGAAGCACTGGTGTGGCCTTTAATCAATTTGTTTCTGTTTCATATTGTGTAGCATGATTTTTACATTATTTTTTATCTGTAAGTTCATATCTATTTGAATGTCATATATATGTGCCTCCAAAATGACAAAAATTATAAATCTTTTACTCTCACCATTTCTTCCTCCATTATATCAAACATGGTTTTTATTAATAATTCCGTGCAGCCAAAACCGGTTTGGCTCAGTGGATAGAGCGCTGGCCTGTGGACTGAAAGGTCCCAGGTTCGATTCCGGTCAAGGGCATGTATCTTGGTTGCATGAGGCGGCTGGTCGATGTCTCTCTCTCATCGATGTTTCTAACTGTCTACCCCTCTCCCTTCCTCTCTGTAAAAAATCAATAATATATATATATATATATATATATATGTAATAATAATTCAGTGCACTTTCTTTTTTATATAATGGATGAAAAATGTTTGTGAGTTGACCACAATTTAGGGAAAACAAATAATTGTAGTTGGAATGTCCCACTCCCCAGGTATTATGGCTCAATGACATTTTATCTCTAAAGCCCAGGAATTGGACAGGGTCACACCTGACCATTATTGTTTTCACTCTAAACTTGGCCACTCATCTGTGACTCGCCTCGCAGGGTCCTCACCCTCTCCTTCCAGTTAAGCCCTGTCTGTTCATGGGGGCATGACACGTTTCAGGTAGGGAAAACTGATCACCAAATGCCATACATTCTAATGACATCTGGCTGCCTCCAGCCTAGGACCTCTGGTCATAATACAGCCACAAGACATAGGCAATTGAATACTGAAGAAGAGGAAGGAATCTTCATAAAAACGTATAAACACGTTCAAACTGAGTACAAAGCAAGGCTGTTGGGTTCTGTTTAATGTTATCAGGGCAACGTTTTCTTAGACTCCCTGCTGAGTGACAATCTGACATAATTGTGTTACCGGATAAAAAGGCTCTGTTGATCAATTTAGCGTTATGAACGTCCTAGAGGTTTCTTTTAAAAAATCATATTCTTCCCCATGTTTATTAGAGGGTCTCCCAACTCTGAGTAATTAGCTTTTCATTCCTCACGATGGCTCTTTAATTTGTGCAAAGGAGCCCATTGAGGCCCCAGTAGATTAATTTGGAGAAGTTCTTAGTGACCTCGCAGGAGCTTTGAGCCACTGTTCCTGCCATTCTGTGGACATGCGAGTCAACTGGAGTGTGAGGCGTGGCCACACCCACGCTCTGCTTCTTAATCTTCACCTGAAGGCGGGTTTTATTGATGTTTTAGGGAGGAAGGGGGGAGAGCGAGAAAGAGTGGGGGGACACTGGTTAACAGAATTACATAGGTTTCAGGTGCCCAATTCCACAACACATCACCTGTACACTGTCTTCTGTGTTCATCACCCCAACTCTGGTCTCATACCATCACCATTTATCCCTGCTTTACCCTCCTGCACTTCCGCAACCCTGGCTCCCCCTGGGATCCCCACACTGTTGTCTGTGTCTGAGTTTTTTATTTATTTATTTATTTTCAATCCCTCCACTCTCTGCACCCAGCCCCATTACCCTCTCCACCCCTCCCCCTTCTGACAGCTGTCAGTCTACTCTCTGTCTGTGGGTGTGTCTCTGTTTTGCTTGATTTAACAGTTCATTTTGTTGATTAGGTTCCACATATGAGTGAAATCATATGGCACTTTTTAAAAAAATATATATTTTATTGATTTTTTTACAGAGATGAAGGAAGAGGGATAGAGAATTAGAAACATCAATGAAAGAGAGACATCGATCAGCTGTCTCCTGCACGCCCCCTCCTGGGGATGTGCCCACAACCAAGGTACATGCCCTTGACGGGAATCGAACCTGGGACCTTCCAGTCCACAGGCCGACGCTCTATCCATTGAGCCACATTGGTTTCGGCCATATGGCCCTTTGATTTTACTTAGTATAATGTTCTTCTGGTCCCTCCATGCTGTTGCAAAGAATAAGATTTCCTTTTCTTGCTGAAATTGGTGTGGCTCAGTGAGTAGTGAGTCAGCCTGTGGACTGAGAGGTCCCGGGTTCGATTCCAGTCAAGGGCATGTACCTCGGTTGCGGGCACATCCCCAGAAGGGGGCGTGCAGGAGGTGGCTGATCGATGTCTCTCTCTCATCGATATTTCTAGCTCTCTATCCCTCTCCTTTCCTCTCTGTAAAAAATCAATAAAATATATTAAAAAAAGATTTCCTTGTCTTTATAATGCAATAGTATTCCATGGTGTGAATATACCACAGCTTTTTCCTCCTCTGACCCACTGATGGACACTTGGGCTGTCTCCAGATCTTGGCTATTCTAAATAGCTCTGCAGTGAACATATGGGTGCATATACCCTTTCAAATCAGTCACCTCTCAGAAGCTCTGAGTCAGTTTCTTTTGAATGAGTATTTCAGGTTTACTGGGAGAGAGGTATGTCTGATAGAGATCCCTGTGTCAGTGGAAATGTCTGTATCTTGACTGTTTTGAGGGTGATATCCTGGTTGTGATATTGTGGCATAGACTTGCAAGGTATTATCATTGTAAACTAGACAAAGAGCACAGGCGATCTCTCTGTATTCTTTCTTATAATTGCATGTGAATCTACAGTTATCAAAAAAAAAAAAGCTCATTCTAAAGCATATGGGAAAGAATGAGAGTAGGTGAGACTGGAAATACCACATTATGACCCATTTTTAAATATTATATGTGTGTGTGTGTGTGTGTGTGTGTGTGTGTGTGTGTGTGTATTGATTTCAGAGAGGGAGAAAGAGATAGAAACATCAATGATAAGAGAGAATCACTGACTGGCTGTCTCATGCACGCCCCCAACTGGGGATCGAGCCCACGACCCGGGTATGTGCCCTGACCAGAAATTGAACTGTGACCTCCTGGTTCATAGGTCAATGCTCAACCACTGGGCCATGTCTTTGGATTTTGTTTTATAGGTCCAAAAGAATCATCAAGTATTCTAAATACAGAGTACAGTGGTACCTCGAGATACGAGTGCCCTAACATATGAGATTTTTGAGATACGAGCCGTCGAGCGAGTGATTTTTGCTTTGAAATACGAGCAACATTTGAGATAGGAGTAATTGCGCGGATCGGCCGGCTGCACAGGACCTACCAGTTTACCGCGACTCGAGCGTCTCATAGTTTCCCACGCCTCAAGGTTACAGAACGAATTAAACTCGTATCTCGAGGTACCACTGTATTTATAACCTGCAGATATACTAGTTTCCTCTGTAGTAAAACAATGTAGTGATAATACAGGATTTTTTAGGAAATTATTGTTTCTGTTTAGAAAACAATACTATGGATAGAAAGAATACATTTTTTTTTTTTTTGGAAATAGAAGAGTCCATTTTTCAGACTGACTGGAAGTACAATTAGTGAGGACTGAGAAGGTGAAATCACACCTGACTTGATGATTTCTCGCCTGCGTGGCTGGATGAATGGTGATGTCATGAACGAGAGGAGGCAGAGCAAGCAGAGTAACCGCCGTGTGAAATCGGGCATGAGTGATGCAGGCGCTGGAGGTTTGGTGACAGATTGTCCCTTGAAGGATGCTCACTGACTGTGGGATCTGCCAGTGGGCCTGGGGAGCGATGAGTCTGGGATTCTGGGAGACATTCATCTAGAAAAGTCTTTGACAGGCTTTGACATCTGGCATCCATTGAACCCATGGAGTCAGAGAGGAAACCTGGAGACACAGAAGAGGCTTAGACGTCAGCCGCCCTCAAAGACCAGCAGAAGGAAAGGAAGCTACACAAGATGGAGGAAGATGATCAGAGAGGTGGGAGATGATCCAACAGTGGAGCGGCCTGAAATCCAAAGGACTTCCTCCAGAAACAGAATGATCTCCAGGAATGTGTACTGCTGACCGCTGGACAGGTCTGCTCTCCACTTTGCATGCAGAAGACGGTTTATGGATTGACAAGTGCAGTTTGACTTGGTGGTACACAGTGGTACCTCGAGATACGAGTTTAATTCGTTCCGTAACCTTGAGGCGTGGGAAACTATGAGACGCTCGAGTCGCGGTAAACGGGTGGGTCGTGTGCAGCCGGCTGATCCGAGCGATGACTCCTATCTCAAATATTGCTCGTATTTCAAAGCAAAAATTGCTCGCTCGACGGCTCGTATCTCAAAAATCTCGTATGTTAGGGCACTTGTATCTGGAGGTACCACTTTATCTGTGAAAACCATGTCACGGTGGCAATGGAAGCGAGGAGCAGTGGGACTAAGCAGAAGGAGGGAGCAGGAGAGAGGAGAGCGGTTCGAAGTGGAAGCAGAAAGAGGAGAGAGTGAGGAGTCCAGTTGGATGGAAAGAAGATGTTGGTGATGGAGCTGATTTAAGGTAAAAGCAAGGGGCTGGCTCACAGGGTTGGGGACTAGTGTGATCATCCATCTCTGGCATGTTTACGGAACAGACCCGTGTCAGCCATGAGTTAAAGTGACTTTCCCTGCACAGGCGCACGAGGCATGGCAGGCTGCTGATGACAGCTTTCATGGAAACTGGCAGGCACCCCGGGAGCCAGCTGCTGGTTGTTGGGGGATCATTGGAAAGTAGCTAAAAATCACAGGGATCCTTCGAAGTTTCTGCGCCTCAGACCACGAGAGTAACCCAAGCCTTTGATCCAAGAAAAGGACACTTCCTTCTAGAAAAAGTGCTACCTCCAGATACGAGTTTAATTCATTCCGTCACCTTGAGGCGTGGGAAACTATGAGACGCTCGAGTCGCGGTAAACTGGTGGGTCGTGTGCAGCCGGCCAATCTGTGCGATGACTCCTATCTCAACTGTTGCTCGTATTTCAAAGCAAAAATCGCTTGCTCGACGGCTTGTATCTCAAAAAACTCGTATGTTAGGGCACTCGTATCTCGAGGTACCGCTGTCCAGAATTACAGCCTGCGTGCAGCTTTTCCTCATGACCCCTGTGGCCAGTGAGTGAGAGAAGTCAATGTGCATGATGCATCGGTGTGTGGGAGTGATTATTCCGTTTGCGACAGATGAGAGAGGGAAGTCCTGAGAGTTCACCAGATGTTTCACTGAGTTGGCAGAACCCATTGCACTGTAATTTTGGGATAAAACTGTTATCCTGAACCGTAATAATTACAGGGGATTATGTCCTTGGAGCTAGAGCAGAAGCCAGGTGGACCACCTGAGATAACTTGCTGAGTCTGCCGTCCAGGCCAGGGATCCTCACTCCCAGGGACAGGGACTGGGGCCTTTGCGTGTCTTTGAGGGGTGACCCGCATCCCGGAACCCCAGGGGCAGTGCTCCGTACAGGAGGTGCCTGGCACAGTACAGCAGTGAGCTCCAGAGTCAGAACACTTCAACTCAAGTCTTCATCTGCTGCTCGAGCTTTGTGACTGGGGACAAGGCGCCGATCTCTCTGGGCCTTAGATTGAAGGGTTTCCACAACTCGCTTACAAATGTCTTGAGACTTAGGAAGCCGCAGATAACCATTTAAAAAGAAGATTGTTAATGATTTCAGAGAGGAAGGGGAGGAAGAGAGAGAGAGAGAAAAAAAGAGAGACAGAGGGGAGGTCAGCTTGGTAGAGAAAGAGAGAGAGAAACATAAATGATGTTCCTTTCTCTCTAAAATCAATTATAAAATAATATAAAATGAAAATAAATACATATTTTACAATGTTTCCAAGGAAGAAAACCTATTATGAATGCTGCAGCAGTAAATAAGGAAAGTTGCTTATTTTTTATATAAGATAAGACTCTAGCACTGGAATGGTGATTGTTTTATTTTCCCATCAGCCACATGTGGGTTCCCACCAGCCAGGCTGCTTCAGAGTTGGAGACATTAGACTTCCCCTTAGAGGAGACCCTCACTCCACTGCATTGTGCCCCGGGAATGTACTCCATCTCCTACTACCACCCTCTCAACACCCCCCACCCAACTTAGTTTCATTTATTTCAATTACAGTGCATACATCATGGTAGAGTTGGACAATATTTGGGCAAATCCTCATTTAACAGCTAAGGAAATTGAGACTCATCATACATGATTTGCCTCCGTTCTCATACCTATTATTGGCTCAGCCCAATTAATTGCCTTCCTCCAGAAACAATTGCCTAATGCTTTGTTGACATGACCTCCTTTTAAGAAATTATCTTCCACGCCATCTTTGTTAATAAGCCATCCATGGAACCCATCTGGCTATTCTTGTTCAGTTTGGAGTCAATGACCTCTCGAAAGAAGGTCCTCTCTGGCTTTGGCCAATGATGTTCAAGGATTAGGGATAGGTCACTATTTAGCACATGATGACTTGTCAACCAATCACAGGTGTCCTCTTGTGAATTTTGCATAAAAACTGTACAGGAGTTTATAGTGAGGGCAACGGGAGAAACTGATAGAGAAGAAGATATCTGAGTTGTCATCATGACAGGCAGTTTGAAGAAATAGCAAAATGTGTCTTCTGCTGCTGTTGTGAAGAGAGGACAGCAAGATTGTTTGTTGTGTTTCTTTTTTAAATATATTTTATTGATTTATTTTATTTTATTTTAAATATATTTTATTGATTTTTTGCAGAGAGGAAGGGAGAGAGACAGAAAGTCAGAAACATCAATGAGAGGAAGACATCGATCAGCCGCCTCCTGCACGCCTCACAGTGGAGATGTGCCCACAAGCAAGGTACATGCCCCCAACTGGAATTGAACCTTGGACCTTTCAGTCCACAAGCCAACGCTTTATCCACTGAGCCAAACCGGTCTCGGCTATTGATTTTTTTTACAGAGGCCAGGCTAGAATACTTTCCCAGTCTTCCCTATATTTCTACATATCCGTACTCTAACCCACTATTGGCTTCCTAAGCTGCCGCATCTATTTGTTATCTCTAGCTTGAATAAGCTAAACAACTTGCAAGATCTTCTCCGATACCCACTTGAGAACATGCAAGGTCATCTTTCACACTGTATCTTCCTTTTGTCTTGTTTAGCTATTTCTGTACTTGTTTCCAAATGTCTTATAGGAGACACAAAATAGTTATGATGCGTTCTTGTGATCTTATAAATAGATTCAATCATTTTACATTCAAATAACAATACATTGTCATTTTTATTTTTTTTCCCAGCCTCACAGAACCTATCATTTTTATATCCATGATGCCACAATATACAACCACTTCTATATCTGCCTTAAGTGGCTGAGAAAAACACAAATGCATGATGAGCATGTACAGATAGTATCGACATTCGTTTTTATTTTTGTTGAAGGAGTACATCCTGTGATTTGTCATGGTAGAAGTAAGTTATTGTGCTTGCTCTCATTTATTACTTGATGAGATCTATCAGGGTTTGATTTTATATCCTTCCATCTTCATTCCCAAGCATTTATCTATTTTCTGCATTAATTTAAGGACCTTGACATTTGCGATCCTTATATGCCATTATAGTGCTTACTATTCTTCATCTTGGGTTCCACCACGCTGGTACTAATGTATTTCTTCATTTGCATATCATTTTACCAGCTTCAGAAAGATTCTTCTCCAGTGATCATGTGAGTTTTATCTTTGAAATTTATAAATTAAGATGATTTTTATACTAAAAGAGGGTTTTCAGAAGCCATTATCTCACTTTGTGTTCTTCAAAAAAAAATAATGCACGCAATCTATTTTATGAAGGGAGAAATAGTAAATGCATGAGGCGTTGGAGAAACCCAAAAGGACCTGCGTTCTGTGCCTTTACGCGCATGAATACGGTGACATTCATTATCATCCGGCACGCAAAATTATTTTGCTGATTGCCTGCTCTTTAGGACACAAGGCGTGAAATCTCCTAATCACGTTCAGACCTGGGTCAGACGCTGGAGATGTGATTGCAACTGGGTGTCCTTTCTCTCCGCTGCTTTGCTGTGGGGAAACGGGGGGCCTTCCATTGCGGGGACGCCTCTGCCTGGCCATTACCATTTGCAGTCACTTATTGCTGATGCTCCTACCCTGTTTCCCTGAAAGTAAGACCTCCCCCGAAAATAAGACCTACTTCCGGTTTTGCCTCTCGCTGTCATATAAGGCATCCCCCGGAAAATATGACCTCCCCGATCATCAGGCCTCCCCCGAACAGAAGGCCTCCCCGGAATAGAAGGCCCCCGAAGCTACCGTCAGGCGTCTGACTCCTGATGTAAAGAGACCTCGCACAAAACAGCACCAGCTGCATTGCGGCCCATCCGTGAGCTGGTTTGTGATGACAATGACCACTGTACCATAGGCAGGTCATACATTTCCTTTTTTTTGTTCAACAATAAATGTGCACCGTATTCTTCTTTGTAGAAAAATAAGACATCCCCTGAAAATAAGACCTAGCGCCTCTTTGGGAGCAAACATTAAGAGAAGACACTGTCTTATTTTGGGGGAAACAGGGTATGACCCTTCTTCATTGTTTTCCTGAAGAAAGTGTAGAATAATAACAAATGCTACTGTCATCATTCTGTCTAGAAAAAGCTGTGAAGAAAGGCGTGGGAGACCAAGGCAGGGAATAGCAGGAGAAAGAGGCATCTTTGCTTTGTCTGGGTGGGGGGATGCTGATTGGGAAGTTTGTGGGCACTTCCTGTAGCCGTCACTCCCCCTGTTTCAGAGGTCGTCACGGTTAGTGTTGCTTTGGCTTGTGGCAGGTCTTCGGAGACAGGTATGAAGTCTGAGCTTAGACCCCAGGGTGTAGTGGCTAGCTCGCATTCTGGACCAGAAAGCTGAATTTCTGTGAAGTTTATCCTCAGCCCTTCCTCTCCTTTTCCCCCCTTTTTATTTCTTCTTCCTTTTTCTACTTCTTTCCTTTCTCCCATCCTTCTTCCCCTCCTCCCTTCCTCCTCTTAAGACCACCTAACCACTGGGCGATTTCTCTCTCTGTTTCGGTGCTTTGAAAACAGTGAACAGGCAATTAAACAGGAGCGAGCTCATTGCCATCAGTGGACAGTATTTCTGACAACGTTAAGTATCAAAAGAAATCGAATGCTTTGTGGGGGTTCCTTTGCCATTCCAAGCCTACAACCCTGGCATATGCCCTTGACCGGAATCGAACCCAGGACCCTTTAGTCCACAGGCCAGTGCTCTATCCATTGAGCCAAACTGGCTAGGACCAGAATTCTTTCTTTTATCAAGTAATAAAAACTCTCCTGGGAAGTTGCACAGCTCACCTAGGCAGTGCTTTCTGTTCTACCCTTACACTTGAAGCTACATCGCGTTGGCAGTCACAAAACGTTCTTTCTCATTTGATTTAAATCAGCTCTAATTTCTGACTCCGTTAGAAGGACACCGTGTCTTCAGCAGATAAGGGCTTTCACTGTTATTGTTCACTGATGCGATATTTGGGTGGGAGCAGCGAATGGATGCCAGTGGGTGAGACTCTGCAGGGGAGGCAGGAACTGTCTGAACCCCGTTTCTCTCTGGGAGCTGAACCTCTCAAAGGCAGGTGGCAAGAACCAACAGGCCGTTTTCTTCTTTGGTAAAAGTGGGTGATGAGTGTCCTTCGTGCCGTGGGATTGAGGCCGGAAATAGCCCTGAACCTTCAAGTAGCAGGGTGAATGATGCCTGTGTGACAAAGGTTGAAATAGTTCTGTGTCCACCGGTTAATGAAGAGACAGATTTGGTGTCGCTGTGTAGAAATTAAATCCACGTGTCCTACACTCCTGTGAGTGACCCTTTGATAGCTGGTGTTTCACAGCTTTCAGGCCTGAGAGTCACTGTGAAATGTTAACAGACACATCTTAAAACTAGTTTTTCTACTGGAGCTGAAATGCTTAACCGTCACTTAGAAAACCAAAATCTGACAAAGCCGGTTTGGCTCAGTGGATAGAGTGTGGGTCTGCGGATTGAAAGGTCTCAGGTTCAATTCCGGTCAAGGGCATGTGCCTTGGTTATGGGCACATCCCCAGTGGGGGGCATGAAAGAGGCAGCTGATTGATGTCTCTCTCTCATTGATGTTTCTAGCTCTCTATCCCTCTCCCTTCCTCTCTGTAGAAAAATCAATAAAATGTATTTTTTTTTAAAAAAGAAATCTTACAGTCCCAAGAACTGATCAGACAGAAATTTAGAAAGAGGAAGAAGGTAGGAAGTCCTGTGTGCTCTGACCCTGTGTTTGTGTATTGTTAAAGGACAGTAAATTTTTTTTTTATGCTAAGGACAGTCTCATTTAACCTTCAGAAAGCCGGGTTAATAAATTAACATTATTGCACTGTAGATAACTGTTTGTTGAATTGTGTGCGCGCACGTGTGTATGTGTGTGTGTGTGTGTGTGTGTGTGTGTGTTTCTTTTTCTCTCCTGCCATTCATGCTGCACTTTAGTTAATAAATTACAGTGGGCGACTATGTGCACAGAGGAGTTCACACATAAAAATTGCAGTTATTGGATAATTGACTTCCTGTGTATACTTTTCTCAGTCATTTTAAAGAGCCAAGAGTAGCTTAAACTTTAAAACAAGAAAGGAATAAAGCGACGTACATTGCTCGATTTGTACAACACAGATCAAGTCCAGGCAGATAATTTTACATACGGGCAGGAGACGCAGTGTGGTTTACATTCAAGGTCAGCAATTTAGGCTTTATTGAAAGTGGGCCTTCTCCTTCCAACTATTTATAGGGAGAGAGAACTCCCCTACCTCAAAGAAGCTGGGATTCCCAAGGTTGACACTGGGGGGTGTGGGGTGGGGAGGTAATTGCCAGTTATGCAAAGAAACAAGAAAATACACCCCAGAATGAGAAGAAAAATCAATCCAGTGAATCTGACTCAGAACTAACACAGACTGGGCAGCCCAGGTCACCAAGACCATGTTCCCAGCATTCATATGTTCACGTGGAAAAGGAAGTATGACCCTCAGCAGTAACTGGTGGGAAATCCATAGCACTAAACACCTGTAGTAAGACAGATGAAAAGTCACACATCCAAGCCCTCAGGGTCTTCTTTGCAGAAATCGAAAAAGAAGGTCAAATTAACTGCCAATAGAGGAAACAAAATAATGGCGATCAGTGTGAAGATAAGTGAAATAGACAACAAAAACAATAAAATGAATCAATGGAAAGAAAAGATTTTTTTAAAGGTCAATAAAACTTGTTAACCATTAGCCAGCATGATCTTAAAAATACAAAAATATTCAAATTGATATAATACTTAAAGTACACTACGCATTTTAATTCTTCAAATGTATTCGTATAAACAAATGAAAAATAAAATATTTCACCATACTAGATGAACTATAATAAACAAGTTTAAAAGGACACTGAGAATGATAACATAGAAATATGCACCATAGCTAACAAGAAAGAATTAGAGAAAGATGTCAAAAAAGAAAAAGAAAATAATAACTGCTGAGACACTGGCTGTCAATGGATTTTTAATGTACGTAGGAGTGATTACACCCCAAGAATAACCTGTTTTGTTGTTTTGTTTTTTACGTTTCTTTTATGTTAGAGAATGGTCTATAGTTCATTAGCTTCCTTCGTAGCCAATTAACTATAAAAAGAATTAGTAGAATTAGTAGCTAATTAACTAAAAAAGATGGAAGGAAGCGATTTATAGGACAAAAGTGAAAGCTAGTCTCTGACTAATTGTCTCCCCAAAGCCACATTCCAGGCAGAAAAAGATGTAGCAGTATCTTGATGGTGCGCTGAGGAGACAGAATTCATGCCCAGATAGTCACGCCTGTGGGAGCGAGGCGTGATAAACACCATTTCACAGGAAGATGTGTCAGTGGTACCCCACAAAGACCTTACTCAGCCGCATGAAGACACTCCTTATGACCAAGGCAATGGAACTCTTTTTTTTTAAAAAAAGAATATATTTTATTGATTTTTTACAGAGAGGAAAGGAGAGGGATAGAGAGTTAGAAACATCGATGAGAGAGAGACATCGATCAGCTGCCTCTTGCACGCCCCCCACTGGGGATGTGCCCACCACCAAGGTACATGCCCTTGACCGGAATCGAACCTGTGACCTTTCAGTCCACAGGCTGATGCTCTATCCCCTGAGCCAAACCTGTTTCAGCTACAGTATATTTTTATTGATCTCAGAGAGAGGAAGGGAGAGACAGAGAGAAATAGAGAAAGAGAGAGAGAGAGAATCATTGACTGGCTGCCTCCTGCACACCCCCTACTAGGGATGGAGCCCACAACCCCACATGTGCTCTGGCCAGGAATCAAACCACCACCTCCTGGTTCCTGGGTGAAGGCCCCAACCACTGAGCCTCACTGGCCGGTCCTCACAGGGCCTCTCTCTAGCAGATTTGCAAAGTGCACAGACAATGTCTCACCAGCCGAAGAGAACCTACTGATGTTTTATTTTTCCATTTCAAAAGCAGCTACCTCTGGCTGAGTTTTTTTTTTTTTCCCATCTGACAATCTGTCGTCGTTCTGCACAGATAATAGGTCCTTTTAATTTTTGAGGGTTTACTTAAAAGGCACCTCATGCCTTTCCCTTTAGAAACAGAAAAAAACCATTGTGTCCCTACCCATTTTATTTATAAACCCTCCTGCCTAGAGATGTTTGCCTTTAGATTTATAAAAGCAGAAAGCGCTCGAAGAAGCATATTAGCGTATACATTCTACAAGTTCTGGTTGCCTCTGTCTGCGGCTATTGAAAAACTGGGTGCTAATAGTTGTCGTATTTGCAGTCAGATCCATCGCCGTGTGGGTGAAGCGATGACCTTTGCGTCTGCAGACAAACATCTGGAGGCAGCAGCTGGGGACCGATCAGGTGTTTTTTTCAGGGAGCCGGGCGCCTGCGGGCCTGTTTGGAGGTTTGCAGCGCGCACACAGTGGTGCTGTTCATTAGCAACGGCTGGGAAGCCAGAAATAAACCCTCCCGTCACCCGGGAGGCCTCGCACGGAGGAGATTCGAAAGTCATGCCACTTTCTGAGATTGAAATGTTCAGGCTAACAGCAAGAATCGCAGACTCCCTGCCTCCAAGTCAATATTTTCCAGCCGATGGATGTCAGTTCCTCTAATACCTCCTTTCTCCTCTCTCAAATGCACAACATGGAAATGGACTTTCCTGTCTTTTAGAAAGTCAGCGAGACACGCAAAAAAAATGCTCTTAAAGTGCGTGGTTCCACGGCAGGTGTCTTTGAAAATAAATCCGAAGAACGCGCGCTCGCTGTTATTGCAAATGGAATAACACAGCGAATGGGATCATTTCCTCTTCCTACGGTGCATTCATCTCCTGGCCTCCTCGGTGCTTGCGCTGAGCCATAAGTCATATAGAAGTCAGATATATATGTTAGAGAAACTGGGCTTCTCCTAGATCTCTGACCTTGATTTCTGCTCTTAACCCTTGTCCCGTTTCTGATCTGCTTCGTTTGTAACGGATCTGCTCTGTCAAGCCTGACTCACCATTAAAAAGAACGCCGTTCATTGCCACTCAGCGTGAGGTCTCTGAACTCCATGAGTAATATGACATCATCTAAAGTTGTTAAAAATGCAAACTCTCAAGTCCCTACCGGAGACCTACTAAGTCAGAATCTGCAGTTTTGTAAGATCTCTGGGTGATTTGTCGGCCTTGTAGTTGTTTGTTTGCTTTTGATTTTTAAAATATATTTTCTTGATTTTCCACAGAGAGGAAGGGAGAGGGACAGAGAGTTAGAAACATCGATGAGAGACATCCATCAGCCGCCTCCTGCTCACCTCCCACTGGGGATGTGTCCGCAACCAAGATACATGCTCCTGACCAGAATCTAACCTGTGACCCTTCAGTCCACAGGTCGACACTCTATCCACTGAGCCAAACTGGTTTCGGCTGCCTTGAAGTTTTAACTACTCTTACCTGAACCTCATCTCACAGAACACATCCCACCTAAACAGAATCTTTGGATGGGAGTGAGTCTGTAGAGCAGAGGGTGGATTAAGCATCTTCATTTTATTTCGATACAAAAGAGAAACTTCAAAACAAATCACATGCTGAAACTAGTTTGGCTCAGTGGATAGAGCATCGGCCTCTGGACTGAAAGGTCCCAGGTTCAATTCCCGTCAAAGGGAAGTACCTTGGTTGCGGACACATCCCCAGTAGGGGGCGTGCGGGAGGCAGCTGATAGATGTCTCTCTCTCATCGATGTTTCTAACTCTCTATTCCTTTCCCTTCCTCTCTGTAAAAAATCAATAAAGTATATTAAAAAAAAAGAAAAAAAACTCAAAACAAATCACGTGGTGGTGACTCATAGCCATCTACCAGTGTCTGTGAAAATGCACATTCCCAGGTCTCTCAGATATTCGCTTGGGGTAGCAACAGGGGAGCAGTTTGGAAGGTCCCAATCTATCCTCTCACAGCCTGCAGGTAAGCTATGGCCTTTTAAAGTCACTGTAAAAATCTAACTTTTCAAAGAAATACATATATTTCAATAGATGGCATTACACATATGTTGACATATGTGTGATTTGATACGTATGCTATTTTGTTATATTGATAGCAAGCTTCAAAACGTCAAATGTCAAATATGCTGAAGGTGTTAACATCATAGATATTTTTATGCTTAAAAATGTCTAATTTTGTGTTGAAAAAAGAGCATCTGCTGGAAGTTTTAATTCATTATTTTGAAGAAAAGTTATCATATACTTCAAGAAGCTTATGGTGAACATGTTCCATCTCAAGATACGTGTGAACGCTGGTTTAAACGCTTTAAAAGTCATGATTTCGATGTGAAAGACAAACATCCAGGTCAACCGAAAACGTTTGAAGACCAACAATGACAAGCATTATTGGATGAAGATGCTTGTCAAGCTCAAAAACAACTTGCAGGAAGATTAAATGTTTGCTCAGTAAACAATTTCCGATCGTTTACAAGCAATGGGAGAGATTTTAAAGGAAGGAAAATGGGTTCCGCATCAACTGAACGAAAGGCAAATGGAAAACCAAAAAGTAATCAGTAAAATGTCACCTCAATGGCATGAAAGAAAGTATTTTTTTTGCATCAAATTATGACTGGCAAAGAAAAGTAGATTCATTTTGAGAATCCCAAATGCACAAAATCATAGATTGATCCAGGTCAACCATCAACATTGACTGCAAGGCCAAATCTCTTCGGAAGGAAGACAATGCTCTGCGTTTGGTGGGATCAGGAAGGTGTGGTGTCTTATGAGCTTCTGAAACCAGGTGAAACTGTTAATACTGATCGCTACCAATGACAAATAATGAATGTGAACCACGCTTTGATGATGAAAGGACCAGAATGGGCCAGAAGACACGGCAAAGTAATTTTGCTTCATGATGACGCACCATCACACATGTCAACACCAGTTACAGACACATTAAAAGATCTTGCCTGGGAAGTATTAACCCATCCGCTATATTCACCAGCCCTTGCTCCTTCAGATGACCACTTGTTCTGATCAATGGCACATGCACTTTCTGAGCAGCATTTCAAAATAATCGAAGAAGTGGAAAATCGGGTCTCTGAATGGTTTGCCTCAAAACAAGAAAAGTTCTATTGGGATGATGCCCACAAATTACCTGAAAGATGGAGGAAATGTGTAGCTAGCCATGGACATTACTTTGAATAAAGCCCTTGTGATGTTTCTCTCTTGAAATTATCGTGTTTCCTTTGATTACAAAATCTGCCACTATTAACCTGTACACCTGGTTCATATTTAGTCCATTTTTTCTTAAAATTCTCACAACTTTGCCTTCTCCAACATCAGGTCCACCCTGGGGTTACAAAAATGCCTTCAACACTCACAGGGACATGTAGTCTGACATCACACCTACCAGAGAGCATTTTTCAGTAGTTCCGGTTTGTGCATTTGTTTGTTTTAGAAGACTAAAGAAAGTTCCACAAAATCTCAGCACCTGTATTTTTCATGTTTTCCTTTGAACCAACCACTGGGATCAGTACCTCTGCCAGTTGGCTCATGCCCATTGGGCATTCTGGATAGCTACAACCCATGGCAAGACTCACTCCACTGAAGCAAAGCCAGGGAGCTTTGGTGGGAAAGAAAGACACCCCGGGTGCAGAGGGAGCCATAGGGAGTCATTTTGGAGCTGTGTTGTTAGAGGCACTTAGAGGATCCCACTGTGAATAGCCGGAGAACGGCACAGCACAGGGCTTGGGCTCAATAGAAAGTCACAATAAAGAAACATGTAGCCGAGACCGGTTTGGCTCAGTGGATGGAGCGTCAGCCTGCAGACTGAAGGGTCCCGGGTTCGATTCCGGTTGGGGGCATGTACCTTGCTTGCGGGCACATCTCCAGTGTGGGGCGTGCAGGAGGCGGCTGATCGATGTCTCTCTCTCATCGATGTTTCTGACTTTCTATTCCTCTCCTGTAAAGAGTCAATAAAATATGTTTAAAAAAAAAAAGAAACCTGTACACACAGAAACTATTTATAATTTATAAAAAATAAAACATTCTTAGAATAAAATGTTTTCACTACAAGTCCTCAATGTTCTGTTTAATTCTAATTGGTACCTACCCAAGGCAAAGCTAATTGTTTCTCCACATTTTGTTCCTTTTTCATACAAGGAAAACTGATTTTGCTTTTTTTTTTTTTTACTATGTCTTTAAATTCTAGTCACAGGCTCAATGGTGGCATATGAAATTTTCTAATATAAATTCCATGTTACATTCGAGATCATCCATCATGTTTCCGTGTAATCCGCATGGCATAGGAGACTTTTATTAGGAGCATTATCGTTGTATATAGTAAAGTACATTGTTAATGAAGCATGGAAAAGGAATAATTTCAACTAATAGGCATATATGTCAAATTTCAATTAGGGCTCCGTGGAAATTCAAACAGAAAGAGGAGCATATAAATTTAAACCTTTGACCTTCACCATAAAGAAGAAAGGCTGAGACAGAAATTAAACTATTTCGATGTAGCATGCAAATTTGAATAAATTAATGTGACATGACTCTTGAACTGAATATGATTTTTTAAAATGTCATGTACTTGCAAAATATCTTGAACTGTTTACTGCTAGTCTAGTCTGTATATTAAAATATTAATTAAAACATAACAAAAGTTTATTTTGTGTGTAGTCTGTTGGGCAGTATACCAATACACACATGTCTGGTTCTAAATTGGCTACCAATAAACATATCACATATCAGCCTTACAGATAATTTTTCCTTAAAGAATATCAGTAATTTCTTAGGATTATTAAATATTAATTGAATTTTTCAATTTTCATATATATATATGTATATATTTGTGTGTGTGTGTATTTTCTATATAATAAAGAGGTAATATGCAAATTGACCATCACCCCAACACACAAGATGGCCATTCCCATGTGGTCAAAGATGGCCTCTCCCATGTGGACACAAGATGGCCACCACAAGATGGCCTGCAGGGGAGGACAGTTGAGGGGAATCAGGCCTGCAGGGGAGCAGTTAGGCGTCCATCAGGCTGGCAGGGGAATAGTTAGGGGGTGATCAGGCTGGCAGGCAGCTGAGGGAGATGTTTCTCTTTCACATTGATGTCTTTATCTATCTCCCTTCCTCTCTCTCTCAAATCAATAAACATTCTCATCTGAGGCTTAAAAATATTTCATGAAGATTGCAAGAGTATAAATAATTTTTTAAATGACTTTTATTTAGCATTTGAAAGTGAAATGCCTTTAAAATGTGACATACTCCCACAACTCACAGACATACATACATATTTGGGATTGTTTTTTTTCAATGAAGCCATACACAGATGCTATTTAAAAATTTGGTGACCTATTCTAATAATAATTATCTCCATTTCTAAAAAAAAAAAACTTCAACGACTGTTGGTTGTCCTTTTATCTTCCTCTTTAACAAAAACACTTTTATTACATGAACTTCTCAGTTATTCCCTGACATTTATGAGGAAATTTCATTTTTTTTTGTTTGAAAGTGCGTTTTTGCCCCATCCTTCGTTTCAAAACCTAATCTTTCTCTTCTTCTAAAGTCATTTTTCAGCGCTAAAAGTATAAAAAGCAATTTGTGACAAAAGAAATAAGATAAAAGGGCGTAGAATTTATGAATTGAGATGGATGACATGTTGTATATTCTTCCGCGTTAGGTAACCAAGGTCAAACAGAAGTAAGATTAAGCTCTTATCCCTTGGACTCTCAAAGGCTTTTCTGAAAATACGCAGAAACAAGACCCAGTGAAATTGTAATTTAAATGTCATCGGAGACTTGGTAACTTCTCTGCAATGCCCAGACAGAAAAAAGATCAACCAGGTTAAAGCAATACAGCATGCTACAGGCAACTGATAGGACTCTTTCACACTAAAGAGCACGTGTGAATGAGCAGTGAGGTTCATGTATGTGCTTAGTTGGAGTTAAAGACATGTTATTTACATGTGGTTTTCTGTAGTGGAAGTGTGAGTGGTACAGAGCAGGCTTTGCAAAGTTTTTAAAACGCAGGAAAATAAGAGCTGGTTTACATTTATATTTTTGAAGCTATAACTTCAAAACTATTCTAGCCATGAGTAAACAGTGGAGTCTATTATTAAACAATCAAATCTTTGTTATTGTGAAGTGACTGCGAGGTCACTTTCACTGCAAAGAAAAGGACAGAGAGGTCCGGAGCGGCTAGGGTCCGAGCAAGGCCAGAAAGCGCATTAAGGAAGGACCAAAATGTGAACAGTTGTGTTCTCAGTTACTGAAATGATTATTATTTTCTGGAAAATCTCTGATCTAATATAATATTTCTTTTTTGAAAACCAATTTCTATTGATTTCAGACAGGAAGAGAGAGGGAGAGATATATACAAACATCAATGATGAAAGAGAATAATTAATTGGCTGCCTCTATTGGGGATCGAGCCCACAACCTGGGCATATGCCCAGGACTGGAATCGAACCCAGGACCCTTCAGTCTGCAGGCCAACACTCTTATCCATGGAGCCAAACCGGGTAAGGCAATATTTCCATTGATGAAGTATGAAAGCTAGTTTTATAAACACCAATTACGTTTTTAAAAAATATAAAAGCAAACTACTTTTACAGGGTTATTTTGGGGTTCTTATTCTTTAAACAAAGCCATTTATTTCCCATACTAACACCAAATGGTATTTTACTGTCATTTTACACTTGGAAATGAAAGGGATTATTCTGTGACCTATAGGATTGTTAAATGTTTGTATTTTTTAATTTTTTCTCTAATGATACATTTATTTTAGGAAAGGCAAGCCCAGTAATAAGTGTGCATAAAGTTGAAAGTGAAAAACTATGGTTTAAAATTTGAATAAAATTTATAAGTAAATTCAACAGCACAAAAAGTTTTGGGGGAGGAGGATTAAGAAGTACAAATTGGTAGTTAAGGGGGTATAAAGTACAGCATAGGGAATATAGTAAAAAATTTTTCCATAACTCTATTTGATATCAAATGGGTACTGGATTTATTCAGTGATTACTTAGTAAGTTATATTATGTCCAATCACTGGGTATACAGAAGTTAATATAATAGTGTATGTATACTGTGATTGAAAAATAAAAAAAACACATAAATTTTAAAAAAGATAACGATATTCCATTATTCAGATGATTATGCTTATTAGTTAAAAATCACTTGATGTGTATGATAAGAAGGTTTCTAGCAGATGTCTCTTTGATGTAAGATATAAAACAGCACATACCTCATTAAACAACACATCAAAAGCATAAAAATGCAACCATTAATCTATATTTCATCATTCCCACATAATAACTCTAAGGGAAACTCACTGAACACAAATGAAAGCTGGGGAAGGTGATATTAAAATGCACATAGGGTTCAGGCCTTGTTCCTTTGAATTTAATCAAACATCTGTTGGCTCAAATTGAATATAAAGGAGGGAAAACATTTTCATACATAAATGACAACAAAGGAGCATTTCCAACAGGGAAGATGACCACTTTCATAAGTTCATAGAAAATGAACATGTTATTGAAGGATGCAGGACTCAGGTGAGGTACCAAAAACCATCCAATCCACCTTTTACGTTTACAATGTGCGGACTGAGACATGTAGCAATTAACGAACGTAATTTGACTCACACAATTATCGTATTAGAATCTTGATTAGATTAAACTCATTATGCAAATATTTCAGAGCTCTTTCCAGTATTCCGCCATGCTATCTTAGAAGTTTATTTTCTACCTCAGAGAATCCTCACTTCTTAGGATTGAAAAGTACCTTATACAGTGGTACCTCGAGAGACGAGTTTAATTCGTTCTGTAACCTTGAGGCGTGGGAAACTATGAGACGCTCGAGTCACGGTAAACTGGTGGGTTGTGTGCAGCCGGCTGATCCGCGTGATGACTCCTATCACAAATGTTGCTCATATTTCAAAGCAAAAATCGCTCGCTCCACGGCTCGTATCTCAAAAATCTCCTATGTTAGGGCACTCGTATCTCGAGGTACCACTGTGTCACAAATGGTTTGTCATTCAACAGCTAAGCAGAAGCCTTATGCAGGTGTCATACGTCCAATCCCGAAAGAAGTAGAGGAGGGTAGAGAGCATCTTTGTTTGTTCGTGCTTATGTACCGTCATTGTCCCTCAGAGAACTTTCTTCAACATGCCCCGATGCTGGCATTTCTTATCTCTCTCATAGTTATTCTCATTCTCAACCGAAGCCTGAGCGATTCCCTTCAAATTATATTTATTCTTAACTAGAGGCCTGGTGCATGACATTTGTGCACTGGGGAGTTTCCCTCAGCCTGGTCTGTGCCCTTTTGCAGTCCAGGACCCCTTGGGGGATGTCCGCCTGCCGGCTTAGGCTGGCGAGCAAGCCTAAGCCGGCAGGCGGACATCCCGCGAGGGATCTTTAGCCCCACCACAGAAGCAAAGAGAGGCTCCTGTCACTACCGCTACGTTCACCAGTTGTGAGCCCGCTGGCGAGCCCGTCTTCTGGTTCAGCATCGCTCCCTGCTGTGGGAGTGCACTGCATTGAGCGTCTGCCCCCTGATGGTCATTGCGCCTCATTGCGACCAGTTGTTCCACCATTTGGTTGATTTGCATATTAGCCTTTTATTATATAGGATATTAAGTAAATATTTAAAACTCATATATTTCTCGAATCTACCTACTTCTCTCCTCCTTAACTCTACTTCTTGTGCTGTTGCCACTGGCATTATTTTATTCATGTAGGGACTGGTACATACCCTGTTCTCTCTGCCCCACACTCTCTGATCTTTCTTCAATGTCTTTCTTCAAAACTTGGGCCTGTTTCCAACATCCTGAGAATGGGTTTGTTTGCTTCCCTGGCACTCCACAGACCCTTTCCTAACCACTCACCAATGTTTATCACAGGGACCTTGGTCACATATTTACCTGCCTCATCTCATGTATGCTCCTTGAGCGCAGGAATTTTGTCCAATTCACTATTGTATTTCCCGCATCTAGAATTGTGCCTGGTTTATAATACACACACACACACACACACACACACACACACACACCCTTTTTGAATGAATGCAACGAGCGAGCCATAGTTTAGAAAGAAATCTCTGATTACTTACATTTAGCTCCCAATTGTCTCGAAATTGTGCCTGTTATTTTCTGGGGAGAATAACAAGTTCCCAGATTTTAATCGGGCTGAGTCTATTTATTGTATTACAGTTCGATGGATTGCTTTAATGTACCACTGAGATGAGCACATTGTCTAGAAAACCCTACTCAATCATGAATGATTGTCCCGCAAACTATATTGTAGCGCTCTGGTCTGCTCTATTCTGCTGAATCAGTAATGGCTATTTAGAATTTATTTGCAACACTCTCTTCAGAAAGAAACAACTGACAGGCCATCATTTTGTTTGCTAAAAGAATCCCATGCAAATATCTTTATTTTATTTAGAAAAGGCTTCCATTTCATGTAAATATAGTTGCTATCGTATGATGTAAATATTCATGGGACCTAAAGATAAACATTTAAAATTACAAGGGAGAATAATATCCATAAGACGAATGATCTGCCCTTTGGGGTTTTAAATCATATGCACATACCCATACTGCAATGTAACTGCAGGAGATCATAACTCAAATAATAAAATGTATCCAATGTTTATATTCTAATTCTAATAAAAAACTTTTACTGCTAACAGTAGATCTGTATAGTGTTATGTAGTTTCTGTGTTATAGAGTGTGTTTGTAGCACCTTGTACAATTTATTCTGTTTCAGGGGAATATGACCTACAAAATGCCATTTTTATCCAGTTTTCTCCTCCCTCTCTCCACTACCTGCACTGAAACCATGCTCCGACAAGATGATGAGATTTCACTCCATCAGAAATTTAGACTTTAAAATGTCCTTTATGATCCCTGATACCTTTTAATATACCAATTTATTATAAAGCGAATGTGTTATCTGGAGAAATAAGCATAATTAGGAGAAATAAATCATTAACTTATTTGCATTTGAGTAGATCCCTTCTCTGTTGCATTTTGCAGATCATTACATAATACACAGAAATAGTTTATTAAGAAAAACAGCATGAAGACTTTATGAACATCGTATATAACTACTGTACTATTTGGACTCAGTTAAGCTTATTAAAGTTATCGAGAATAATACCAGCTAATGATTAGTTAGTACTGGTAGTGCTTGCATTAATCTCATTATTTTGCATATTCTACTTATCCACTCTGTGTCTAAGGAGTTTGGCTCTATTTTTGTGCTAATTTTACAAATGAAAAGCTGAAGTACAGGGGGGTTAAGGAACATTCCAGAGTTAGCCTGTGGAGCATCCAGATTTTGAAGTAGGCAGTTTGTCTCAAAACTTTTAACCACCTTCTATTCTGTTTCTTTCTCTTAAAAAAAAAAAAGACAAATTAGATGCCTTCAAATAGTTTTATGATTATTTTTTTTAGTGTTTCAGTTCTTTGAAAATGTGCTAAAATTCAAAATCAAATAAGTAAATATATATAACTTTCTTACAGCAAGAGTTGGATCATGGTTATACTCCCAGTAGAGTGGTACCTAGAGATACGAGTTTAATTCATTCCGTAACCTTGAGGCGTGGGAAACCATGAGACGCTCGCGTCGCGGTAAACTGGTGGGTCCTGTGCAGCCGGCCAATCCGCGCGATGACTCCTATCTCAAATGTTGTTCATATTTCAAAGCAAAAATCGCTCACTCGATGGCTCGTATCTCAAAAATCTCGTATGTTAGGGCACTCGTATCTCGAGGTACCACTGTATTCAACTTTTCAGTCGAAGGATACCCTACGTGCTACATTAAAATGACTCTCTGCAGGAGAAATGACATCAGCTTTTGGGACCATCCTGGCGAATTACCTACCTGAAATCCCAGCTCTCACTAGTGGTACCCTATTTTCCGGCGTATAAGACGACGGTGAGGCGTATAAGACGACCCCCAACTTTTCCAGTTAAAACATAGAGTTTGGGATAGACTTGCCCTATAAGATGAAACGTGGAGTATAAGACGACCCCCAACTTTTGAGAAGATTTTCCTGGGTTAAAAAGTCGTCTTATATGCCAGAAAATATGGTAGTTTTTAAATTTCTTTTTGACCAATTTAAGTGTGGAAGAAAAATTTGATAGCCTTTGCTTCCTAAAGAGATTTCTCTTACTAGCCCAGCTGGATAATCTGTCCCACAGAGTTATCTTTAATATGTTAAAGCATCATAGCATGCAGTATAACATTCTTAAGCTGATAGTTCACATCTTTATTGTAACACGTCGGAAGGTAAGGAGATCAGGTCAGAGGCATAAAACTGTAAGGACTTTTCAGGGGAGGTTGTTACTGACATTTTCAAAGTCATTTTGGAAGATACCAAGCCATTACTTATTTTTCTTTTTCAAAGGTTTTTGAGAAATTTATCTCAAATATCTATTCCGAGGCTTCCTGGTTTCCTACTGTGAAATGTTCTCTGAAACCATGTCTGTAGTTTGCCATTCAAGGTGATGGTCATTTTACCATCCCTGAAAAAGATGACCTTTCTGCTTTTACCAACTGTCACCTCCCCAGAACTAAGTTCAATTTAAAGTCAGATGTTAAATAAAACGCACTGACCTTAAATTATAAAACGTACCCAGTCTGTGTCCTAAATTATTCCTGACGTATACCGTTGGTATTTCATGTTATTAAAAGGTCTTGGAGCTATGTGTAAGTTGTTGCAGATCAAAACATGAGATATCCAGCTTAAAACTTTATTTAATAGAAAAACAAAAGAAATAATTTAAGAAGTTGTAATTTTGCTTGGATTATTTGATGAACAAATCAGAAGTAGAAATACACTGAGTGGCCAGATTATTACGACCATCTAATGTTTGTAGGCAAATTAGCCATACACTGCATCATGTGGGATATGGAAGCCGAAGGCCTGTTCGAACACCTTTGCTGTCTGCAGTCACCAAGATAAACCGTCTCCAATTCGCACAGGAACACAAGGATTGGACAGTCGATCATTGAAAAAAAGTCACGTGGTCTGATGAATCACGTTTACAGTTGCATCGTGCAGATGGCAGAGTGAGAATTTCATGGAAACAGCATGAAAGCATGCACCCCACATGCATGAGTCCAACCCTTCAAGCTGGTGGGGGCAGTGTGATGGTTTGGGGCATGTTTTCCTGGCATGATGTGGGCCCTTTAATTCATGTGGAACAATGTCTGAATAGCACAACATACCTAAGTATCATTACTGATCAAGTTCATCCTATCATGTTGATGGCGTATCCCAATGGAGATGGCTTCTTCCAACAAGACAGTGTGCCAGGCCACGGTGCACGTGTGGTGCAGGAGTGGCTTCCAGAACATGAGGGGGACTTTCCCTGGCTTAGGTGGCCCCACCATCACCAGATCTCCATCCAGTTGAGCACTTGTGGGACGAAGTTCAAAGAGACCTCAGGCAGCTGGTTCCACCACCATCCAATCTCACAGAACTGGACAGTGCTGTCCATCAGGCCTGGTGACAGATTTCTGCATCACCTTTCAGCATCTCGTGGAGTCAATGCCACGAAGAATCGCCGCAGTATTGAAGGCAAAAGGTAGCCCAACCAAGTACTGATGGGGTGGGCATAACCATCTGGCCACTCAGTTTATACTGGCAGTTAAGTGATGTATCTGTGTTTGGGAGAGAGTAGTGTTTGGGGAGTAGAGAACAGAAGGTGAGGTCCAAGAATAATAAATTCGGATATCTCTAAGGACCAAGCAGAAGCAGAGAGGAGGTAAGAGGAACCAGGTAGGGGCTGTTGTAAATAAAAGGAGGCACTCGTTTAAATGTGGCACCTCCAGCTAATTGTTAACCTGCATGAAGGCGGATTCTCTGTGGCCAGATCTTCTCACTGTTCAAGAGAGGCACAACATCCAGATTTGTTTGACCTCCATGTTCAAATCCCAGCAACTAATCCAAATGTTTTAAAATTCTCAGTGAACCGATCAAAATGTATCTGTTGACTAGACCTAGCACCAGGAATACAGCCTTGGCCTTTATTTATTCAGTGATCCAAGAGGACCCATTGGAGGAGAAAGGTGAGGACTTATAGAACAGGGCATATGGGCGCTCACACAGTGGGCAAGAGACCACAGGTCGCCGGATACTGCACTGGACTGTGTAGACATGGGCAAGAAACTGCACCTGTCTCTGATGTCAGCTCCACTGACACCCCAGCTACACCTTTTATCTGGGGGACAAAGGAGCTGGGACCTGGTCGCTCAGTGGTGTAATTGCCTGACAACAAAGTCACTCATTTTCCCGTTCAAGTTCAAGTCTCAGGCATCCACCCCAGCAGCACCCGGGAGACAAGAGTCTCCCTCTCCATCCACACTCCGCCTTACTTCTCTCTCTTTCTTTTATCCATGGACTTGCTTTTCTTAATATTGTTTGGTGTTTCCTTTAATTTGGTGTTCCCCTTAATTCCCAACGTAGGTCACTATATCAATAGAGAATGATTCTTTTGGATTAAAATGAAAAGAAGGGCAGACTCTGAGAAAGAAAGAAGTAACTGACCTTTTTTTTTCACATGACTACATATATTCTTGCTTAAAGAACTTTATACATTGATTTTAAAAGCAGCTGGAGGAGAAAAAGGCCCTAAATAAAACAGAAGTCATAACTGTGTGATGAGTTGTTTTCATTTAGGAACTAGGTATTTTTGCAGTAATTTCCAACCTACTCCGATTTTTAAGCATCTAGCTGCTAATGAAGAAGTTTAAAAAGATTTTAAAATGGAGCGTTTTAGAGTGGACGACTGTGTTTTGATTTTCCGAGCGTTTGATACACTACAGTTCTTTTAAGTGTGTTCGGTATCAAAGGATGTTCACATCCAAAACAAGTTTCTACATCTTATTTTGGTTAATTATGGCAAACTTTGCATGTAACTAAATGAAGAAATTTATCGCATATATAAAAATGTTCAACATCTTTCCTTCCAAAACTGAATTTTCTTCATTTCTCAAAGTAGCTGTTAAGAAACATTTTAAAAAGCGGAATGTTAATAAAAATAGATTATGTGAAAAAAAGACTCGGGCAATTTAATATGTCAACTAACATTCATTTTCTTTTTTAAATATACAGAAATGAATCATTTGCTCTTTTATGTAAAATAACTTTTCACAATGTCCATGTTCATTACAAAAGTGATTACTAGGTAAAAATATGTCAGATAGTTGTTTTAAAACATTAGTTTTATCTTCATATAAAATGATTGTTTCTCTCCCTTTCCCAAATAAATACTGTATTACAGGATAAAGGGAAGGATGAAAGTATTCTAAGTTAATGAATTATTAAAGTATTTAGATGCCGAACAGATTCTCGGGTTCCCACTTGCCTTTTTAGAGCTTTGCCTCTGGGGTACTTGGACTTGAAAGCATTTGCTGAGGAGCGCGTTGCATTGATGGTGGCGCTCAGAAAAAGATGCACTTGTTTTATGAAAAACTTTTAATCTTTCCCCAAGTTCATTAAAACAGGTTGAAGAAAGTACAGGAGAACCGTCAGGACAAAAAAAAAAGCATTTCTGAAAAGTGGATCCGATTATGTAAAAGATAAACAAGACTCTGATTATTTGTAATCATCAGAAGGCCATAAACATATGCATATGTCGTGCTATGTATTCACTCGGAATAAATAATGACTCAACTTTTTAAATTCGTTCTTATCTTCAAAGTGCTGTAGGGTATCTATGGTCAACAATTAAACACAGCCACTTCGTTTTTCATTGGATTTCATGTTCAAAAATGCCACATCTCAAACTCTAAGTGGACCTTCACCCATCAAAATTCTCTTTATTTTCTTTATTCATTTTCTTTTTCTTTTAACGGTAAAAGGAAAGGCATATCTTCTTTGAACATCATCACCCACAACCTTCTTGCCACCATTCAAGTCTAGCTTAGGTACAGAAGAAAGGACTCTGAAAAGCTTAGCTCGTCTGCAGGGTTCGAGGGACAGGCCTAAATCAGAGGCAGGGAGAGAAATATTAGAAAAGCTCATGGTTCTCAGAAACAAGTGTGGTTTGTTCCTGCCTGGAATTTTCTCCCTATCCATTCATCCATGCTTCTTCTTCTTTTTTTTTCCTGCCAAAACCAGTGTGGCTCAGTGGATAGAGCGTTGGCCTGTGGACTGAGGGGTCTCTGGTTTGATTCCAGTCAAGGGCATGAACCTTGGTTGCAGGCACATCCCCAGTGGGGGGCGTGCAGGACGCAGCTGATGGATGTTTCTCTCTCATCGAGGTTTCTAACTCTCTACCCCTCTCCCTTCTTTGTAAAAAATCAATGAAATATATTAAAAATGGTTATTTTTTCTGTTTAGGCATATATTTATCTCATTAGGCTTCTAGCTTCTCACTTCTCACAAAGACCTTCTCTCTCTAGAGTTTCGATTCTGTTCTAATGTTTATCTTGTAGCTTATTGTTTTGAAGTGTTTACCATATATCTGTGCAGAATGTCAATTATTTGTTTCTCAGTTCATTCTTAATATAGTCTCTCTCTCAATATTCTGAAATAATAACTTACGAATGGATTTTAATGATATTATTTGCAAAATATACCACAGTATGGTGCCTTTCAATCATTGAAATAATATGCTTAATTTTGTAAGTAAACCTTTTTATTTTAAAGCAGGCTTACCACCCAGATTACAATTTATGTGCAGTTTCTTTTGCACTTCTCTCTCTCTCTCTCTCTCTCTCTATATATATATATATATATA
>JAAGEH010000413.1:2044776-2110994 GCA_011751065.1 Lasiurus cinereus | reverse complement strand
CTCTCTCTATATATATATATATATATATATATATATATATATGTATTGTCTTGCTTAAATAACTTTATAAATTGATTTTAAAAGCAGCTGGAGTAGAAAAAGGCCCTAAATAAAAGATACGTATATCTTTGTGTAGCAATATATGTCTATATTAAGCTAAACATTAGGATATCACAATAATCTAAATGCTAATTTATTACCACATGGATTATTCTAGAGTTATCTTGCTGGTCTATAAACCTCCCACTCCAAAAAGGAGAAACCTGATCCCACTATTCAGCATCAGCTTAATCATTCATTTCCAATGTTCACAGTGAACTGTTTCAGAATTGTACATTTGTGCTTATGTGGGGAGAATATTTTACCACCAGATTACAATACCTGTGCAGTTTCTTTTGCACTTAACTTATAGACTTCGTTTATTTTCAAAAGTATTGAGGTCAAAATCTTCAGCGAGATTGTTTCGTTCACTTGTTACGTAATGAGAATGTTCTTTTCACTTCCTGTGTTCCATCCTGGGATCCTCTGGCTTCCCAAATGTTTCAAAAAAATATTTTCATAAATAAAGTTTACTCTTCGTGCTGTAAAGTCCTATCGGTTTTGACAGATCTTTGGTATCGTGTTTCCACCATTACAACTGCACACAGAATAATTTCTACCACCTAAACCAGCGGTTCTCAACCTGTGGGCCGCGACCCCTTTGGGGATCGAACGACCCTTTCACAGGGGTCGCCTAAGACCATGGGAAAATGCAGATATTTACATCATGATGCATAACAGTAGCAAATTTCATGGTTGGGGGTCACCACCACATGAGGAACTGTATGCAAGGGTCCCGGCCTTAGGAAGGTTGAGAACCACTGACCTAAACAATCCCATATGATTCACCAATTTCCATCACCAGTCCTCTCCTTCCCCCTGAACCTTCAGAGACCAGTGGCTTTAAAAGTCTAGTTTAGTCTTTTCCAGAATGTCAGATAATTGGAGTCAGACTATATACTGCTGCTTTAGACTGACTTGTTTCACGTATAAATATGCATTTAAGATGCATTTATGTATTTGCATGGCTTGCTTGCTCATTACTTTTTATTGCTAAATAGTATTCCAATACAGTGGTACCTCGAGATATGAGTGCCCTAACATATGAGATTTTTGAGATATGAGCCGTCGAGCGAGTGATTTTTGCTTTGAAATACGAGCAACAGTTGAGATACGAGTAATCGCCTGATCAACTGACTGCACACGACCCACCAGTTTACCGTGACTCAAGCTTCTCATAGTTTCCCACGCCTCAAGGTTACGGAACGAATTAAACTCGTATCTCGAGGTACCACTGTACATAGATATTCTATGTTTTCTTTACCCTTTCACCTCTTAAGGATATATTGGCTGCTTTCAGTTTGGAGTACTAATTATAAATAAATCTTCTATAGACATCCATGGGCAAGGTTTTATGTAGACATAATGTTTTAAACCAGTAGGCTATACATCTAGGAGTATGGTGGCTGGATCTTATGGACAGGCGATGCTTAGCTTTGTGATAAACTCTCTAATAGTCTCACTGTGCCAGCTGTGACTTCTGGTGTCATGTTGAATCGGAGTGATGAAGGAAGACAGCCTTGCCTTGTGACCAAGGACCTGAGTAGGAAGGCCTCTGATCTCTGACTATAAAGTGCGGTATCAGCTACTTGTTTTTTAATAGAATTTTTTATCAAGTTAAGAAAATTTTTCTCTTTTTATAATTATCCAATAGTTTTGACAGCTAATTTGTATTGCACTTTTATCAATGCTTTTTGTGTAGACCAATTTTGAATTGCTATTGTTCCATGATTTTTTTGTTTAATATGCTTATAGGATAGATGACATTGATTGATTTCTGAGTGTTGACCTGGCTTGCTTACTTGGAATAAATCTTGTGATGGTACATCATCCTTCTTCTGCACTGTTGGATTCAGTTTTCTAATATTTTGTTGAGGACATTTGCGTCTCTGTTTCAGAGAGATTCTGGTTTGTGTTAGGGTAACACTGACCTCACAGAATGTGTGAAAAGGTATTCCTTTGATTCTGTTTTCTGAAAGAGATGATGGAGATTGGTATTAATTTCCCCTTAGGTATTTGGCAAAATGCATCCTGTAAGCTTGTGGGCTTGGTCCTTTTTTGAAGATTATAAATTATTAAGTCACAGCTAAGGCACTATCTTGAGAATGACCCTTAATAAGGTTGGGGTACTATTATTCAAGACATTTTGTATCCTTTGAACCAATGACTTGCCTATGCTCCATTCCTGAAAAACTAGATGAATCCAGAAAACAGGTGGCAAAGAGAGTGAAAGGAAGCTCTCCCTGTCCAGTTAAGGTACCCACTTGAAGACTATGTAATTCTTTTTTCCAGGTTTTGGGGTTCTGAAGGGTTAAAGTTGTGGTGTTCAAGATAGTACATTTCCATCAGGGCCTTAGTAAAATTCTGAAAAACTTAGAGCTACATTTTTCACCCTTTAATTTGGAATTCTTTATACTGAGAAATAAGCAGGCAAAAAAAAAAGGAGCTACCTAATTGAGGGGGGAGAGGGCTTGAACGTGATCATCATGAGAAACTAGAGCTCTTATGACATAATTATAGGCTGGTGCACGAATTTGTGCACATTGAAAGGATATTAATTAGAAGAAATATTTTAATAGCACTATTTGCCCTTTTTCTATAAAATAATATCAACCGAATTCATGATTGGCAATGACGGATCAAAACACACATGTGTGGTTGGTTCCAGCAAGAGCTTTATATGTACTGTATGTGCGTGAGTTAACTTAGACTTTTATATATAAATCAAATAAATTTACTTAATTTTCTGATTTAGCTAAACTTTTTCCAGCCCAGTGAAGCACCCCGACTTCACTGTCAGGTAATTGTCAGCAACACAGCAGTAAATATCAACACGAAGCAGATTATTATTGTAGATCACACAGGAAGCACCAAGGATTAAATATTTAACTGCAGTAGTGTTTGACTATATTCTTCACAGTGAGAAAACCTGAAGTCGTTTTCAAGGTCCACCGTTTCTTACTTCTTTTTAGTCAGATCAAGTTTCTAAACTTTCTAAATCACTGTTTTCTGGCTAATGAAAAGAAAATAGGATTCTACCGAGTCTCCTATCTAGCTACTCCAGGACTTCTGTGAGGATCAAATGAGATGAGGCATGGGAAAATGCATCACAGACATTTGGTTAAAGGGTAAAATGTTTGCATCTGGCTATATAGCAAGTCATGTTCCTGGGCTGAAGAAACTCCAAAGAGGCTAGTTGCTAGGGAGAGGAAGCCGAGCGTTGCTATGTGATGTCATTATCCAGCACCCACAGTGACCGTTTCCAGGCTGGGCTGGGCTGTGGGCCACATTTTGCACCATGGGTTCTCGGCAGTGTCAGCTGTGATTTGGTGGGCTGTTGTTCCGGGGTAGTGACAGGGCCTATGTCCCGCTTGGAGGAAGCTGAGTGTTGCTTTGTGGGTGCCAGGTCTGTGGTGCAATTTCTCTGTAAATGGTCTCTGCATGTCATAGCAGCTCCTGCATTGAGCATCTGCCCACTGGTGGTCAGTGTGCATCATAGGGACTGGTCAGATGGTCAGACACTTAGTATATTAGCCTTTTATATAAATAGATTGGATACAAGAAGGATGTGTCTGAAACTCAAAAGATTCACACAATGACCTCTTAATGCTTCCACATGTGATAATAGAGATACATGGACTATTATAAGAGCTATGTAAGGACAAGGTAACTGGGGGCTGCCATCTCACTGGTGAAGGTTTGGTGACACCTGCAGAGAGATGTGCAGACCTGTGGAAATGTTGGCTGGAAATGAGGGGAGTCGAGAAAGGGTAGTGATGAAAAATGATGAGTATTAATTGTGATGTATACTGTGGCTTTTAACATGGACACTCTCATTTTAAGGTTTTAAGAATTTGTGGTTGGTCAGAATCCTTAAGTGTTAGTAATAGAGCTGACTAATTGTGGAGCACACCACCATCTGCCTAGTATAAAGAGTTGACAAGCTGAAACTGGTTTGGCTCAGTGGATAGAGCGTCGGCCTGTGGACTGAATGGTCCCAGGTTCGATTCCGGTCAAGGGCATGTACCTTGGTTGTGGGCACATCCCCAGTAGGGGGCGTTCAAGAGGCAGCTGATCGATGTCTCTCTCTCATCAATGTTTCTGACTTTCTATTCCTCTTCCTTCCTCTCTGTAAAAAATCAATAAAATATATATATTAGAAAAAAAGAGTTGATAATACGGCATTTCCTAGTCATTAGAAAGAGGATGCATATATTTGTTTTTGCAGTATATTTTTCTACAGTACATTTTTCATCTTTAGGACTTTCCAGTTCTCTGCAATAGACAGGATGCTAATATAAGAAAGTATAGAACCCACTGGTTAAATATGAATCATCTACTCACTAAGACAGAAAGAGAAAGGCCATACTATTGTACATGCCTCTTCTCAAATATCCATAAATATGCCCTCTGTAATTTTCATTTAGAAAGTATTTTTTAAGATATATTCCAAAAATACCAGGCCAGCATACTTTTGCACCGAATAATAGATTCTATAATATATCATAAATACAGTGGTACCTCGAGATACGAGTTTAATTCGTTCCGTAACCTTGAGGCGTGGGCAACTATGAGACTCTTGAGTCGCGGTAAACTGGTGGGTCATGTTCAGCCAGCTGATCCGCGTGATGACTCCTATCTCAAATGTTGCTCGTATTTCAAAGCAAAAATTGCTCGCTCGACGGCTCGTATCTCAAAAATATCGTATGTTAGGGCACTTGTATCTCGAGGTATCACTGTAGTATTATATGATGCTCCAAGTAAATAGTGAATACAAACCCAAGTTGATGGTGAATCCAATAGAATGATTTTTGACCCAAACTAGTAAATGCTTGTTAGCTTGAAATTGAGTAACTCCCTCTTAAATAAGCATAATCATTTTCCTGCCATGCATTATATCCGACTATTCAAAATATAAATCTGGGTCCTGCTGTTGATTTGCTTGGCTTACCTTTCATCTATTAATTAAACATTGTCTAGTGTGTGATAGGATACTTTTGGCCGCTGTGCCTCTCCGGATTAAATTTCTGCAATGACTGGCTTCCAACCCACCAGCTTAATTAATTGTGTTTCTGCACTAATCAAATGCTCCGCAGATCTGCTTGTTTCCAGAAACAGGCAGTGCGATCCAGATTTGTATGGATGTGTACAGAAACCAGGCACCGATCTCTGCGAAGGCTGATCCAGGGAGGAAAGGAGCTGAAATTTTCGAAAATTGCAACTGGATTTATTTCAAATGCTTGGCCACTTTCGAATTTTAATGAATTCCAAATGTACTTACTTCCTGTGGCCAGAGGAGTCCTTTAGCAATTAGGACATTTTTTTTCCCCCAAATATTTTGTGTCTACTCCATCTGACATACAACATTTAAGCAAAGAGCTGTTGTTAACCTATATGTTAAGTATTGGCAAAGCCAAATTCCTTTATTCCTTTTTTAAATAAAATAAATAACACACACATATAAAGAAATTTTAGTATTTTATATTTTAATTTCAGTTGTTTCTCCAGTAGTATACTAGCAAAGATTCAAGAATCCTAAGATAGAAATGACTTACAGAATACAAGATAATCGTGTGATTTGCATAAAATCAGACTAAAAATAAGGACTCTAAGCAGAAACATTCATTACTGAACTTATATTTGCTATTAAATTGGCCACTGCATAAAATGTGCGAAGACCATGGTACATATGAGTGTACAAATAAGAAGCCTAGACTTTTTAGTATGGTTTCTGGCTCTAGGCATGTAACCTTGCTCTTTTTCAGCAATTTTGACTGATAATATCTGCACAGGTTGACACATGAGTCACTCTCAATCAATCCTACATTGACCTGGATTCTGCAGGTAGAAGCAATGACTTGAAATGGATGTTTTGAAGATAACAGGAAGAATTTTAGCACATAAGGGGATTTACGCTTATGTAATCTGCATCTAAGCACTATGTTTCTAAGTACATAAAAGTAAATTCTCTCAGATTGCAAACATAAATAACTGTAAGTACCTGAAAAGATTGAAAATCATTTTCTGTTTGTTATCATCTGAATCAAATAGAGAGAGTGTGGCAAAACATCTCTTTGCATGGCATCAGTTAGAAACGACCTGAAGGTTTTTGTTGTTATTGTTGTTATTTTAATTTATCTTTTTTAAAAAAACATATTTTTATTGATTTCAGAAAGGAAGGGAGAAGGAGAGAGAGAAACACCGATGATGAGAGAGAATCACTGATCGGCTGCCCCCTGCGCGCCTCCCACACATGTACCCTGACCAGGAATTGAACCATGACCTCTTCTTTCATAGATTGACACTCAGCCACACCAGCCAGGCTAACCCATGTTTTTAAGTCTTAGAATACTCAGTTATTAATCTTTTTAAAATATGTATATTTTATTGATTTTTTACAGAGAGGAAGGAGAGAGATAGAAAGTCAGAAACACCGATGAGAGAGAGACATCGATCAGCCGCCTCCTGCACACCCGCAAGCAAGGTAAAAGCCCCCGACCGGAATCGAACCTGGGACCTTTCAGTCCGCAAGCCGACGCTCCATCCACTGAGCCAAACCGGTCTCGGCTCAGTTATTAATCTTAATTGCACTTTGAAACCATATTTCCCATGCTGTTCATGTTATTAATTGAATAATTGAGCAGAAATCATAATCTATATGAATCCCTGAACATTTGTTATTGTGTTGGCTGCTAGAAAAGGCAGAAAAAAACAAAACAAAACAAGCCATCTTTGGTTTACATCTTACAGGGTTATAACTGTGTATATGCCTTCAAGTATGAGATTCTTCTCATCGACACATGTTGTGTGACCTTATAAATGAAGTAATGAGAGCAGCCATGAACTTGCACTTCCCCAAAGACGTCCAAAGGTTGGCCTGATTTTCCTGGGCTCCCCAAAGATATCTTCCGAGCCTGTGGGCATCCGTAGTATTCTGAAACAAGGTGAACCTTCAGGAAGGGCTCATGACTGTGAGTGGCTGTTCTCCAGAAAAGATATGCAAATCAAAGCATTACCGAAACACATTAAACGCTCCACTGCAAAACTTCATGAATCAAACATGGACCAAATCACATGGAAATACATTTCATAATGCTGTGGTTTATTTACTCTCTTTAAAAACGCACACCAAAGTGTCTTTAAAATATATATATAATTGCATTTATGGGTCCTCAAAAACTTGGAGCAGTGTTACTTTCCAAGTAATATAAAATGGGGAGAGGGAGTAAACACCCAGATAAGTGATTTACTGACTGAAAGCCAGCGCGGGAGTGAATGTTGGAGGAAGAAAAAGCATCTCGATCGGCATCCTGTCCTGTATGCACTGGAGCTGATGCTAGGGCAATAGCACTTTTTTTATTTTTATTTTCTTTATTTTTTTTTAAATATATTTTATTAATTTTCTACAGAGAAGAAAGGAGAGGGAAAGAGAGTCAGAAACATCTTTGAGAGAGAGACATCGATCAGCTGCCTCCCCACTGGGGATGTGCCCGCAACCAAGGCACATGCCCCCGACTGGAATCAAACCTGGGACCCTTCAGTCTGCAGGCCGACGCTCTATCCACTGAGCCAAACCAGTTTCAGCAATAGTGCTTTTTTTTTTTCTGTAGAGAGACCAGGCTGATCGTTTTTAGACACATCGTTAAAACATGTAAGTTTAAGCCCAAATCCTTGACTGTGTGGGACAGGTATCAGAAGTTATAGCCGGGATAAAAATGTTACATGTTACTTGAGGCTGATTATAAAGTAATAAAAAAGGAGTCCACACTAATGAAGCGGTGCATGTTGCATCTTTTACAGCTCTCACATTATATTGAATCTACAATAAAAAAAAGGTTAATATGCTAATTAGACCAGACGTCTTCCGGACGTCCTTCCTGACAAAGCCAGGGCCAGAGAGAAGCTAGCCCGGGTCCCAGGTGCCTGTGGGTGGCCCGAGGGAAGCCAGCCAGGTCACAGGTGCAGAGAAGCCTAGTCCTGGGTGCAGGAGGAAAGCTGGTGCCAGCAGCTGGGGGAGGAAGGCCTCCTCTTGCATGAATTTTCATGCACCGGGCCTCTAGTATTGATATCAGATCATGCCGACTTAGACCAAGGAATACCGTTAGACATTGCCAAGGTCAACTTCCTTGTTTCGTGACCTATTGCATCTGGTGTTTCCAGAAGGGTTTGTGGGACTTTCCCATTCAGCCAGCATGTGATAGAGGAAGTTTTCTTTTTTTTATCAGAAAGGTTTCTGAAAACATGTTGTGTAGGAATGGATATACAGTGGTACCTCGAGATACGAGTGCCCTAATATATGAGATTTTTGAGATACGAGCCGTCGACTGAGCGATTTTTGCTTTGAAATACGAGCAGCATTTGAGATAGGAGTCATCGCGCAGATCGGCCGGCTGCACACGACCCACCAGTTTACCTCGACTCGAGCGTCTCATAGTTTCCCACGCCTCAAGGTTACAGAATGAATTAAACTCGTATTTCGAGGTACCACTGTAGTCAAATAGCAATTTATCCCGCCTGCGCTTTCTTATCCACTTTATTATCTCTCTTGCATGCGGTTCCTTCCCTGCACATCTGAGCATTCAGGAGATACTGTTTTAGTTCCTTCCAGATGTGGTGTTGAAGAAGTGACTTGTCTCAGCCCAGCGGAACGAATGGCGTGATTGTCATCCCCCATAGGGGAGACCAGCTGTTTCCCACACTCCGCACGCCCTCTCTGCTCACCCAGGACTCCTTTGCCCCAGCCTTCCCATCGCCAGTTCACCGCCATGAGGAGCCTGAGATGGTTAGCAGGCAGTCCTCCAGGAAGCTGAGGAATTTAAATGGAAATAATTTGATCAGCATGATTTGGAGGACGTCTTGTTTCAATGGAGGAAAACTCGCAAACTCTCTTTGTGTAAACCTGCACTGCACGGTCCTGGAATCCTTTGTTTTAAACATCAACATGGACATCAGGCAAACCTAAAGATTTTCCCAACCAGTTCTTCCATTCTTCATACGACTGTAGATTTAAAATGCGGCTCTAGATCTAGTCGGTGTGGCTCAGTGGATAGAACATCGGCCTGTGGATGGAAGGGTCTCAGGTTCGATTCTGGTCAAGGGCACATGCCCGGGTTGGGGGCTAAATCCCCAGTAGCGTGTGTGTAGGAGGCAGCAGATCAATCAGTCAATGATTCCCTCTCATCATTGGTGTTTCTATCTCTTTCTCCCTCCCCCTTCCTCTCTGAAATCAATACAAATATATTGAAAAATAATAAAATACGACTCTCTTGATATATGCATCTTAAATGTTTACTAAATATATCTGATATAATTAAATGATTATATTTACAAACAGAAATATATATCCCTGTATCTGCTAAATTTAATCACTTAGGAGTAAATAACAGAGAACAATCCTCAGGTAGGAGTCATCTGGAACAAACCAGCATAAACAGAGTGAGATAGACGTTTTAAGATCAAAAAGATTAAAGCAGGAAGTTGGAGCCAGGGATACATTTTTAAGACACCGCGGAGAAGAAAAGTTCAGGAAGACTTTGATCAGTGACAGTGACGGGGACATGAGTAACTTCAATCAAAACCACCCAAAGCATTTCATAAGCCTGGAAAAATAAATTACTGCAGTCTGAGCAGTTTGGATCAGAAGCATCAAAACACTAATAGCGCTAAATGAAGAAGTAACGTTGCCCAATTCAGCCACTTTCTGATGATACAGACATCTTATTTTCACTCTCGATTTCAAATGATGATCAAAAAGGACCTTAATAAATATACATTAGAAAGCAGGATCTGTACATCTCGTTATTTGCTAGCAGTGAACTCATGTTATGTGTACTCCTCATTTCCAGTGATGATCAAAAATGCATCAAGAATCAGATTCCTGCCGAAACCGGTTTGGCTCAGTGGATAGAGCGTTGGCCTATGAACTGAAGGGTCCCAGGTTTGATTCTGGTCAAGGGCATGTACGTTGATTGTGGGCACATCCCCAGTAGGAGGCGTGCAGGAGGCAGCTGATCGATGTCTCTCTCTCATCGATGTTTCTAACTTTCTATCCCTCTCCCTTCCTCTCTGTGGAAAAACAATAAAATATATTTAAAAAAAAATTAGATTCCTTTTACCGAGGAGCAAGTTTGTATACATCTGTTTATCAATTTAAGCCATCAAACATGGAATTTTCCAAACTTCTGTTTTAGGAAAGATAAAATGGTTTTAATGAATGAAATGCTTTGATTTTAAAGTGCTTATGTGAGGTAATGAATATAGGGAGGGTTCCTGTTTTGGAATGCTTATTATATGTAAGGAGCTGTTCTTGGAGCTTGGTGTTTTTATCCTAAGAAGAGCACTAATGAGGTAGGTAATATTATATTTTACAATTTTTTATGTTTAAAATGATAGACCCCCCAAAGATGTTAGGCTATTTGTCAAAGGGCACAGCTAGTCAGTGGTGAGATCAGCATAAACACCAAGGTGTCAGACTCTGGGGTTCAAACTCTTCTTACCTATGCCAACTACCTAACATCAATCAATCTATCTATCAATCATCTATCAATCTATCTACCCCACTATCAAACTTCCTATCTAATTTCTCTCTTTTTATGCACACCAACATAAGTGGAGAAGGGTTGTAGAACAGTTTGTGGAAATTCACATGACCTGAATCTAAAGCTAGTCCTTGATGGATCTCTCTCAATCTAAAGAAAGAAGTACAGTGATACCACGAGATACGAGTTTAATTCATTCCGTAACCTTGAGGCGTGGGAAACTATGAGACGCTCGAGTCGCGGTAAACTGGTGGGTCGTGTGCAGCCGGCCGATCTGCTCGATTACTCCTATCTCAAATGTTGCTTGTATTTCAAAGCAAAAATCGCTCGCTCGACGGCTCGTATCTCAAAAATCTCGTATGTTAGGTCACTCGTATCTCGAGGTACCACTGTAATGAATGCCATTTCGCTAACTCATTAGGCAACGGCAACTACAGAAGAGTAATTCAACCGAAAGTCTAGAAGCATCTGTAATTGGAAATAAACAGGAAAAAATAAAGTCAGATAGTGAAGGGTGAGAGGTTAACTGGAGCTGATTCACTCAGCTTTTAAAATTCACAACGCATTTATTGGAGTCATCATTAGCCAGAGTTCATGTTTAATAGCTAGTTTCTCTGCCTCCACACTTATGACATTTAGAGCAAAGTACTTATTTGCATGAGAGGCTGTCTTGGGCACTGGGACATGTTAGCAACATCTCTGGCCTGTATCCTCTGGATGCCCGTGGTACCCATGCGCCAGCCAGTAATGTCTCAGGTAGGTAAGCATAGAGAGAGTGTGGCACATGCAGAGGCAATGTGTCACCATGTGTCACCTGCAGAGGCAAAACTAGCCCTCTCTGGAACCAGCGGTCTCAGGCCCTGGAATGAACAGCTCATGTTTGACATCCTTTTGGCGAAGCTGGCTACCAAGTGAGAGATTTCAATCACTCAACCCTCTGAGAGCAACTCCGGAAGGCTGACCTCGTCACCCATTTGCACAAAGATCACTTGTAGCGACCATCGCACTTCTTTAAAGGACACAATGTGTTGTGCCTACCTAATTGCGAGTTAACTGGCTGTGTTAATTAGCCCAGTTGGACAGGAATGTTTCCTCGGCAAAAGAAAAATCGAAGTACTTTTATGTCTGCGAAAATTCCCTCTGAGGAAGAGAGCGATGAATAATACATTCAAGATAAAGCCTGCGCCGACTCTGGTTCACAGACCGGCGAGCCACAGAGAGATGCCACACTATACAGAATTGCTGATCACCAAACCCAAGTCATCTGTGCTTCGGGCCTTAAATAGACCAAAACATTAACTGTTAGGCATTAATGACATGCAATGTACGAGACTGGGAACTCAAAGTACAAAAGAATTGATTAAAACAGAAAGAAGTGAGAAGGAAAGGTGTTAAAATGATGATGAGTTATTGTCCAGAATGAATGTACAGTGGTACCTCGAGATACGAGTGCCCTAACATAGGAGATTTTTGAGATATGAGCTGTCGAGCGAGCGATTTTTGCTTTGAAATATGAGCAACATTTGAGATAGGAGTCATCGCGTGGATCGGGCGGCTGCACAATACCCACCAGTTTACCTCGACTCGAGCATCTCATAGTTTCCCACGCCTAAAGGTTACGGAACAAATTGAACTTGTATCTCGAGGTACCACTGCATTGTGTGGCAACTTAGATCTTTAGAAAGAGGGGTTACAGTAAGATGTATTCCAACAGCAGTGCACAAGGGTTCCTTTTCTCCCCAACCTTCACCAGCACTGGGGGTTTGTTGATTTGTTGATGGCAGCCATGCTGGCAGGCGTGAGGTGGTACCTCATTGTCATTATAATTTGCATCTCTTGATGATCAGTGATGCGGGCATGTTCTCATATGTCTCTTGGCCATCTGTATGTCCTCTTCAGAAATGCCTATTCAGGTCCTGTTTGTCTTTAATTGGATTGTTTATCGTCCTTTTCTTGCATTGGATGAGCTCTTTATATATTTTGGAAATTAACACCTTATCAGATGTGTCATTAGGAAATACATTACACCGTTGGTGAGCATGCAGACTGGTACAACCTCTATGGAAAACAATAGAAAATGGAACTGGCATTTTACCCAGCAATCCCACTTCTAGGAATATATCCTAATAGGGGAAGAAAGGAGTACATCTGTAATACTTTTAACAATAAAGATAAGTTTTGAAAACTAAACTAAGACTTAAACTACATCATACTCTTTGTTATTATGTTCTATGGAAGACTAACCTGGTGTGGTTCTTGACCTTTACAATACTATAGTTTTAAGATCGTTGCATTTGTGTTAGACAATTAAAAATCTTTGTTTTCAATTGTATATTATATCCAAGCCATTTATCATGTATGCACATGGGTGACACGATAAGTAATCTTGGAAAGTTAGGAGAGAAGAGCTCATTTTTATTTAAAAAAATCAATCAAGACAAATTTTTAATAGAATTTAGACTGATTTGAAGTCTAAAGTGTGAAATCTAAGTTCTGTCTCTGGTATCTGACTTTGAATGACTCACCAAATACTTTTCTATAAATTAGCGATAACATTTGTCCTACAAATTTCACAAGTTTATCTAGGAAATATCCTATCTAATAAAGAGGGAATATGCTAATTGACCCTCCTGCTGTTGCAAAGATGGCAGTGCCCACAGCCAATGAGGAGGGAGTATGTTAATTAACTGCCATACCCTCAAAGATGACAGGTTCCACAGCCAATAAGGAGGGAATATGCTAATTTACTGCCCCACCCTCAAAGATGGCAGGGCCCACAGCCAATAAGGAGGGAATATGCTAATTTACTGCCACACCCTCAAAGATGGCAGCACCCACAGCCACAAGATGTTGGTGCCTAGTCCCCTTCACCCCCCCAGCCACTCAGGGCGACCCAAGGCTCAGGTAACCAGGGTCAGCTGAGCCTTGTGCTGATGGCAGTGACAGCAACAGAGGGATGATGGGGCATCGCCTTCCCCTGATCACTGGGTTGCCTCCCATCCCTGAGAGCTCCCAGACTGTGAGAGGGGGAAGGCCAGGCTGAGGGACTCCCTCCTCCCGGGCCTGAATTTTCATGCACCGGGCCTCTAGTTAAATTTATAAGAAATCACAATGTGAACTCTAAAACTAATTAGACATTTTAGGGCATTTTCTTCTCACCGAATCTGTCCAAAACAATTCAGTTGCCCCATGGAAGTGAGTTGAATTAACCCTGAATAATTGGTGATCATTCATTACTCAAGGGCAGTGAGATTTCCAGATCAAGCTGCAGAAGGATCATAACGTCCCGTTCATGCTTTTGCACAGGGTTGATGTGGGCACATTGTAATGAAAGGCCAGAAACATTTCCAGGGAATAGCGGAAACATCTGGAACTGCACCTGATTGTTTATTTACTAGAAGCCCAGTGTGGGAAATCGTGTGGCCCTACCCACCCATGTGCATCACCCTGCCCACCCACACACGCCTCGCCGTGCATGCAGCTCAGAGCCCTGCCTACCCACACACACCTTGCCTTGCACACAGCTCCGCCCACCTGCAGGTGCCTCACCACGCACACAGCCTCTTGGTGACCCATCTTTGGTCTTACGGCATTATGACCACTGTTTTTTTATTAGGTAGATTTTTTTTACTGGTACTTGTCTCAGAAGCTCATCCCCCACCACACAGACCTTTACTACCAGAAAGGACAGAAAAAATCATTTTTGCCATTATTCTTGTAATTAGAAAGGGATTCTCCTGTGTTTGTTTTTAACTATAATTACTAATAGGAAGTTATGACAAAGAATGAAGTTGAGCTGGGGGTTGGGAGAGTTCAGAAAGAGAAAAATATGTGGGTATATATATATTTATTTCTTTATATGTGTGTGTCTATGCATATAGATATATACATAGATGTGTATATAAAATATATACATCTTCCCATGTGTGGTGGGGTCAATATTGTAAATGTTTACATATTTTTGGTAGACATTTGGTTTGCATATTGTAAGTGTTTATAGAGATTAATACCATACTTTGAATTTTTTTTGATGTGAAACTTTCAGTGAATGCTACAGAAGAGTGAATGAAAGGGTTTTATTTTCCTAGACCTGAAATCTTTTACTTAAATAATACTGGAATTTATATGGCAGTTATTTGTCTATTATGCTAGGGACCTAGGATCTCTGAGTAAGTCTCACTTTATCATTTTGAACAATTGCTCCCCATTTTGCAGAGAGTCTCCCCAAGCCAACAGGTGTTGATGCCTTTAGGAACAGATGGCTCGTGGGAGGGGAGCTGACTGAGAGGTTCTGCATCCTGGTCCCAAGACTGCGCAGTTGCTGTTGGGAAGGTTACAGAAATGACAACTGGCATCAGGGAAGTTGCAAGCTAGGGAGGGAGCATCGCCAGACAACTGTATGGAGCTTATCCAAATTAAAAGACTTTTGATGAAATCTTGACATTTTTTACAGAAGAAAATGCAGCGATTGCAGAAAGTTTGGATGATAGTAAGGTGGTTGACATATCGGTAATGCTTTTCATATCTATACTTCAACACGTTTCACAACTCAACTTGGAAAGGATGAATGTGGGAGTGACTCTATAGTGGGTGTATTTTTTAAAATTCCTTTGGGTTATAGATAATGGGCCTGTTCATTCCCATTTATACACCATGTGCCTAGTTAACAAAGTAATTTTCTTTCTCTTCTTCCATTCAAAAATTAGAATGGTTAAGGAAACGTCAAATTCTCCTCTGTCCTAAATTACCTGAAAGAGCATTTATCAGAGACGACAGTGGGATTTGGAAAATAAGAGAATAAATAGCATGACCCCTCGGTTAAAGTAGCTGCTTCAAATATAAGGAACTTAGGCTTGAGTTAGGAACACATTTAGGGCACATTTCTAGATTTCTGGTAGTATCTCTGTCTCATGAATGTGTCCTAAGTAAGTCCCTTTCAAATCTCAGCTTAGGACATGCTAGTCTGGAAGTGTCAGTGCATATGGCTTGATTTTTTAAACCTTTTTCTTGTTTTCTCCTACTCTTGCTCCCATCAGTTAAATCCCAGTGAGCTTTCCCTTCCTTCCTTCCTTCCTTCCTTCCTTCTTTCCTTCCTTCCTTCCTTCCTTCCTTCCTTCCTTCCTTCCTTCCTTATTTTTGTTCTTTATTTTCGTCCTCTTCCTTCTCCTCCTACTCCTTTTCCTCCTCCTCCTCCTCTTCCCCCTCCTCTCTTTCTTCTTAATTCTGGACATAGAAGAGATCATAATTTACCGTATTTTCTGACGTATAAGATAACTGGGCGTATAAGAGGACCCCCAAATTTTCCAGTTAAAATATAGAGTTTGGGATATACTCGCCCTTTAAGATGACACCTGGTATATAAGATGACCCCCGACTTTTGAGAAGATTTTCCTGGGTTAAAAAATCGTCTTATACACCAGAAAATACGGTATTTTTTTCTTCCTTGGTTTGACTTATTTCACTTAACATAATGCCCTCTAGGTCCATCTCTGTTGTCGCAAGTAACATGATTTCATGATTGTTTATGACTGAAAAGCATTTTATTGTATATCTAAACCACATCTTCTTTACCCATTCATCCATCGATGGACACTTCTTTCTCTTTTTCCAATAACCCCCAAATATGGGACCTATACCGTGGTGTATATACATCGAACAGACAGTCAAACTTTAGAGGGAAGGCAGGGCAGGGTGGAAGGGTGGGTAAGAGATCAACCAAGGACTTGTATGCATGCATATAAGCATAACCAATGGACACAGACAACAGGGGGGTGAGGGCATGTGCTGGGGGTGCGAGTGGTTGGGGAGAGGTCAAAGGGGGTAGAAGGAGACTTATGTAACACCTTCAACAGTAAAGAATTTAAATTTTTAAAAAATTGAAACAAATTTTCTTTGTTAAAATGAGGAGACACCATACGAAGACAAAAAAACAAACAACTATAATGGGTCATATGTAGCCCACAACATAAGGAAGGGCTGGTAGTCTATACAGAGCGATTGTTTCAAGGAATGCAAGACCGCCATCCACACCTGCCTGTCTGTCCATTGACTGGTCTCCTTCAGGAGGTCTGAGAAGGAAATTTCAGCTCCCCAGCCCTGCTCCACCCACAGTAAAATTAAGTGGACAAACAGACACAGGAATTCTAGTTGAGTTTTCCTGGCGACATTTTAGTTTGAACCATTTCTCTCAGTAGCAGTCTCTCAACATTTTCTTCATCATATATTTCAACCTTCATTTCAGCAATGGATGCACAGAATCATAGAGGAGCATGAAGACGCAAGGAAAGGGAGGATCTAAAAGAAAATAGACGTTATTTCTTAGAGCACTGTTAGGCTTAGAGAAAATTTATTACCAAGTACAGAGAGTTCTCGTTCATTCCCTCCCCTCATCCTGCCCTAACCCTCCCCCAACCCCCTCCCTCCATTTCTTCTGTTATTAGCATTGTGCAGTGAGGTGGTACATTTGTTGAGGCTGATGAACCATTGCCAATGTATTAACCAAAGCCCATAGTTTAGATTAGTTTTCATTCTTTGTGCTGTACACACCTATGGGTTTTGCCAGGGTGTAGTGTCATGTATCCACCATGATAATATCATACAGAACAAGGTCCCTTCACCAACACCCATCCTCCTCCCCTTGTCCATCACTTCCCTCGACCTTCTAAAAGCTGGCCAACACTGATTGCTTCCTCCTTTCAATAGGATTGCCTTGCAAGAGGAAGAATTGCAATTCAAATACAGTGGTACCTCAAGATAAGAGTCATAACCTTGAGGCGTGGGAAACTATGAGACACTCGAGTAGCGGTAAACTGGTGGGTCGTGTGCAGCCGGCCGATCTGCACAATTACTCCTATCTCAAATGTTGCTCGTATTTCAAAGCAAAAATCACTCTACGGCTCATATGTCAAAAATCTCGTATGTTAGGGCACTCGTATCTCGAGGTACCACTGTACCTCTTTACGTTAAGCAGTGCTTTCTCCTGAGAGATATTTCCCTTTTGAATGGAAACCACACATGGATCGAACCTTGTCTGATCAGTGCCTTTGGGAGGACTGGTGTGTCCGCATTTGCTTGGGACTTCCATGTGGGGATTGGGTGGCTAACTGATTTTTTAAAACAGAAAATAAGGGCTAAGGATGGTAACTAGACATCAACTTAATTACGGCCACTTAAAATCCCATGGCTCGGGGACCTGCTTGCCATTTAGAGTTGTTCTTTTTTTAAAAATATATTTTATTAATTTTTTACAGAGAGGAAAGGAGAGGGACAGAGAGTTAGAAACATCGATGCGAGAGAAACATCGATCAGCTGCCTCTTGCAAGACCCCACTGGGGATGTGCCCACAACCAACGTACATGCCCTTGACCGGAATCGAACCCGGGACCTTTCAGTCCACAGACCGACGCTCTATCCACTGAGCCACACCAGTTTTGGCTATAGTTGTTCTTGGCAGTCTTCAGTCATCAGCTAGAAGGTGCAGGGGCAAAGGCGCTTTCGAACCCCAGTGTAATAATCGCTGCCTTCAGGTTGTGGTGGGCATTCTGGACAGTCAGTAGTGGTGACGGCAAGGAGACTGGCACCGGAGAGGTCAGTGGCAGATGGTCACCACGGAGCTCCTGCACATGGAACAGCCAAGGGACAGCCAGGACAACAGCATGGTTTCAGTCTGGGACACACGCCGACATGCAGTGTGAAAGCCGCAAAGGAGGCTTTTTGTGTCCAGTGACTTCCCACCATTCTCTGCAGAATTTGCAAGTCTCTCAAATGTTGTCCCCAAGGGAAGAGGCTATTTTTGCATCCACCAGCCTTCTGAGAACGAAACATGGGCAGGCCCAGCTCTGTCTCCTCGCTATCCGGTAGGACATGTAATGTTTATATTCAACTGTATTGAAAATGATCCATTTAGCTGCAACCGGTGTGGCTCAGTGGATAGAGCGTCGGCCTACGACTGAAAGGTCTCCGGTTTGATTCCGGTCAATGGCATGTGCCTTGGTTGCAGGCACATCCCCAGTAGGGGGCGTGCAGGAGGCAGCTGATCGATGTCTCTCTCTCATTGATGTTTTGAACTCTCTATCCCTCTCCCTTCCTCTCTGTGAAAAATCAATAAAATATATTAAAAAACACACACACACACAAGGAAACGATCCATTTGGCATACTAATAAATTTGCTCCAATTCAAAAAGGAGTTCAAAGTCCACAGAGCCCAGCAGTGAAGCCGGACATTTTCTTTTTGATAATTGTCTTTGTCAGATTCCCATTGTCTTGTTACTTTAATACAGAACTAGAGGCCTGAGGCAAGGAATTTGTGCAAGGGGCGTCCCTGCTGCCATGGCAACTGCCTCTCTGCCACCTCTGCCTTGGTCCCTGAAGCTGCGACTTCATCCACGAGGTCACCTGGAAGAATGTCTGGAAGGACAGCCCGTCTAATTAGCATATTACGCTTTTCTTATTATAGATGTTTAATGGTTTGTCACCATTTTTTTTTCCCAAGACAAAAACAATTATTATGTTAGGGACTCAATGAGGTGTACTATAGGAAACAAAGAAATAGTCATGACAAGCGTTTCAAGACCCTAGAGTTTACTTAATTCTCAATCTGTGAGACGAGAAAAATCATTGCGTATCTGCTGTGTCAAAGACTGCAACTCGAAAAGGTTTTGCATGTTAACTGTTGTAAGATTCTGTGCTTTCCACTACAGATGATGCATATTCATTCATCATAACATCATTAGAGTCATCCCCGACTGGGTTAAATAAAAGTACTGAACTTCTCATGGTTGAAAATGCCTTTATTTAGCAGAAAACATGCCACAAAGATCAAAAGAAATAGTTAAAATACGCAGTGGGAATTAAGATTTGTAGGGACATGTTAAAGATGTAAATTTCAAAGGCAATGCACATATATTCATTCTAGTGTCAGCACTTTGAAAAGTTACACATGCCACTTTTTTTTTATAAAAGATAACCATAATGTAAGACCCACAGCCCAGTGATACAAAATGAAAAATGAAGTGCAATTTGGAACTGGATGGAATCCGAAAGCCAGAGTGCGAGCCTCATTAGCTGAAGCCAGTGTTATAGAAATGTGTGCCCAAAACCAAGCTTCTGAAGATACTCAATGAGAAATAAATGTGTGTGTGTCTCTCTATCTGTGCTTTTTAAATATATATATATATATATATATATATATTTGTATATATATATATTTATATGTATATGTACATGTATGTGTATAGGGTCTTGAAATGCTTTTATATATATATGTACATGTATATATATATAGGGTCTTGAAATGCTTGTCATGACTATGTCTTAGTTTTCTATAGTACACCTCATTGATTACCTACCTAACATAATAACTGCTTTTGTCTTGGGGAAAAAATGGTGACAAACCATTGAGAATCTATAATAATAAAAGCATAATATGCTAATTAGACCAGATGTCCTTCCAGGTGACCTTCTGGACAAAGTCGCGGCTGCAGAGAGGCAGTTGCCATGGCAGCAGGGACGCCCCTTGCACAAATTCCTTGCCTCAGGCCTCTAGTTATGTATAAAAATAAGAAGACAATTGAAATCTGACAACAACAATTATATGTATATGTATCTATATATATATGCATATATGTATAATATAGCTTGGACCAAACATGTTCCTAAAATACTTTTTTAAAATATATTTTATTGATTTCTGCAGAGATGAAAGGAGAGGGATAGAGAGCTAGAAACATCGATGAGAGAGAGAGACATCGATATACTTTACTGCATATATACTCTACTGCATATATATATGAGGTAAAGTATATAGAGATTTTCTCTTGTAGGCTGACATTGGATGTTGGAAATTGATAACTTTAAGGACAATATGTCTGAACAAAGATTGTCCTGACAAAAGTCTACAGTATACTAGTTGTCTTCCTTCTCTAAGGGAGGTGAGAGATCTCTAGCTCGGAAAGCCTTCGCAATGGGAATACAATTCCAAAGAGTAATTTCTGAGTGTCAGTCTTATCAACAATTCTGGAATAAATATACCTGCTCGTATAAAAGATCTTGGCTAGTCTAGCATGTAGTTTTCCCTGCATATATGTTGCAGGCAATGCTGCATGCGCTACCTCAGGCGCAGAATCACATAAAGTACAGTATTGTCAGGCGTGACACAGGGGATGCTCAGAGCCAAGCGCTTTCCATGTATCATCCTCCGCCTCTCCGGGATAATATAGCTTGGACCAATAATCTTCCCAAAATACTTTTTAAAAATATATTTTATTGATTTCTTGCAGAGATGAAAGGAGAGGGACAAAGAGCTAGAAACATCAATGAGAGAGAGACATCGATCAGCTGCCTCTTGCACGCCCCCCCACTGGGGATGTGCCCGCAACCAAGGCACATGCCCTTGACCAGAATCAAACCTGGGACCTTCCAGTCCGCAGACCGATGCTCTATCCACTGAGCCACACCGGTCCCGGCCTAAAATACTTTTGCATTTAACTCCGCCAAGGGTTCTAAGGATTACACTGGTCCTGGACCGTTTTCTGCCTGGGGATGTGGGGACCTCCCGGGGGTACACATTTGCACATTCTCATTTGACACCTGAGGGTCCTCTATCCACGTCACTTGTGACATTTTGCCTCTCAGGTCACCTTTTTACGAATGCTAACCACTTCGGCCGTCTGTACGGCTGCTTTCTGATGGTGGGAACCGCATTCGCAAGGGTTTGGATTAGCATCCTGGGAACCCAGCCCTGACTTGGGAAGCTTCTCGAGCTGAGTGCGGAGCACAACCAGCGCAGCTTTGCCAGCGTGTAAGTGATCCAGCATGTTCTGCAGAGCAGCCTGGCAATAGCTCCGGGTGCATTGCTGGTGTCACCAGTTTGGGAGACGCTGCCTTGGGAAGGATGCTGGCAAGCAGTCTTGGTTTGAGTTTCCGGTGGCTGTTTGCTGGGTGTGAACATCAGAAACCAAGAAAACAGGGGTTTTGTGCTTCTGTGGATCTCAGCTCATGGGGGGAGAGTCATCATCGGTGTTTCCCCACGTGTAAAGTGAAGTATTAATGGGCATGCCAGAGAGCTGGGGTGGAGATTAAGTCTTAAAATGGCTCACAAGCCGAGACCAGTGTGGCTCTGTGGATAGAGCGTCGGCCGGTGGACTGCAAGGTCCCAGGTTCGATTCTGGTCGGGGGCATGTACCTTGCTTGCAGGCACATCTGCAATGTGGGGCGTGCAGGAGGCGGCTGATTGATGTCTTTCTCTCTCATCGATGTTTCTGACTTTCTATCCCTCTCCCTTCCTCTCTGTAAAAAATCAATAAAAAATATATTTTAAAAAAATGGCTCACAAGACATGCGTCTCCTATTGTTGCCAGCACACAGCAGATGTTAATTAAACATACCTTTGCTCTTGAGAGCTTTCAAATCTCTCTGAGGATTGTGGTGATTTCTGATACTGGACTCATTAAAACTTGTTTAAATCAGATTTTTGTATATGCCAGTTGCTCTCCGTTCTTGTGTCTGTGTCTTACATAGCCACCCATGATAAAAAATAATACCAGAAGTAGACTGCTTTTAAAAATGTGTTTTTATTGATATTTAGACAGAGAGCAAGGGAGAGGGAGAGACAGAAACATCGATGAGAGAGAAACACTGATCGGCTGCCTCCTGCACGCCCCCTCCTGGGGATCGAGCCACAACCTGGGCAGGTGCCCTGAGTAGCAATGGAACTCCTGACCTCTTGGGGCACGGTCCCCATTCCATCACTCAGCCACGCCAGCCAGGCTCAAATTAAACTTCTGCCTGAGCATTGGATGTCACACACATAGAGCACACAACTAAAAGGGATTTCATTGTTATGGCAACAGAGGCAGGTAGAAAGGAGTGTTATCATTTCCATTTTACAAATGAGAGAGGGAGGCTTTGGTACTTAAAGGAAACGCTAGGCTCTTATGCCAATAAGTGCTAGCATTGGTACTTGAATCGGTGATTTCTGATTCCAGATTTCATACTCACAGCCAGTAAGCACTGCATCAGGGCTCATTGTCAACAAATAATGTGGGGTTTTTTGTTTCTTTTTTTGGAAAGGGGAGCAGGGTGTCAGGGCTGCCTGGGAAAAGCACAATTTTCAAAATGGAAATGTCAGACTTCATGTTTGTTTAGGGAAAAATTAAATTATAATTTCAAAGCATGACTTTAAGAATACCAAATAAGATGGATTCTCATCTTCTACTTAGCTTAAAAAAATTATACATCATGTTCTCAAAGACATTATCAGTTACTTTTAAGTCTGGATGCTTTTTTATATCCTAACTAGAGGCCCGGTGCATGAAATTCGTGCATGGGATGGGGGGTGTCCTTCAACCCAGCCTGCTCCCTCTCCAATCTGACATCCCTCTCACAATCCAGGACTGCTGGCTCCCAACTGCTCACCTCCCTGCCTTCCTGATTGCCCCTCACCTCTTAGGCCTGCCAGCCTGATCACCCCCTAATCACTCGCCTGCCAGCCTGATAGATGCCTAACTGCTCCCCTGCCAGCCTGTTTGCCCCTAACTGCCCTACCCTGTGGGCCTGGTTCCTCCCAGCTGCCCTCCCCTGCTGGCCTGATCACCCCTAACTGCCCTCTCCTGCAGGCCTGGTCCCTGCCAACTGCCCTCCCCTGCTGGCCATTTTGTGGTGGCCATCTTGTGTTCACATGGGACAGGATCTTTGGACCACATGGGGGCAGTCATCTTGTGTGTTGGAATGATGGTCAATCTGCATATTACTCTTTTATTAGATAGGATAGAGGCCTGGGGCATGGTGAGGGCCAGCTGGTTTGCCCTGAAGGGTGTCCTGGATCAAGATGCTGTTCCCTTGGGGCGTGGGGCGGCCAGGTCTGTTCCTGGCAGCTCACTGCAGGAAGGGACTGGACAACGGAGCATGCCCAGTAAGGTCCGGGTGATGTGGGATGGTGTTTACTGTCAGTCACACCTGGGAGCAAGTCAGTAGCCAGAATAGGGGTGGCCACTGCAAAGGAGGGGAGATGCACTCGTCATATTTAAACTCCGGAACAAAGGTAGTTCTCTCTCTTGCCTCTCCTGGTTGCCTGCACTTCTGGGACTCCTGTTGGAGGAGGGCATGCTCCTGTGTACCCACATGGCACCCACATGGCACCCTGAGCTGAATCTGGCCTGATGCTCGACAGGACCCACTGACCTGGAACTGAAGCCCAGGACACTGGCCCCACTTCTGTCTCTGCTGGCACCCACGCTGCATATTTTGGGACTTTGCAACCTGAGTAACAGAATTCCACGCCGATAATCTCACTCACTCTCTCTCTGGTGTGAGTCTTGGAAAACACATTTTCAGAAGCTCTCCCAAGAGCCGCCCCGCTGGTGTCGGGGAAGTTGGACCCCCCGATTTTCTGGCAAGAAGGACAGCAGACCGTCGGTATCTGCATTCAGATGATAAGACTCTCGGTCGTTTTCAAGTGTTTGGAAACAAACTTGGATTTGGCCTGATGAAAACTCCAGCGTTATTTGTTAATTTCAGGGCCCAGGAATGGGAAACCAGTTGTTCCACTAATGTGGGCAGGTGGTGGTTCCAGCGATTAATATGAATTAAAAAGCTGATGGGGAAGGAAAAACCAGCTGTGCCTCTAAAAGTTCTTCAAGGTCTCATTTCAGTCAATGCCGCTGTTCAGCCATTTAACAATTACCTGACAAACATTGTTTTTTTATCACTCCCATGTGCCGGCAACTTATCGCATTTTCTGGTGGATAAGACGACTTTTTAACCCAGGAAAATCTTCTCAAAAGTCGGGGGTCGTCTTATACGCCGGGTGTCATCTTATAGGGCAGGTATATCCCAAACTCTATATTTTAACTGGAAAAGTTGGGGGTCGTCTTATACCATGGGTGTCATCTTATAGGGCGGGTATATCCCAAACTCTCTATTTTAACTGGAAAAGTTGGGGGTCGTCTTATACACCAGAAGATACGGTACCATCAGGCATCAGAAGGTCAAAGAAGACCAGCTGGAATGGGCAAGTTGCAGGCCTGTGTTTATTTTGCCATCACCTCGCAACTCACGATGAACAGAAAGTAGAACTCTATTCTCGGTGCATTTCCCGGGCACACGGGCAGTCACCCATGATTGTTTTCCACGTTCAGTCTTTTAGGGAGTGCCAACTTGCTTTGTTCCAGTCGGTGCTCTTGCAAAGCTCACGCTCTGCATTAAAAATACACGACGGAGGGGAATGCGCACCGAGGGGGAAGCGAGCAGACATGTCAGGTGCAGAACCTGGAAGGCAGGAAGACGGCCAGGGGAATTAACGCATGGTGCATGCCTTCCAAAGCAGAATGATGCTCCAGCGCTGCCTCTGGCTTCTCAGTCATTGGGGTGTTATTTTTAAACCGAGGTCAATGTAGGGTAGCCTATAAATACACATTCAAACAAATAAGATGCTTTCTCCTCCGACCAAGCCCATGTTTCATCTCGCCACGGATTTTTAAAGTTCTAGGCGGACCTGTGCATCCTTTGACTTTTGGTGGCCTCAGTTTCCTCAGGTGGACTGTGTCAGCTAGGATTCACGGACCAGCAACATTCTTCGGACCAATACAGTGGTACCTCAAGATACGAGTGCCCTAACATACGAGATTTTTGAGATACGAGCCGTTGAGCGAGCAATTTTTGCTTTGAGATACGAGCAACATTTGAGATAGGAGTCATCGCGCGGATCTGCCGGCTGCACACGACCCACCAGTTTACCGCGACTCGAGCGTCTCATAGTTTCCCACGCCTCAAGGTTACGGAACGAATTAAACTCGTATCTCGAGGTACCACTGTATTGCTTTTGATAAGTCAATATACACGAAAGGGCTAATAGGAAGTGGACAATCCCTGTTACTAGTAACATCAGACAAACGCATACTTCCGACAAAGTGAGAATCATGGCAGCTGGACCCCAAAAGACTGGGAAATAAACCAGGTACCAAGGCAGAAACCGGAAGTTATTTAGTTGGTGGAAAACCCATTGGGAGAGAATCAACTGTTTTTTGTTGTTGTGCCTTCTGTTGGCTATTTCAGGGAAAGCATCAAGCTGTAATTGATTTTCACTCCGTTTGATGTACAACTACTCTAACGGTCTGATATAAATCAACATAAAATTAGGTTTCGTTGGGGTTTGACTGTGCTGTTTTCAATAAATGTATATGTTGTTCTTACTGCATGAGAAGTGCGCCATTCATCACTGTTCCCCTACCTGAGTAATATGGCCGCCAAACCGAATTTTTAAGGAGGTACGCCCCCTCTTGGAGAATTGCACAGTGGGATTTCTTTGTTGCCGTGGGAGTGGGCTTCTTATGATACCTCGAGAGAAAAAGAATGTTCTGAGACTCGCATGGCAGCGTGAGATGTGGCAGAAAGGTGATGCTCATGCAATTATGTCTCTTGGCTCCCAAAGTCCCTTCTCCCTTAACCCAGACTGGGAAAGGGGAGCGGGCTGCAGCAGAGTTGTGGGGAGAGCCAGTGGTCAGAGTTTGAGTTCCTGGGGGAGCTGAGCCCCCAGAGCATCAGGCCAGTTGTCACCTGTTAGTCATTGTGTGTGGAGTCTGCATGGCTGTGGGCATGTGGGCAAGTGCAGAGCATGAGAGCATATTCCATGCAACACGAGTCCCGAGAGAGCGAGAGCGAGAGCGAGAGCGAGAGAGACCCTGAGTTTGGGAGTTTATGGACTCAGACTTTGCTCCTTGCAATGGTCATGCCTCTTCTGGCTAATGACCTCTCCCAGGGGTGACTGCGTCACCTAGCCTTCATGGGACATGCCTATAATATTTCTCCTTCCCTTGATCATTCCCCGCTAATTAATAATCAGGTGATGGCAGCTTCTTCTCACCTACCGAAATACAGAGGATTCTATTACCTACAGAGTCTGCATGTGCACATTGGACTGCTTGCTGAAATGGGTCTGTAACCCACAAATCAATGCTCATGATTTTTGAGGTCATTTGCAGACCTGTGCCACTGTGCCTAGAGAAGCAGAAAAAACTGAGTTGCCTGATTTACGCAATCCCAGCTGAGGAGACGTGAGACACTGACTTCCCGAGTTTGCCCGAATACTAGAGACGGATGTGCTTTGTGGTTGTCTGTTTAGTGCCATGTTGTTAGCGTGTTTGTGTTGCTCAGCGGGCGATGCGCTGTTTAAGATGTCCCCTGAGTGCAGTCCTGACGCACAGACTAGCATTCCTCAGAGGGCTTTGCCTTCAGAGAAAAGCCATGCGCCAGCTGAGCTTCCTGCAGACACGCGTTGTTTGTGTTACTGGCCGTTGGTTTAAGGTTAATGAACCAAACATAGATGCTAGCTAAGGTGCCTTTAAACAAACACAAACAAAACGAGGTGCTGTATCAGTCAAGTGACAAAGTACTGTGACCAGGGGTTTGCAGAACCCAACCCTGCATTTATTTTAGGAGCAACGGTTTAGTGTTGGCGGAGATTTTATAGAACACGGGAGGCCCGGCGCACAAAATTCATGCATAGGTAGGGGCCCTAGGTCTGGGCATCGATCGGGGCTAAATGGGGCCTTCCTTCATTCCACACTGCTCCCTGGTGGTCAGCACATGTCATAAGGGGTGGTCGAATTCCCAAGCGGTTGAAATTCCAAGGGGACAATGTGCATATTAGCCTTTTATCTATAGGGTAAGGTTGTGAATAGTGAGAATCAACTATCTGAGGATGAAAAGAAATAAAATGTAATAATATTGGATAAATGTCCCTGTGTTTGTAAAGAGGCAGTAGGTAGGACTAATGTTCCTTCATTATAAAATCTCCAGTAGCAGAAACCGGTTTGGCTCAGTGGATAGAATGTCAGCCTGTGGACTGAAAGGTCCCAGGTTTAATTCCGGTCAAAGGCATGTACCTTGGTTGTGGGCACGTTAGGGGGTGTGAAGGAGGCAGCTGACTGATGTTTCTCTCTCATCGATGTTTCTAACTCTCTATTCCTCTCCCTTCCTCTCTGTAAAAAATCAATAAAATTATACAGTGGTACCTCGAAATATGAGTTTAATTCGTTCCGTAACCTTGAGGCGTGGGAAACTATGAGACACTTGAGTCTCAGTAAACTGGTAGGTCATGTGCAGCCGGCCGATCCCCGCGATTACTCGTATCTCAACTGTTGCTCATATTTCAAAGCAAAAATTGCTCGCTCGATGGCTCATATCTCAAAAATCTCGTATGTTAGGGCACTCGTATCTCGAGGTACCACTGTATTTAAAAAAACAAAACTCTAATGCTCTCTCTTATGCCTCAAGATAACCAAAACCAGAACCATAAAGTCATATGATTTCAGTTTGCTCTCACATTAGGGTGGGTGTTGTCTAAACCAGCAGTCATCAACCTTTCAGATCTCAGGGACCACAAACTATGCTAATTGACACGTGTATGGAGAAATCTTGTTCTGAGGGCGCCTTGCAGTTTCTGTATTTTCCCACAGCTAACCATGGTGGCAGTGGTGCAGTGGCTAACTCTAAAACCCTGGAAATTTTATTGCCTCTCTTCTCAATGATGCATACTGACTACATGCCACGCATCATTATCCTCACAGTCTGTGGGACAGCAAATAGAGCAAATCCCAACTTCTGAACTTGAGGGTCATCTGGGAGTGTAAGAAGGAAGCAACCAGAGAGATACGCTTCTTTATTTAAAAAAATTGAGGTAGAATTAACGTATAATATTATATTAGTTTCAGGTGTACAACATATTGATCAATATTTGTATGTAGGGATGTTTCTGGTTAATGAGGAAACTCTTTCAATAATATTAATTTAGGTGGTAAACTTGTAGTACTCACCTATAATCAATGAAACTTTGGTATGTATTGGGTGCAAGATATTTTTAAAATATATTTTATTGATTTTTTTTAACAGAGAGGAAGGGAGAGGGATAAAGATTTAGAAACATTGATGACAGAGAAAGATCAATCAGCTGCCTCCTGCATGTCCCCTACTGGGGATGTGACCGCAACCAAGGTACGTGGTCTTGAGTCCGCAGGCCGGCATGCTATCCACTGAGCCAAACCGGTTAGGGCAGGTGCAAGATATTTTTAGAGTGAGATGCACAGTTACTTTCAAGTAGAAGACATACGTGGAAATCACACATCGAGAACTTATAGTATTTCATAAATTTGTGAATTTGTGCATTGGAATAGAAATAGCTAAAGCAATAAAAGTGTCATTTGAAAAGCTCCCATAGAAAGGAAACTTATTACTTCAAAGATTGAATTTAGGGCCTGGCCAATGTTCCTCAATGGTTTGAGCATCATCCCACGCACCAAGAGGTCATTGGTTCAATTCCTGGTCCCGGACATGCCCGGGTGATGGGCTCAATCCCCAGTGTGGGGCATGCAGGAGGCAGCCCATCAGTGATTCTCTCTCATCATTGATGTTTCTATTTGTCTGTCTGACCCTCTCTTTTCCTCTCTGAAATCAATAAAAATGTTTAAAACAAAAAGTATGTTCTTTCTCTTCATTGCTAATATCGTAGGTCACACCACCTCAATGGTTTATAATCTCACATCCACTCCTCTCCTTGTTCAAATGCCTCTGTCAGTCAATGAGTTCCAAAAACTGTTTTGCTCCCCCACGATTCTTCATATTCTGAAATATATAGGGCTCCTAACTACCACAGAGACTGTGCTTTCTGTTGCCTTTCTATGCTCTTCTCCCCTCCCCCTCTATGTTTATCTTCTGGTCCCTTGTTCCTCCTTCAGAGCTCAGCTGAGCTCCACTTCCTGCTGGGAAGCTTCCTCAGAACATGCCTTCCTAAGAGTGGGTTTGTCTTTTACAATAAGCTCATAGCACTGTGTGTGTTTCCTTCACGCGTGTACCATTGTTCCACTGTTTGCAATGATAAGCTTAGGCATTGCACTTACTCTGTTTCACTATTTTGAGGAAATACTTCTAGAAGTAACTGATTAAAGGAAATGTTGGTATATTTTAAAAACAGCAACTTTTTTTTTTGCGGGGGGAGGGGTAAACCTGGCCAGCATTCTGGAGACACTGGGAGACCCCTTGTCTACCCAGCAGCATAGACTGCTCTGAGCTAGAATGGTGGCTGGACCGTCTCTGAGGTTTGGTTCTGAGATAATGTTTCCTTTTCTAAAGATGTGGATCACTAGGTCCTTCTACCCCTTTTTCCTTTTATTTAAATCCAAAATATAAATTACACATTGTACTCTAATTTTTTTAATTATTAGGCCTAACCAAGAAACCTCCAGCCAATAGGGCTAGCAATACAATTTACATATACTTGTGTTTGGTTCTGGGACACGATGGCTTTCATTAAAGGACTAGAGGCCCGATGCATGTATTCGTGCACCAGTGGGGTCCCTTGACCTGACCTGCACCCTCTCACAATCTGGGACCCCTGGGAGGATATCAGAGGCCCAGTGCAAGGATTCGGCCTGATCCCTGCAGTCTGATCCAGTGCACAAATCAGTGCACCAGGTCTCTAGTACGCATATAAGATCTTTGGTTAATCTCTTTCTGCCCTCCCCTATTTCCCCTTCCCTCTGAGATTCAACAGTCTGTTCCATGTTTCCATGCCTGTACATTGAGCGGCTGCCCCCTGGTGGTCAGCATGAGTCACAGCTACTGGTTGCTTTGGCTTTTATTGCTCACAGAACAATGAGGCATGTTATACTCCCAAAAGAAATGTGCTTATGGTTGATGAAAGGAACAACAACAACAAAAATAAGCAAGAAGAAAACATAACTAGCTTCTCTGAATTCAGTTTCAGGGACCTACTTAGAGATTAGCATTGTTCCTCCTTCTATTTATTTATTTTAATTTTTTTGTTGATTTCAGAGAGGAAGAGAGATAGAAGCATCAATGATGAAAGAGAATCATTGATTGGCTGTCTTCTGCACCATCCTCTGGGGATCGAACCCACACTTTGAACATGTGCCCTGATCCCCTTCATAGGTTGATGCTCAGTCACGGAGTCACTGTGGCTGGCCGCTTTCTGTTCATTTGGAATATTTTTAATGCTCAGTCCTGCTGGTTCATAGATTATCCCTCCATGTGCAGATGGGCTTTTCAAGGAGTTTTCAAATAAAGTGTGCATCAGGTTTCCTGAAAAGCATTTGTAGAATCCAGATACCAAACCTTCATCCTCTGAATTGGACATTCCCCTTAGAAGCTCACACAGGTGCAATGAATACAATAACAAAACCTTTAATCACCATTTGGACAGAGAATCATGACGAGGAATGTCTGTGCCAGCTGTTGAAAAAATTGAGAAGTTTTAGCTGCTCCATGTTTTATAGCTAAGAATTTGTTTGTGTGCTTTCAAATAAATCATGTTTGGACTCATTGACTTTCTTAATTTTCTCCCTACAATGTACAAATGGCTGTAATTTGTAACAAGTAGTATTTATTTGTCATCTCGTTATAATATGGTAGGTCTCTAAGAACTATGGTAGCTGGGATAAAAATAGCCACCCATGTTAAGATTGGAATAAAATACATACAATGAATAGGATGTGTAGCATGTAAAGAGAAACTTACCTGAATCTCCAGGTGGTTATTTATTGCTATGAGATATTCCAGACAATATTAGCTTTAGAGCTAGGAGTAACATAAATGTTGTCTTACAGGGAAATACTTTAATCTACTTTTAAATATGGACAACTCCTTGGTCGGCATTTGAATAATCTGGAAGACAGTTATGACTAGGGACTGTTTCTGGAATACAAAGCAAATTCAGAAATATTTGGTTTAGAGTGTCAAGATTCTGGTTAGAAAGCTACACATGATACCCAGAGCACACATCCCCCGAACAGTGGAGTGAGTGTAGAAATGAGGATTCGTATATGTCAGAACGGTGTTGGCTGCATGAACCGAAGCAGGTCCACATGCCTGAAGCGTGAAGGAAACATAGAAGATGTATCACTGCACACGTGGCAGAGCAACCAGCTCCCCTCAACTGTCCTGGCTCTTCCTACAGATGAGCAAGAGAAAATACCCCACTTCCAGAACATACATAAGTGGGGGAGCCCATGCAGGTGTGATTCAGAGACCCCACATGGAGGAGCGGTGCAGAGATAGAAAGGGGGTTTGAGGTCTATCCATCATCCTGAGCTAGGCTGGGAGCAGTGCATGTAGGGACATCTGAGGGTCCTTGCAGGATCATAAGTCGAAAAGACATTTGGCAAAGAGAAGTTCGTCCTTCCCTATGGAGAGTTCAGAAGAGGTTATCTTTGACCATGTCCTTCAAGGCCTCAAGGTCAAGTCCCTTTAGGTAGTTATGAGAGGGGCAGACATTTCCCTGGAGCCTGCAGCTCACCTTGCCCTTGGCTCAAACAACCTGCACACCGCTGAGGCACTTCTTGGGGTGGCTCATTCTGAACTCCACCTGCACGGTTCAGAAGCTTCACATAATCATATGTGACAGCTCGCTTTCCACTCCCATCTTTCGCAACCCGTTAGCTTACCTACTCAGCGCTGACAGATGCCTTGAACAGTCCAAGGATTGCACCTTCATATACTAATTAGCAAAGACAACTACAGAGGAGGCAGAATGAACACCTTTTCTGTGCGAGGCATGGACCAGAGCTATTCCATTTGCATGAACTTGAGAAGAGCAATAAACCAGTTCTATTTACCTGAGGGCATTTCATTTCATTCCCGGGGCATATGAGCCATCCCTGAGGGACACGGCTATTCCAGAGGAGAGAGAAGGACCTGAGTCAGGGTTCAGTTAGGCAAGATGAGGAGGGGGATGATGGGTGGGTGGGTGAGGATGGATGCTTCTCTGATGCCAGTCAGCCTGGCTAACCAAAAGGCCAGGGCCACGTGGGCAATGCTCTGCATCCAGAAAGTGTGAAAGGAGGCACGTTTGCGGGCTGAGGAGCAATGACCAAGGGAACAGGCATGGCCCGCTTTGATCTGAGTGAGGTTCTGACCCGCGGAAATGATTCATAGGGAGCAGCGAGAGGTGACATCTTCCCGTGGTGACAGCAGCCTGCACTTGTGAGCCAGACCCAGACACTGGATGGAAGGAGTGAGGAGCCGGGCGGAATGGCTTGTCTGGTCCGGTTTGAACTGCCCATTAGAGTTTCTCACAGTGTGGCACCAATATTTTCTAAACTAATTAACTTGCACGTACATCCGTTCTCATAACAAGAGTGAGTGAGAGCGGATAGCAAGTAAGGGTCTCATGGCAGTTGGCACAAATAAAATGCACTATGTTGCTTTTTTTGTGTGTGAAAGTGAAAAAGCGGAGCTCATTATTTATTGCAGCCTGTAGTCATTTAATAGTTAACAGCTCAGATTTTCTATTTTGGGAAAGATAATTTAACCAAGAATTATCCTGGTCAAGGAAGTCAGAGGATTCAACGGGGCTGGAGACATGACTTGGAAATCTCAGTTTCTGATATGAAAAACATCGCCCTTTGGAAAAATCCCCCATCACAACTTTAAATGTGAAATATTTCCATTATACTATTAAAGTTTATCATTTATGTATAGTACTCTGTTATCTGCATATCAAAATTGCAAAATAATTGATAGCCAGCCAGTTCAGGGAGACAGTTTGGAGCTGACAAAAGAACGCTTATTATTTTCACCCCCAAATCCCCACAAGATTAAAGTCCAATTAAAGCCCCATCGGCTCAGGATTATGTAATGAAATGTTATTGTCTTCTTCTATGAAGAAGGGATATGGGGAAGGACGCTGCGATCCTTTGACAATGGAAGCAGGGATTATGGGAAAGCACAGGGGGAAAGGAAAGGTGAATCTGTTTCAGTGACCTTTCTTCAGCTCCATTGAAACAAATGAAAAGAGGATTTATCCAGTGGACTATAAAAGAGAATTAGAAGGAAGAGCCACACGCCAAACAAATACGCTTTCAGCAAGAAAAGCTGAGACGTGTGTCATTATTTGGAAAAGTATTTACTCTGGATTTTCATTAGAATGTTTTGTAATTCCGTCGTGCATAAATGAAAACATTAATAAAATGCACTTTTGTTGTTTAAACGATGGTTCCATATTTTAGAACATAGCCGGTTACTCAAAATACATGTCTGCATGTCTATGTTTCAGAGAAAATGGTTTTAAAATCTAAATATTTAGGTCGACTAGCCATTAAGTTATTCCACGTGATCTTGATATTTTTAAACAGGCAAAACTGTGTGATGTTCTGAGATACAGGAACACCAGTGAAGAAGCATCCCTTCCTTCTGTTAACATTTATGTTGTAGTTCGCAGCGTCTTTTACCGTAAGAATTTGGTTACTATACTGTTGTGTAATCTGAGTTTTATTTTGCAAATAAGTTTTAATGACCCGATAATGAAAAGAATCTCCTGATAGGACAATTCAGGGCAGAAATAAACCAAGAGCCCTGAGAATAATTTGGGAATAGCATGTATAAATATGCAGAAAACCTCCAAATCCTGTGTGTTTCTAAAATCTGTTTCTCTTTTAGATTAGGAACTCTGCTAGTAAAAAGACCCCATGGCTGTTTATGTGTATGTATATTTTAATTCTGTATTTCATATGCTTCACCCATTATGGGGGTTAACACATGATGGGCATGCAATTGTGGACTAATGCTTTGCACTCTTACTCCTCTCAGTGAGGAGTCTGTATGTGTATATATATATATCAGTGGATTTAATAGAAGCAGACAAGTTTAATAAACTGCTTATTTTGTCATGCCCTGTGAGATGGAGTGAAAAGATAGGTAAAAAATGGATCACATTGCCGTTGCTTCTAGAAACAACACTAAGATTACTGTATATTTCTGCAGAAAAAAATGGCAGGTGTTTGCCAATATCTTGTTCTATAAATAGTTCTGCAATTTGCTAGAGATATCTCAGAAGCTAAACACAAATAGATTAGTTCACTGTCACAGAGTTTAACAGAAAATGATAAATACATAAATACAAAAATGAATTTTATTCAAGGAGAAAGAGGTGAGACATACAAAAGAATCTCACGAAGGGTGGTTTCAATAATAACAACAGTGCCAAGTCAATGAAAGGCAATAGCAGTCAGATAATCACACTTAAGTTCTTTTAAAAAATAATGCTTCACAAGGGAGAGAAACAAAAGCAAATAATAATAATAATAATAATAATAATAATAATAATAATGATAGCCCAGCTGGTGTGGCTAAGTGATTGAGCATCAACAGATGAACAAGGAAGTTACAGTTGAATGTCCAGTGATTTGGGTACATGCCTGGGTTGTGGGCTCAATCCCCAATAGTGGGTGTACAGGAGGCAGCTGATCATTGATGTTTCTCTCTCTCTCACCATTAATGTTTCTCTCTCTCTTTCTCTCTCTCCCTCTCCCTCTCCCTCTCTGAAATCAATAAAAAATACCTCAAAATAATAATAACAATAAAAGAATGGTCAGAAACAACCACGTGTGAAAATAACCCCGGGTTATCTAATACACTGAACATTTCTGAAGAGGAGAATCTTAGAAACTATTAACGGATTCTGCCAAGGAAGAATGCCATGGCATAATTTGACATACAGCTTATACAAATTCAGAACATCTAGAAACATTTCCGAGTTTATTCTCCTCGTTAATCAGTACTCAGAGACGAATCATCTGATGGGAACTTGCATACATTTTACAAATTGCATAGATTGATTTTGCACTCATTTTTTTTTTTGTTCTTTAGTGGTTATTAATGGAAATCTAGGGAACTGTTCTTTGGTGAGAATGTAAAACAGCCTTTTTGTCTTTTCACGTGGAAATTCTGTTTAGCTTAACGGATATTCAGTGAAAGGGAAAGATTGCTTTATGATGAGAGAGCGAACATAGGCATTCGGTCCTGGGCCTCGGTAGACATAGAGGCGCGTGTCCCAGGAACACATGGAAGGGGCCGTTCACAATTTGGATCCTCATTTAATAGAGAGTAAATCATCATCATTACCACTGATGATCCATAACAGAGGTCGGCAAACTCCTGAGTCCACAGAGCCCAATGTCAACAGGACAACGATGGAAATTTCTTTGGAGAGCCACATTTTTTAAACTTCAACTTCTTCTAATGCCACTTCTTCACCATAGACTCGCCCAGGCCGTGGTATTTTGTGGAAGAGCCACACTCAAGGAGCCAAAGAGCCGCAGGTGGCTTTTGAGCCGCAGTTTGCCGACCACTGATCCATACCATCTTCTGAAGCATGTGCGAAGTCCTTAGTATTGTTGAAGCGGTTATGAGGAAGGCAGAAGAGGCTTGGACATGGTTCTTGCCTGGAGTGAGGTTGATATTTATTTCAGGAGACGAGCAGTTTATTGGGGGTGAAACTTATGTCCCACCCCATGGAAAGCAATGTCACAGGAGTTCAGCAGAGACTCTTGGAAGAAATGGAACTTAATGATGGCCTCCATGGGTCATGGGGGAGGCCTGGAGAGGCAGGAAGGACTCTCCCCTAAAGGAAGGCGCATGCATCAATAAGAAAACAAACACACCACCAAAACACCTGGTTAAAAAGGAGTGGGTGCCAAGAAGTGGGATAGCAGAGGGAGATCTATATCTATATCTATATCTATGTCTATGTCTATGTCTATGTCTATGTCTATGTCTATGTCTATGTCTATGTCTATGTCTATGTCTATGTCTATATCTTTATCTATATCTATATCCATATCCATATCCATACCCATATTTATGTCTATGTCTATATCTATGTCTATATCTATATCATCTATATCTATATCTATATTTGTATCTGTATCTGTATCTATATCTATATCTATATCTATATCTATCTATATCATCTAAATATCTATATCTATATCTGTATCTGATCTACATCTATGTCTATATATCTATATCTATATCTACATCATCTACATCTATATATCTATATATCTGTATCTATATCTATATCTATATCTATATCTATATCTATATCTATATCTATATCTATATCTATATATCTATATCTATATCTATATCTATATATCTATATATCTGTATCTGTATCTATATCTACATCTATATCTATATCTATATCTATATCTATATCAATACCTATATCTATATATCTATATCTATATTTATATCTATATATTTAGATCTAGACCTATCTAGATATAGATATATAACATTCATGCAAAACATAGAACCCATAAAAGTTCGTCATATATTTCCTCCCAGCCATGATGTGATGCGATGTGAGTAAGTGGCTGTTCTTAAAGCATTTGTCTGAACAGAGGCAGGTAAACTGTCCAGTTAAAGGTTTTTTCTTTGAAAACCTAAGGAATGTCAATTGGGAGCTGCAGAAGAGGAAGAGGCGTGAGACGAGAACCATTGTAAAAAGTGGGAACATGGGCATGTGTGAAAAGGTTTAATGCCTAAGAGGAAAACTTCTAGGGCCTAAGAGTATGACCACAACGAGAATGCTTCTTGGGGCCCATACATTAATAAATGTGATTTTGAACTTGGATAGTCTAAGGATTTCAGACTAATCGTTTTCTCTCCATTCTCCCTTGATTGACACTGTGACTTAAACAAGAATATAAGAGACCAAGTGTATTTGAAGAATTAAATTTGAGAAGCTGTATTTATTTTATATTTTTATAGTTACTTATAAACTGTATTTGCCCAAACCAAACACCACCGTATGTCATAAAACGCACCTTCAAGCAGTTTGAATCTCCTCTGTGTCCTCTGCAGAGTTAACAGCTAATCAGAGGCAGTGGACATCCCTATAAACATGTCAAAGTTCATAAATAGCTGGAGTAAAACCAATGAATCATTGAAGTAGCCATGAGTAAAGCTTGATCGCGCACACACCAAACAGGCAGTTTGCAAACTGGGAGCACACAGACCCAACCAATGGGGCTCAGGGGTACGCTCCCATAAAGTCAGGAGGCAGTGGCTGTTTATTCATCCTGGTGATGGTTATAAAGTCAGAATTTTCTTATCCGAGAGGGAATTTGTCACTGGTGCCCTCATATCAGCATTGGGAAACAGTTGAAGTTTTGCTACGATTTCCAGAGGCAGATGCAAGAAATGGTCCAGGTCAAGTTCGTTTGGCAAAGTAATCTACATTAAGCTCTTCGGGTATCACTCAACTGATTTTGTCCGCCCAGGAGATTTTCAAGGCTGCTCTCTATTTTATTTTACCAGAGACTTCCAATGAGTGGCTGCCTCTAGCACACCCCCTCCGGGGGATCCAGCCCAAGACCCGGGCATGTGCCCTGAGTGGGAATTGAACCAGCCTCTTCTTCATTCATGGGTTGATGGTCACCCCCTAAGCAACACTGGCCATGGTCCTTGGTAGATTTTAGTTGGAAATTTTCTTTAAAGGGGTTATTTGTTTCAATCACATCCTCTTGGTCTATTCTGACTTGAAATCATGACCATATCCTCTTGTAATATATTAGAACCAGTCAAAGATCTACCTTGGACATGAACTTTCCATAAGACCATCCTTTAATTTATAAATTAATAAGTTGCTGCATAACTGGACAGATCATAACTGTATTTCTGGCCCCTGTTTGCATCCTCGTGGTTAAGTAGAACAACTGAAAAACTTGGCAGACCATGTTCTCTCGGACTTATATTTCACATTTTAATGAAATAATCTCATTCTGTTGAAGGCCAAATATTGAGTCTTACCTCGGCTACTCTAAGATAAGCTAGTGTGAATTGTTGAGGTTTAAATAGCAGCTCACACCGTCATTGTTCAGAAGGCTTTTTTTGGTTTTATTTCTCCTCTTCATGACTGAAAGGCACTCAAAGAAAACCCACTTCAAATTGACCAAAGTCCTTCAAATTTCTTAAAAGAGGCATGTTTTTAATTTCCTCAAATAAACCGCTAGTATCAGAGCTCTAAGAGAGCTTAGATATCATTCTGGTTCAAACGCTGTATTTTCCAAATAAGGCAACAATTTCAACAGCATTTGATAAAAGGGCTGCAGTGCCTTAAGATTTTAGATTGAAGACTGAGAAATTACAACCGGTTGTTTCGGTAACTTTTTGTGCTTGAGGGGTCATGTGGGATTCAGATCCTGTGCCGGAAATACAGTTTTCTCTGCCATTGTTTTTATGTGGAAGGAGTCAGTTATACTATTCCGTTCTCCAGAATTAACATTGGAAGAGTAAAAAGAAAAAGTCTAGAAAAGAAAGCTGGAGTTGACCTGATCATTCCATGACTGACATTGATGATAAACTTGTATCAGTCAGCTGTTGACACAGTAGTGCTGTGTGAACATCTAGAAACTCAATGACATGGTTTGTCCTCAGTTCCTTGAACTGCAGAGTTTGTGGAAATAGATTGCGCCTTGCTGGGGTTGACTCTCAGCTTTGGGTAGTTCCGAATCCACTTCCCAGGATTCTTTGGACCAGTGCTCTAGGTGTGACGGGAGGACCGCAGTATAGACAGAAACTACAATGTCTCCTAGAGAGAAGCTGGAGTTGGGATTTCTGCCCTATCTCATGGCTCACATGGTTGACATGGCCAATCCTATGAAGGACAGGAAGTACATTCTGCCTGTGGTTGACAGAAGGTGTGGATAAAGGGAAGGGTGAAATATTAGGTTTTAAAAAAAGCAGCTGAAACCAGTTTGGCTCAGTGGATAGAGCATTGGCCTGTGGACTGAAAGGTCCCAGGTTCAATTCTGGTCAAGGGCATGTACCTTGGTTGCAGGCACATCCCCAGGAGGAGGGGTACAGGAGGCAGCTGATCGATGTCTCTCTCTCATTGATGTTTCTAACTGTCTATCCCTCTCCCTTCTTCTCTGTACAAAATCAATAAAATATATTTAAAAAATTAAAATTAAAAAAAGCAATTTGCCACAGTATTCTCGCTGAACACATCAGACTTTGAAACCTAGTGGAACTTGCAAATTGAGTTTCTCTGAGAAATAAAAGTATTGAGCGTAATGCTATAAATACATGTCTTAAATGTAGCCCCAATGTTCTGGCCCGGGTAGCATTTATCCAGCTCCACAGCAGGATGAGACACTCTGACAGGTTCCACGTGTCAGGAGTACTTTTTCTCTCTGTTTGTAAATGACAGAAAGAGTAAAATTTAAAAAGTTAATTTCATATTTCAAAGCATTTACTTTCACAACATATACTTAGTCCATCATATGTCAATGTTAACTTTGTGGAATTTCATTGGAAAATGAGGTTTTACTTACAATTAAACGAGGCATTTGGAAAAATAAAAGTCTGTCATATAATTCTCTGATTAGAAGTAATCTATTTAAAACCCCTGAAGAGTAAATTAACACTTCAGAGCACACTGCTAAGTGATGACAGTATATACTTATGCCCAGGCTGCCAGTGGCAGGCAGATTTGACTAGAGAACATTAATTACGGTGGGATTCTTTCTTTAGATGCAATGAGATCCTTCCCATCTTTACTTTTTCTGTTCCTCTTCCAGATCTCTCTCCTTTTTTTTATGCTTCCATGAATCCTCACTTATCTCAGTATTTTCCCGTGTTTTACTCATTGTCCCACTATCTGTATCTCTCTCGCTTCCTTCTCTTTGAATTTCCTCCTCTTTTACTAGCACTCTCAGTCTCAAGCCCTTCCTTCCTTTCTCTCTCCTGGTTCTCTTTCCTGGATCACAGAACCTCTTAGTTTAAGTTATCGTTGCCTTTGAGGGTATCTCCCTCAACCTGTGGGTCACGACCCCTTTGGGGGTTGAACGACCCTTTCACAGGGGTCGCCTAAGACCATCGGAAAATGCAGATATTTCCATCACGATGCATCACAGTAGCAAAATGTCATGGTTGGGGGTCACCACCACATGAGGAACTGTATGCAAGGGTCACGGCCTGAGGAAGGTTGAGAACCACTGGTCTAGTGGAACCACCCCCTTGGCTGGTAACAGGCCATGTGTTGGAAGGAAAGGCCTGGCCTGCTGGTTGCTGTCTCCTGGAGGTAGACCAGGCAGCAAGAGAGTTCAGAGCGCCATGTTCTGTCCACCCCCAGCCACACACACACACACACACACACACACACACACACACACACACGCACGCACTTTCAATACCTAGAAGAATTGATTAAACTTAACATTGACCATTTTTGACAATGATCAGAGTCTACATTTATGGGCCAGACATGGGACTGCTTGAGCTCGACCTAAAATAGTCAGAGAATAAAAGTCAGGAGGGAAACTTGTGTTCTCTTAAACGCCTGGGACTCTGGAGGTGAGAACAGCTAGCGGGCGGCAGGAAGGGCAGTGGGTCCGGGGTGGACAGCCGATGGAGCTCCGAAGGGGCGGGGCCTGAGGCCAGGTCAGAGCATCTCAGGGGAGCCCTCTGGTTGAGCGCAAGAGGTGAGAATGGAAGATGCTTCCGATCTTCGTATGGACCATGCCGTCGAGGATCACTCATCTCTCCTGATGCTCACCAGACACTGGAATGTGTACATACTCACAAGGGAAAGAAATAACAGAGATGTTCCCATCTTCCCTGGAAGAAGTGGTTCTCAACCTGAGGGTCGCGACCCCTTTGGGAGTCAAATGATCCTTTCACAGGGGTCGCCTAAGACCATCGGAAAATGCAGATATTTACATCACGATGCATCACAGTAGCAAAATTTCATGGTTGGGGGTCACCATCCCATGAGGAACTGTATGCAAGGGTTGCAGCCTTAGGAAGGTTGAGAACCACTGCCTGGAAGTGGTTCCAATATATTTTACATTTTCATATCAGTGAGTAACTGGGGTTTGGGTTTTAACCATCTGGCAAAATTGGGTTCAAGAAAGACGTCGAGCCAGTTATAGAAAAATGAAATTACAGTTGTGAAAACCTGTGTTAGTTGGCCTCTGAAATTTCTCACCGCAGATAAGAGGTAGTTCTTAAAAGAATGACGGCGTGAACATATTGTCCTTGACAAGGATTGGCTAAATACCCTTGACTACTTTGCTTCATGTCAATAGGAAGTTACCTGATGCTTTTAGAAAAAACATCAAATGAAGAGCCCATCACAAGCGAATACACTCATTCTTCACTAAACCCACACGGTCAGAAGCAGATAGAGAGATATCCCTGTAAAGTAAATGTTCCGAAATGCTGAAAATGCAATTCTTTATTTCTTCTTACTGACATTTCCAATGGTTAAGCTCAGACTTTCCCAAGTTAATCAGTTGCTTGTTTCTTCTTTTCTTCATAACTATACACACATTTGCAGCAATTACTAACCTTTGTGTGGAAAAGAAAGATTAAACACTCATTTAATTTAGCTGAGGTCCCATTTGTTTTCAATTAAGAAGAGAAAAATCCTTCAAGTACAATAGATTACTTATATTTTGGGCTTCGTTTGTAAAGCCAAACAAAGCTTTTGTGTTTATGGCCATTAATGTTGTTGAAAAGAAATTGTATTAAATGAATGGGTTGTAGTAAAACTGAAAATATCACGTAAAAAAATTAAATTATTTTAGATGATATATTTGTCCTCCAAACTAATCTAAAGCGGGCAGCCAGGAGAGTGTGCGCTTAAAAATTAGCATAGGACATTAATTAATTTTTAAAATTTAATTTATATATTAGGCATCTATTTTTTTAAAATTCCAATGCACACACACACACACACACACTACTAATACCTGTAGATCTAACAAGACTATTTTTCTGCCAGATACTGCCATTTGACAGAATATGTTTGAAGCATGCATATAAAATTACAGTGCTTTAAACATATGTGTTATAAGCAGAATACTCCCCCCTCCCCAAAGTCTAAATCTTATCCCCAGAACCAGGAAATGTGAAACCGTTATTTGGCATGGCCAAAGAGGCTTTGCAGATGTGAGAAACATCAAGGACCGGGAGATGCCTCGAGTATCCTGTATTACCCACATGAGCCCACCCTACTCACATGAGTCCTTACAAGCAGGGACACCTTGCCGAAACCGGTGTGGCTCAGTGGATAGAGCGTCGGCCTGCGGACTGAAAGGTCCCAGGTTCAATTCTGGTCAAGGGCATGTACCTTGGTTGCAGGCACATCCCTAGTAGGGGGCGTGCAGGAGGCAGCTGATCGATGTCTCTCTCTCTCATCAATGTTTCTAACTCTCTATCCCTCTCCCTTCTCTCTGTAAAAAAAAAAAATCAATAAAATATATTAAAAAAACAAACAAACAGGGACCCATCGCTGGGTGTGGTACGAAAGAAAGTCGGAGAGCTTGGTACCTCTGCACAATGCAATATGACTTGGCTATAACAAAGCAGGAACTTTGACCTCGTGTGACAGCATGGAGGGACCTGGAGAGTATCATGCTAAGGGAATAAGCCAGTCGGAGGAAGACGAGCACCCTATGATCTCACTCATGTGGAATCTAATGAACAAAATGAACAGATAAACAAAACAGAAGCAAAGACAAGGATGTATGAAACACACTGACAGCTGTCAGAGGGAGGGGCAGGGGGAGACTGGAGGAAAGAGGGGAAGAGATTAGCCAAAGAACACACATGCTTAGGCCGTGGACAAAGACGACAGTGTGGTGAGGGCCAGAGGGAAGAGAGAGGGGGGAGGGCAGGCAGAGGGGGAGAGGGATGGGGACAGCTGTAATAGCGTCCACAATAAAAGTCCAGTGAAATCACAGGATGGAGGGAGGGAGCGACCTGCGAGGGGGTGCTGGTAGCTCTGAGAATGGCCAGCGGGTACAGAAATGGACCCTCTCTTTGAGCCCACGGACACCTTCCCTTTAGCCCAGTGACACCTTGGTCAGCTTCCTGACCTTCTGGTCTGTGAAAGGCACTTTGTGTTGTTTAATGTCACCAAGTGTGTGGTCCTTTGTCATAGCAGAAATAGCAAACTAGTACGGTGTGCCATGTTTCATGCAGAAATATCTTTCAAATCAGGACAGATGGGTTACGATCTTTTAAAGCTTTTGTAATATTTTGACGGAAAATTTTACAGTGAGACAGTTGAATGTTGTATGAAACTATACTGTTTTTTCATAAACCAGTAATACATTTTTCCTAATGTGTTTCTAGAGAGATGAAGTTATCTTTTGTGTATACACACACACACACACACACACACACACACACACACTAGAGGTCTGGTGCATGAAATTTGTGCACGGGGGAGGGGGGTGTCCTTCAGTCCAGCTGCTCCCTCTCCAATCTGGGACCCCTTGAAGGATGTCCAACTGCCTGTTTAGGCCCAATTCAGGTAGGATCAGGCCTAAACAAGCAGTGGACATCCCTCTCACAATCCAGGACTACTGGCTCCCAAATGCTTACCTGCCTGCCTTCCTAATTGCCCTTAACTACTCCCCTGCCAGCCTGCTTGATGCCTAACTGCTCCCCTACCAGCCTGTTTCCCCCTAACTGCCCTACCCTATGGGCCTGGTCACCCCCAACTGCCCTTCCCTGCAGGCCTGGAAGATTCAATGTGACAGATTTGCCTTTGAAACTTGGAATCAGAATTAAGTGTCAGATAATGTTCACATTAAAATATTAAAAAAAAAATATTTGTTTTTCCATGAACAGAATTTAGGATTTTTTCTTTTTGAAAAAATTCCTGGCGAAGTTCAATTGCTTTTGGACTGTAAGAACAAGCTACAGGCCAAGCAATTTAATCAGAGCAAGCAAACCAAAAACAAACAAAAGAGGTTGGGATTGGCTCAAGTGTCTTAAAAAAAAAAACTGCCAACGTGTCTCATAAAAACAGACCGATTTCCAGAAACTCATTGCTCCCCTCCCCCCAAGTTTTATCCCAATATTCAGAATTTACACAAATTAGTATTTTACACATTCCAAGGGGATTTTAAGACATATTATGAGCACCCCAGTTATGTGGCCTTCTATGAAAGCTGTGTTGAAACTCAGTAAGTTGAAGAAGTCATTGTTTTACTTAAATTTATTCTGCAGGTGATCATACTGTGCTTTGAGATATAAGAAACGGTCTCAGGCCCACGACACTATTAAATGCTACTGTTCCTTTTGTACTTCGGTCTGTTTAATTTGAGAACTATAGACTCACAATCTTGCAATTTCTTTTTGGATGTGATTCATTAGCCTGGATGTGAAGCTGTGCTTATAATAGCCATCAGAGTGGGAAAGAGAGAGAGGAACGCAAGTAGCATGAGAAAGGACTAATCAACATCTCTGATTAGTGATATTGGGGAGAGCATTAGGTGGTGTGTCCGTGACTGTTGAGTTTTTTCCTGAATTAGATGAATAGAAGGAAAGTAGTGGCTAATGAGAGAAACGTGAAAATCTGGAGCAGACTTTAGAGGAACATAATTCTGAGTTGGTTTTCACTTAGGTGGAGTTTAGAATGACAGTGGACCTCCAGGTCACCGTACAGGATTGTTCATTGAAGATACAGCCAAGCAGATCTGTGCTTTTTCTCTATCAATCACAGCTTCGATCTTGAATGAGCTACCTGATCAGGGCACACAGAGGTCTACCAGAAGTCCAATGACAAGCTGTGTGAGTAGGCCGCGGGGGGTGCAACAGCTAAAGAGAAGCTTGGCCCACCTTGCTTTCCATTGTCTCATGCTCTGCTTTTCCTCTCACTCTCTTCTGACCTCGCTAGCACTCGGACCTCTTTATCTCTCATGAAACCCAAATGCCTTTTTTTTTTAAATAAAACTTTCTTCAAAGCAAATAACATCATCTCTGACTGCTACCTGAATGTTCTTATGTAAATGATTGTCTATTGTGCCCCAATTCCTTGAAGACAGCCAATTTCACCCTTTGCATACAGTCCTGCCCGCTCTGGTGCATTCCACCACAATCAGCTCTTGGCGAGGTTTTCTTATCCTGTCTGGGATCCCTTTATGTATTCAGAAATGTAAATTCGGTGCGCATTTTATCAGGCGGGACTCGGTTTTAATATATTCATTTCGTGTGAAAAGGTTACTATTTTATATTCAGTCATCTATGAAGTGTAATTATTCTCTCTGTATACCGCTCTAACGGAAAAAATTGAAAGTTATCCTGATAAATGGGGGTGTGATCTGGGAACAGAGAGAAGATACCATCAAGGGAGACATATTTGCATAGAAACATCTCAAGGATAACTTCTGATGTCGCCGAGAAGGCACCCAACCTTGCTCACGTGTGTGGATTTTTCTCCTTTAACTGACTTATTCCAGAAACAGTGGTTTGAAGTAGTATCTGATGTACTCCATCCTGCAAATAATTATTTTCTTGTAAAAAAAAATGTGATGTTTGCAGCTGTCTTTAACCATGGTATAAACAGGGAAGCTGAGGATGCAGTACAATGCCACTCTTTGGGATAGATTAGTGACATATCTGCAAAGTCACGTCTTGTGAGCCATTTTTCTGGAGTGGTTATGGATATATATGTAAAAACCATCATGTCATGCTCACCTACAACTGTGATGTCCACATTAATCTTTGCGTGATTAAGATTTGCATTTGTAACTTGGAGTATAACCAAGGGGAACTGCATTATATCGCTTACAGTGGTACCTTGAGATACGAGTGCCCTAACATACGAGATTTTTGAGATACGAGCCGTCGAGCGAGTAATTTTTGCTTTGAAATATGAGTAACAATTGAGATACGAGTAATCACGCGGATCGGCCGGCTGCACACAACCCACCAGTTTACCGCGACTCGAGCGTCTCATAGTTTCCCACGCCTCAAGGTTACGGAACGAATTAAACTCGTATCTCGAGGTACCACTGTATTTGCTTTTTCTGACCATCGAATGTCACAGTTTATTTTTAATTCTTCTGCCACCAGGGCTGGGATCACTGAGGGAAACTCTTCTAAAGGCGGGGTTATTCCATAAACAGGGGAACAGCCATCGCCCTGGGTCCTGTGAGATGATAGCAGTGCAGCCTTTTCTGAAAGTCGTGTTGAAACTCCAACTGTTTCTTCAGAGAAACAGACCTCCTCCTTTCCTCCCACCCTCCCTCTCCCTTGTGACCTATAAGAAAATAATTCTGAGTTGATTTTCCTGTAGGTGGAGTTTAGAATGACAGTGGACCTCCAGGCCACCATACAGAGTTGTTCAATTGAAGATACAGCCAAGCAGATGTGTGCTTTTTCTCTATCAATCACAGCTTCGATCTTGAATGAGCTACCTGATCAGGGGCACACAGAGGTCTACCAGAAGTCCAATAAGAAGCTGTGTGAGCAGACCGCGGGGGGTGTAACAGCTAAAGAGAAGGTTTGCAAGAAAGTGGTTGGCAGGAGAGGATGCTCTCAGTAGTAAACATTAGAGCATCCTGGCGACGTGAATCTACGGAGATGCGTGCAGTGGGCTACCTTTGGCCATGGGAAGGATGAGTGAGTATGTGTTGAAAGACTCTTGTAGGAAGGATGCAGAGCCAAAATTCTGGAAATGACTTTGGACATAGAGGGAAGGTAGGGGAGGGGCAGATTTCAGAAACATTTTATAGAGTCCAATTCATTAATACTGAGAGTTGACTGAGAAGGAAGAGTCAGATTGACTCTTTGTAATTAAATTGGCAATGTAATTCCTTTGCTTGAACCACTCTAGGGCATAAATTACTGAGAGCAAGATGGTAAGGAGTAGGAAGTATCTGATTTTAAGCATGACACACTTGAGAGTCCTATGGTTGGTTTGTTGGTTTGTTTATATTTTTATGGATTTCAGAGAGGGAGAGAGAGAAACATCAATGATGAGAGGAATCATTGGTGGGCTGCCTCCTATACGCCCCCTATTGGGGATCGAGCCGCAACTCAGGCATGTACCCTCACTGAGAATCAAACCGTGGACCTCCTGGTTCATAGGTCGATGCTCAATCACTGAGTCCCGCCGGCCAGGAAGAGTCCTGTGGTTTTTATAGTTGAAGAAGGATGACAAAGGTGGAGTGGAATTTTGTTAGGAATTTGAAGGCAGAAGAGTTTTAGGTTTTACATGTGCTTTTTAATTTTTTTAAGTGCATTGACTTACACAGTGTAGTCTGGATGGTGTGGGAAGTCCAGCGATGATCCCCAGGAAATAAATGGCGAGGCATGGCTCTTGGGTAACTATGGAAACAGCACGCTTGGATCCGAACACCCAAGTGCAGCCTTTATTAACCATGAGCACATAGGTTACTTAATTTTTCTAAGCTTCAAGGGAAAGCCAGATTTAAGTTAGAACAAAAGAGATTGAATGTATAGATGCTTTCTTCCTGATGGCAGACAATGGGCATTCTTTAGGAGTTGATAAGAGTGTGAATAAGACTTATAAAATGATGGAAATAAGCCATCTTAGATTGCAAGAGATGAAAATGGTCTGCAAACTCTGAGTTTTCTATAGGCATAAACAAAGATATGACCAGAAATAAAAAGGGATAAACATCATCATGAGTTTGACCTTGGTGGTCTTAAGGCAAATAGTGTTAATGAACTGGGGTGTGTGATGGTCTGTAAGTGGTCCATAAACTTATTGCCCTGAGCATTCTAAAATCTCTGTGTCTTCCCTCTCCCCCATTTCTGTCTCTGACTCAAAACGGAATCTGGATTTGCCATGCCAACCTTCTCTATTTTCTCACCGGTTTTCTATGCCTTCATTTTTAAACTAAGTCGTCATGTGACTATAATTATGCCATGATACTCTGCTAAGTCATATTTTATTAAAAAGGATAGAATAACTTGGGCTGGGAACTATCATGACATGCCTAGAGGTCTACATTGCTTAAAGATAAAATATAATTTAACTACTAGAAAATTGCTCCCAACTTATCTCTGATAAATCCACTCTGTAAAACAAATGATAGAACATCTTATGACCTGAGGTAATAGATAGTTCCTTCTTTATAGTCAATAAAGTGTTGGGTTTTTTTTTTTTTAAAGAAAACAACAACACAGAAAACTGCATAATGAAATATAAACTTCAAACTGGAAAATATCTTTCTTGGCATTTAAAATATCTCATATCCGTTCCCAGTTCTTCTTTAACCCTATTCTCATCTTTCCATTTATTGTTGAAAAAAAAAAAAGGAGCTGGAGGCAAGGGAAGTAAATTAAAGTTGGAGACCCAATTTAGAAATTTGCTACCGAGGTGATTGTCCATATTATAGACCTGTCTTCTTCCTCTGGAAATGCATAATTGATGATTTCATTATGGTGATAAAAATACCTTGCTTCATAAAGGGAATTTTATAAAATTAAAACCATTACCTCCCATTCCCATTGTGAATTAAATACAAAAACGTAGAACAACCGTTTTCTGAAACTGGCACAGATAACTTTGAACTTTACAGCATCACTTTTCTTGCTAATAAAATAATTAAAACTTTGATGAAAAGGGATCAACATACTTTGAGAACGTCCCCCTGATCTGAAAATGTGCTGGGGAATCTTAGTATTTTTATCTCTTTGTGATTAAACTGACCATGTAAAACATATGATATGTTTAAGGCATGAATGAGGGCAAAAATGTAGTAGTTGGTCATATTAACCTGATTTTAGCACTGCCTTCTATATCCTTAGTTGCTTTTGAAAATCAAGGGGATTTTAAATTTTTAATTAAAACTTAAACCTTTCAATTACATATTTAATATTTTCGTAAGGGCATGGATACATTGGTTATCTCTTTTTCTATATCCTCTGTGAGCCTGGCTTCTGGCTGAGGGGCGCTCCCCATGTGGGAGTGCACTGACCACCAGGGGGGCAGCCCCTGGTGGTCAGTGCACGTCATAGCGAGCGGTTGAGTGGCCTTAGCATATCATTAGCATATTGCGCTTTGATTGGTTGAACTGATGATGGAACAAGTGGATACTTAGCACATTAGGCTTTTATTATATAGGATTGTGAATCTTACAAAATTGATCATGGGCCATCATTTTTATCCGTTGTGACCTATCTATGCTTTCTGCAGGAGGTTCTTGATTTCCGTCTCACTTATCTGGATTGTTAAGTTTCTGAAGTTACTAGTATATTTTCTATTCCACATCCACCCAGCACTTTTTTTTTTTTTTGCTTAAATTGTCTAGAACCAGAATTGCTTGCTCGTAAGCAAAGATTCCTAACCAAAACACAAACTTACTATTTTTTAATATATTTTATTGATTTTTTACAGAGAGGAAGGGAGAGTTAGAAACATCAGTGAGAGAGCGACATCAATCAGCCGCCTCCTGCACGCCCCCTACTGGGGATGTGCCTGCAACCAAGGTACATGCCCTTGACCGGAATCGAACCTGGGACCTTTCAGTCTGTAGGCCAACGCTCTATCCACTGAGCCACACCAGTTTTGGCCAAACTTACTATTCCTTATGCTTTCTAAGAAGAGTACACACATGGACACAACTCTACAGCCCGCACCAGCAACACACAAGCCTCCTTTCCTACAAGCGCCAGACAAACACTGCGCTGGAGGTCCCCCAGGTCAACCTGACTGCATGGGCTCTGTGTCGGGTTTTCCGTGACTGCCTGGCAGCCCCCAGCTCCCGGGACTCCGCTCTGCTCGGGGACCTGGGCCAGAGCTGCAGGCGGCCCATTTCTGCTCTGCCCGGGCTCCCCCTCCATCTCTCTCCAAAGGCCGCGGGCTGCTAGGCCACAGCAGGACAAAGAGACGGGCTCCTTGGCCCCCGCCGGCTGCCTGGGGCCTCCTTGTCCTGTGGCTGTTGCTTTGCCAGAGCTGCTCCTCCCGGGGAGGCTGCTTCTTCCTGGAGCAGCAGCTGTGCTGTTTTTAAATATATTTTATTGATTTTCCACAGAGAGGAAGGGAGAGGGATAGAGAGTTAGAAACATCGATGAGAGAGAGACATCGATCAACTGCCTCCTGCATGCTCCTTACTGGGGTTGTGCCTGCAACTCAGGGACATGCCCTTGATCAGAATCGAACCCGGAACCTTTCAGTCTGCAGGCCCACTCTCTATCCACTGAGCCACACCGCTTTGGCCGCTGTGTTGTTTTTATTTTTTATTATTATTATTATTTTTTTAAATATATTTTATTGGTTTTTCACAGAGAGGAAGGGAGAGGGATAGAGAGTTAGAAATATCGATGAGAGAGAGACATCGATCAGCCGCCTCCTGCACACCCCCCACTGGGGATGTGTCCGCAACCAAGGTACATGCCCTTGACCAGAATCGAACCCGTGACCCTTCAGTCCGCAGGCCCACGCTCTATCCACTGAGCCACACCGCTTTGGCAGGTGTGTTGTTTTTAGATATTTGGTCACTTTCAGGCCAGTCTGTCAACAAGCCTTCCACCCCTCACCCCCTACCCTCAACCCCACCCCTACCCCTAGAGTGTCCTGGTTCCAGCCCAGGGTGCCTTGCTCTGAGATCCCAGGCATGTCAGCACCAGCCAAGCAGGCTGGCCTCTCAAAGGGTTAAGTTCGGGGTGAAAGAGTCTCCCTCAGTTTACTGCCTCCACTCTCTCTTGTCTGTGCCTCTCGTCCCAGATCTGGAAGCTGCTTCCTCTCTGGTACCTCAGCGTTCTCTTCCTGGCATTTTGGTTACCTAGTCAACCATTTTATGTGTAGTAGATAACTTCCTCTAGAACAAGTGCTCCTTTGAAGAGGAGCGCTGTGTGTCTTCTGCTCGGACCTTACATGATCTTGAAACTGACATCAGAAGGCTTTCCAGGAAAGAGACTCTCAATGCTAGGATCTGGGTATTAATTTTACCGTGACCTTGAGCTTGAATGGAATGCTGGTGTCTTCACCGATGGAACGGAGGATGCTGGTAATCATGTCATTCCTTGGCGTTGTCATTAATCATGTTATCACCTGGGGTTCATGGTGAAAAATGTTCTCCTGATGCCAGCGTTTGGAGAGGCAGGTGGCTGGCGTTCCAGAGGCTGTGAGGTGGTTACCGCTGCAAACACCCTGCTCAGAGCGGGCCTTCTACGGCCAGTTTAGACTGAGAGAGAAGAGGTGACGAGCTCCTGTTTTTAATGATTTTTTTAAAAATATATTTTATTGATTTTTACAGAGAGGAAGGGAGAGGGATAGAGAGCTAGAAACATCGATGAGAGAGAAACCTCGATCACCTGCCTCCTGCACGCCCCCTATTGGGGATGTGCCCACAACCAAGGTACATGCCCTTGACCGGAATGGAACCTGGGACCCTTTGGTCTGCAGGCAACGCTCTATCCATTGAGCCACACCGGTGAAGCTCCTGTCTTTAAATTCTCACCTCCATGATCGTCAAATGGTAAGAACATGTCTCAGCAGCCATTCAAGTTGATGATTTCCAACGCAACGAGGTCAGTCCTGCTGAAATGCAAACACAGAATGACAGGGCGTACGTTACACAAGTACAATGTAAGTTTCGTAGCCTGGCCCCTGTCATAGGGGAGAGGTGAAAGCTTGAGTGGGAAGGAGAAAGAGCCAAATAGCGTATTGGCGGTGACTTTATTCCATGGACCCGCTGGTCTTTAGGATTAAGAATGGAGGGGTAGTCCGATGGCGCCCCCCTCACTTACCCATATTTCCTTTCTCCTCTGAAAGAAAAGATTTCACGGGTTGTATTATGCTTCCCTCTAACATTACATGTGGAAGCACGAACCCCCACCAGCTCAGAATGTGAGGCGTTTGGAGACAGGTTCGCTGCAGAATAAAAAGATGAACTCAAACTGGACTTGGGGTGAGGCGGGGTGGGGGACTTGATCCGCTATGACTGCTGTTATTCTGAAAAGAAGGCCGTGTGAAGCTAGAAACACAGGCAGCGGTCCATGCCAAGGCAGAGAATTCTAGTGATCTTATATGATAAAGAACTAATATGCTAATGAGGCCAAACAACAGAACGACCATCCCGACGTCCTTCCGGACAACCATCTGGTCGACCTTTTGGAAGAAGCCGGGGCTGCGAGGGCCGAGCCCCTGGCACGGATTTTGTGCGACGGGCCCCTAGTGTGTCTCTCATCCAAGAGGAGCTGAAGGTTGCCAGGACATCACCAAAGCCGGGAGAAGGCGAGGTGGGATTTTCCAGAGCTTCTGGAGGGAGCATAGTTCTCCTGCCACTTGGATGCAGACTTCCAGCTTCCAGGCTGAGAGACAACGTTCTGTGTGCAGCCACCCAGGTTTTGGTGCTTTGGGATGGAAGCCCCAGGAAAGTTGCACAGAAGGGCAGAGTGGAGCCGAAACCGGTGTGGCTCAGTGGATAGAGTGTCGGCCTGTGGACTGAAAGGTCCCAGGTTCGATTCCGGTCAAGGGCATGTATCCTGGTTGTGGGCACATCCCCAGTAGGGGGCGTGCAGGAGGCGGCTGATCGATGTTTCTCTCTCACCGATGTTTCTAACTCTCTATCTCTCTCCCTTCCTCTCTGTAAAAAATAAAAAAAAATATATTAAAAAAAAAGAGCAGAGTAGAAATTTTCTCTGTCTCCTCCAGATATTGGTCACTGGAATCTTTAAAGCTACAAAGCTGTCTGGCCAGCATGGCTCAGTGGTTGACTGGCAACTTATGAACAGGAGGTCACAGTGTAAGACCCTGGTTGTGGGCTCAATTCCCAGTGTGGGGCGTGCAGGAGGCAGCTGATCCTTGATTCTCTCTCATCAGTGATGTTTCTCTCTCTCTCCCTCTCCCTTCCTCTCTGAAATCACTAAAAATGTTTTAAAATGTTAAAAATCAGAAAGTGCATTTATATGGTAGCATTCATATTTTTATCTATTTTATAATTAGTGGCTATTAGAAAGTAGGAGATAATAATAAACTACTTTAAAAGCCATGTTTCTATTTACCTAGCATTATTTAGAGCAGTGGTCAGCAAATCGTGGCTCGAGAGCCACATGCGGCTCTTTGGCCCCTGGAGTGTGGCTCTTCCACAAAACACCACGGCCTGGGCGAGTCTATGTTGAAGAAGTGACGTTCGAAGAAGTTGAAGTTTAAAAAATGTGGCTCTCCAAAGGAATGTCCATCGTTGTCCTGTTGATATTGGGCTCTGTGGACGAATGAGTTTGCCGACCACTGATTTAGAGTAAGAAATATTTTTCTTTAAGAGCATAACCCATAGACACGGACGGCAGTGTGGTGATGGCCAGAGGGAAGGGTATGTGGGCATGTTCAGAGAAGGGGAGGGGCATGGGTTCATCTGTAATAGTCTCAACAATAAAAATCAAAAAAAATATAAATAAACGTTTTCCCTAAATGTCATGCCTTCACGTTCACACCAGGAATATACGAATCAAAGTGTTAAAGTATGCAACTCTAAAGTTTTACCGGAACACTCTGAAACACGTGAAGCTAAATAAAAACAGACCCAACTTTGCAAAAACGGTCGACAACTGCCAGCATTTTGCACCTTTATTAAAGTGGGGGAAAAACATAATTGGAACTTTATGCTCCAAGAACTAAGCTGGGTCCTAGTTGGCACCGTGCCAGGCAGTTGATAAACACAACTTCAGAAATTAATGTTTATAAGAACCCTGAGTGTGTGAGTGGATTTGGAGCAGGCGGGCGTCAGCGTTAATCTATCCGTCCAGCTGTGCCACTTGGTCCCAGTCCCCCTCCCAACCCTGACATTGGCACTTCTTTCTGGAAGTTGTTTCGAGAAAGTTCTCAAATCTCCGTAAACAGATGTAATGTTAAGTGAACGTATTCTCACAGGAACATCTTCACAGATGAGCGAGACGCCTACTGTAATCTTGGATTCTTAGCTACCAGGTTGTAGCCCTGAACTGTAAGCATTCAGCGTTATGTAGGTGCAATTTACATATTCGTAGCTCCTTAGAGGCAAATGTCTTATTCAGGAAGACTCCGAGTGTCCAGATACTTTTAAAAGGATGCTCCTGTTCTTCCTTATCCTTTTTCTTTTTTTAAAAATATATTTTATTGATTTGTTACAGAGAGGAAGGAGCGGGATAGAGAGCTAGAAACATGGATGAGAGAGAGACATCGATCAGCTCTCTTGCATGCCCCCTACTGGGGATGTGCCCGCCACCAAGGTACAACATGACCTTGACCGGAATCGAACCTGGGACCCTTGAGTCCACAGACCGACGCTCTATCCACTGAGCCAAACCAGTTTCAACCCTTATCCTTCCTTTTTCAGTGTCGATGGAAACGTGTGACATTCCAAACCTGTGACCCGGTTGTGGGAACATTCCTGCAGATCTTGGTCAGCTCCTTGGACTCTAGTTAACATTTCCCGGGCAGACTTAGATAAAGTTTCAAATATATATCATAGATGTTTATGTTATATTCTTATTCATGTACTAGAATTTTTTAAATGATTCAAGTCTTTTAAAAAATATTTTTTATTGATTTCAGAGAGTAAGGGAGAGGCGAGAGAGGGATGGAAACATCAATGTTGAGAGAGAATCATGGATCGGGTGCCTCCTGCATGTCCCATACTGGGAATTGAGCCAGTAACCTAGGCGTGTGCCCTGACCAGGAATTGAACCCTGACCTCCTGGTTCATAGGTCAACGCTCAACCACTGAGCCATGCAGGCTGGGCATGATTCAGGTCTTTACTGAGGATTCAGAGTCCCAGGTTGGGCCTAGTGAAGGCAGGTGTGCACCATTTGGCAATTCACTTCATCTCCTGGATTTTAGTTTGCTCGTCTGTGAAAATAATCTGGGAAGTCAGATAATTTTACTTTTTTTTTTCATTTTCTCATTGTGACCTTTCATTTGGCTGGGTTCTACATAAATATATCTAGACATAAAATATACATTTTAAAGGAATTTGATCTGATTAACATATTACTGAATGAAACTTTTTGACTGAAACATTTCTCCCATTTCATACAATCCTGGATATGGATTTAAAGTTAGTTCTGCTAATGTTCATACTAGTGACTTAAAAGACTCGAAATCTACACTTTATTTTATTATATTCTTAACCCAGTGATGTATGGGTCAATATGATCTCTGAATTGGTTCAAATCTTTGCTTTTTCTCATGTTTGTGCTGCAAGACATACTTTCCACTTCCTTAGTGGATGAAATCAAGGAAATGGAGAATTCTCAGCTCACTGAACCACAGCAAAAAGATGAGTCCCCTCTCCCCATCCCACCCCAGTGACTCATTATTTTTCAGCAAAAAATGCACATCTGACTTCTGAGAAAGGAGACAAAATCTAAAATCCTCTAAATATAATTTAATTTGTATTTTGCATGCACTGAAGAAACAATCTTTCACTTTTGTATTTGAAGTGAAGTTGGGAGAAAAGTTTATGAGCTTCTATTATCCGCCTCCCTGCCCAAAGGATCACATTAATATTAATGTTTGGCTCATTAGCATTTTTTTTTTGCCAAGAATTCTGGAGTTTCTCCTGCTCCTCGGCGACATTAGAAAAAAAATTACTGCTGCTTTTTTTCTTCTCAGATAATTACAGTGTGAGACATCAAAAGTTCATTTATTTCAGATGCAGACAGTAACAGATGTATATGACAATCTCCTCTACAATAGCGAGGGCTTTTATATATATATATAAACGCTTGGAGGAATTGTAAAATATTCCGGCTGAATTTGTCAAACTCCACAAATTAATGTCACCATTCAAGTGAATTTGGCATAGCGCTCACTGTAGAAAGCAGGATGTAAATGGAAGCTGTCTTAGCGCAGCGTTTGAATGACACTCCGATGATCATTTGTTTGCGGGCTCATTTTGTTGTCTTTTTTGTCGCTGTCTGGCTTTTAGCTGGTTTTCTCGCTTCTACAGAGATGCTGGCTGCAGAAATCGTGACACGAAGCTATTTTCGGGTAGCTCTTCTCATTAGACAAAAAACGAGGACTTCAAAAGGAGCCGCAATTGTCTTTTGACTTTTGAATTTTGTTTACTGTAAGGGGGGATTTTCTAATCCGATGGCAGGAAGTTCACCTACAGATGGAGGGAAAATACAAAGGCGATTCTATATCACAAAGGATGTTCCTCTTAGAAATGTGATGGAGGATGTGGAGAGGGAAGTGGAAAGGTCGGAGGTGCTTCATGCCAGACTTTCTGAGTGGCTGGGAGGATTGAGCCTCTGCCCTTCCTGATTTGTAGGTTATCAGTCAACTCTGACTTTTGCAAACTCTTCTCTTAAGTTACTTAAAGTGACGCTACCGGAAACTTCGGTTGGGGTGTCTCAGTGCCACCCAGGGAACCTCACTCTCAGGTGCCAGCCCAGCTCACTGGCGAGCCAGGCCTCTGGCCACCCCCTGGATGTGAGACCTCCTGGGGTCAAGGAAAGCTGCACAGGCAGGGAGGGGGCCCGGGCACCCGCTGGGGATGGCATCACTGGGTGCCATGCTGCTGGTTGGTACACAGGGCAGCGGTGAACAGGGGGAGTGCAGCAAAGCCTCAGCCTGTAGCCGCCACTGAAGAGGAGCCACAGGACGTGGGTACCTGGGACCTGTTTCAGGCCTGTCTCCAGCCTGAAGCCTCCTGCCCTCTGCCCTGCGTCTGGAGGTTCTTGCTCAGAGGGGACCTCTGGGTTCGACCAGCCCTGCTCAGCAGATTCTCTGTCCACATGGCTTCTCCTCAGTGGATGGGAAGAAGAGCGGAAAGAGTGAGGGAAGCAATTCCTCTCTGTGAGCCGCGGTGGAAGGTGGGAAGATGAAGGTGTGACCTGGAAATGGAAGGAGATGTATCTTACGGGAAGTTAGTGCTTTAAAGTCAGGGCACTGCGATTTTTAACAGTTAGCTTTCTTATGGAAAGCCCCCCTTTTTTCCAGTTGACCCCCCCATCCCATACCCGCCCCAATCTTTTTTTTAAAAAAAATATATATATATTAGTGATTTTTTACAGAGAGGAAGGGAGAGAGAGAGTTAGAAACATAGATCAGCTGCCTTCTGCACCCCACCCCCGCCACTGGGGCTGTCAAGATACATGCCCTTGACCAGAATTGAACCTGGGACCTTTCAGTCCGCAGGCCGACACTCTATCCACTGAGCCAAACTGGTTTTGGCCCCACCCCCATCTTCACCTCACTGCACTATTGTCTGTGTGCAGGGGTGACGCAGAGATGCATATAAATTTTATGGCTAATCTCTCTCCACCCCACCACCTTCCCTCTGAGGTTCCATACTCTGTTCCATGCTTCCGTGTCTCTGGATCCACTCCATTCATCAGTTTATTTTGTTACTTAGATTCCACATGTGAATGAGACCATGTGATCCTTGTCTTTCTCTGCCTGGCTTGTTTCGCTTAGCGTGGTACACTCTAGGTCCCTCCATGCTGTCTTATTGGGTAAGAGATCCTTCTTTTTTACAGGTGCATAGCATTCCATGGTGCAAATGTACTACCTCTTTCTTACCCACTCATCTGCTGATGGGCACTTAGGCCGTTTCCAGATCTTAGCTATGGTGAATTGTGCTGCTATGAACACAGGGGTGCATATATCCTTTCTGATGGGTGTTTCTGGTTTCTTGGGATATATTCCTAGAAATGGAATCAGTGGGTCAAATGGGAGATCCATTTTTAGTTTTTTGAGGAAACTCCATGCTGTTCTCCACAGTGGCTGCACCAGTCTGCATTCCCACCAGCAGGGCACAAGGGTTCCTTTTTCTCCGCATCCTCTCAGCACTTGTTGTTGGTTGATTTGCTGATGATAGGAGCGAGGTGGGACCTCATGGTTGTTTTTATTCGCATCTCTCGGATGATCAGTGACTGCACATTTGGGCTGCACTTCAAAGCAGCAGCAATACGTAGGCAAAAGTTGCCAATGCTTTACTAAACTAACTGGACATCTTAATTAAAAAATTATAATGGACGTATTTTATTAGTTTTAAATGTATCACATAGTGATTCAGCATTTCTGTGTCTTATAAAGTGATGACCACAAGTCTAGTAACCATCTGTCACTATGCATGATTATGATATTAATAACAATAGTCTGTATGCTGTATAGCACACCCCTGCGATATTTTTAATTTTTGAAACCTGGACTTCTTAATCCCCTCCCCCCTCTCCCCTCGCCACCAGCCCCTCTGGCGACCAAAAGTTTAATTTCTATATCTGTGAGCTTGCTGCTGTTTTGTGTTTTTGTTCATTTTTAAAAAATTCTGCATATAAGTGAAATAATATAGTATTTCACTTGTCATAACTCTCTCTAGACCAGTGGTTCTCAGCCTTTCTAATGCCGTGACCATTTAATACAGTTCCTCGTGTTGTGGTGAATCGTAATGTAAATCTCTGTGTTTTCTGATGGTCTTAGGCGACCCTGCTAGTGGTTCTCAACCTGTGGGTCACTGCTGTAGAGCCTGAGACCATCAGAAAACAGGTCTCGACCCACAGGTTGAGAACCGCTGCTCTAGATCCTTCTATGATGTTGTACATGGCACGATTTTATTCTTTCTTGCGGTTGAGTAATATTCCGTTTCATAGATGCGTCAGATTTTTTTATCCATTCGTCTCTCAATGGCACCTCATGGCTCCCAGATCCTGGCTATTGTGAATGCTACTGCAGGGAACATGGTGGTGCATTTATCTTCTGTCTTCTGTGACTGGTGTTTTTGTTTCTTCCGATGTGGGGTGCCTGGGTCAGACGGTAGTTCTCATTTTAAAGACCAGCTGTAACGTTTTCCACTGTGGCTGCCCGGGGTACAATCCCATCAACAGCTGGGGGGTCCCTGAATCCACAATCGTTTCAACACATGTTTCCCACTGTCTTTATATACTGGCCACCCTGGCGTTATTGCTGATCTCTTATTGTGCTATTCATTCGCATTTTCCTGTTGATTGATTGATGATTTTGAGCATCTTTCCATGTGTCTATTGACCACCTGTATGTCTCCTTTGGAGAAATGCCTATATTCTGGGTCCTCCACCCATATTTAGTTGGATTTTATGTTGCCTGAGTTCTTTACATATTTTGGGAATTAACCCTTTATCTCACAGATCTTTAGCAAACATCTCCTCCCATTCAGTAGGTTGTCTTTTTTTTTTTGCTGAAGGTTTCTTTCGCTGCATAAAAGCTTTTCAGTGTTATGGGTTCCATGTGTGTGTTTTTGCTCTTGTTGGCTTTGCCCAAGGAGACATACCCAGAAGAGATAAATACTGCAAAGACCAGTGTCAAAGAGTTTCCTGCTTCTGTTTCCTTCTAGGAGTTTTATGCTTTCAGGTCTACATATCTTTCATTTTACTGCAACATCTACTTTTTAAAGGCAAGTACAGGATTTTTATATCCGATGACAGGCAATGCTCCCTCTTCTCTCCTTTTTCTGCACATCTTCCGAGAAGAGCTATTTCGGCTTCTGTACGCAGCTGCTTTTCCGCCATGTCTGTAAAGCGAGCAGCTTTGGGAGACAGAGATAGTGTGCCCTTCAGGCGCGGGAGGCAGCTTTGTGTGTTTGAAAAATAAGAAAGATGATGTCTGCCGCCGGGGAAAACACGGGTGGTGTCTAGCAGCCCTGCTTAAGGTCAGAGTTCCTCAGCGATGTCACTGAGCCACTGGTGAGCACCATCCCCAGAGGCAGGGGAGTGTCCGGGGTAGCTGGTGCCAACATGAGTCTCTGGCTGGCACCTGTGCTGTGAATAAGAAGGCCCGTTGTCTCTCACTCAGAGCCTCTGCTCTTTGCCGGAGTCGATGAGATCATCGCAGGCTAGTGCCTCAGGTTACAAGGAAGGTAACATTCTAGACCTTTCACCATCCTTGAGGATAGCACTCAGCCAATAAGGAATAGGCCGTTGAAAGCACCGTTAAGCTGAAACCGGTGTGGCTCAGTGGATAGAGCGTCGGCCTGCAGACTGAAGTGTCTCAGGTTCGATTCCGGTCAAGGGCACTTACCTTGGTTGTGGGCACATCCCCAGTAGAAGGTGTGCAGGAGGCGGCTGATGGATGTTTCTCTCTCATCGATGTTTCTAACTATCTTTCTCCCTTTCCCTTCCTCTCTGTGAAAAATCAATAAAAATATATTTTTTAAAAAAGCACCATTGAAAGCTGAATTACTTACAAACTATGAGATAGAAGGTTCATAATAATATAAACGTGAACATATATATTTACTTGTCATTTCTATATCATTCTCTCTCTTACTATAGATCCATGGTCAGCAAATTGCAGCTTGCAAGCCACATGAGGCTTTTTGGCCTCTTGAGTGTGGCTCTTCCACAAAATACCACGGCCTGGGTGAGTCTATTTTGAAGAAGTAGCGTTAGGAGAAGTTTAAGTTGAAAAAATGTGGCTCTCCAAAGAAATTTCAATCATTGTCCTGTTGATATTTGGCTCTGTGGACTAAGGAGTTTGCTGACCACTGCTGTTGGTTATTTTCATAGTTTCCTTTATCTTTATTTTGGGAGCTATCAATATAGATAAAATCAAGCTTTAGTCATGCCGTGTTAAAAAAATGTAAGCTATGAGTCCCAAAGGAAACTAATGGGATCATTTCTAACGCTTAATATGTAAATATGTTTTTAATGAATGTGTCCTGACGTGGACTTTTTTTTTCAGAGTATCTCACATTTAGAAAATTGGTATTTTTAAGCGGCCGAATCCGGTGTGCTCCATCGTTTACTGTTAAAATTCCCTGAATGGATTTGGTCCTATTCAAATGTGCTTCTCGACTGGCTGCCCCAGTTTCCTGGCAACCTGGGATATTTCCAATTCCTCCCGGCACTTGCGCCCGCGTTTTCAGTTATAATTTACATTTTCTTCGAGCCCACACTCAGTCACTGCTGGGATTCAGGTGGATGCGCGCAAGCCTGGGAGAACGGATAGCCAGCCAGCACTCTGCTAGGGGGAGACACCTGCTGAGGAAGGCATGACTCGATGATCAGGGAGAGTCAGCAACACGAGGAGGCGGCCGAGAGGAAGGCCTGGCAGATGGGATCTCACTCAAAAGAAGAGCATCCACACGTGTCCCCCCGTGTCTGTGTGGAGGGACTTCACGTGGAGCACGCTGTTTACTATGCTGGACCATGTTTCCCTCGTAGGTAGCAGGCGCCTGATTAGCGCCTCATGCAATGATGGTGAGTATTAAATGAGGTGACGCGTGACAGGCTGAGCCGAATGTCAGGTCTGCAGCGAATGCGCAGTTAAGTGACAGCTGTTTCTGTGATGTTAGGAACCTGTTCACATAATCAGTCCCCCGTGTTCAGTCCAGCCCGCTGGAAAGGACATCGTGGCCTATATCTCCGTGGCCCCAGCAATGCCTCATGTCCACCCAGGCTCATGTGTCAGGGTGGGGAGGTAGACTGGGCCAAAACCAGCAGTCCAACACTGCCTGCCACTCCTGCTCATCCCATCCCTGCTGCGTCTGCGGTGGGCTCACACCTGTCAATCCTGACTGGGAGAGACGCATGGCACCACAGTGCCACTCGCCAGCCATGAGCCCTGCATCTGGCACCCGTAGGTCCGCTGAGCAGCGCTCCCGCTGTGGGAACGGACTGATCACCAGGGGGCAGCTCCTGCATTGAGCGTCTGCCTCCTGGTGGTCAGTGCACGTCATAGCGACTGGTTGACCCGTTGTTCGGTCATTCGGTCACTTAGGCTTTTATATATATAGATACTTGTATACTTAAATATTTATAATAAAATAAATCATGCTTTCTTTAAGTTAAATCTAATTTTTCTTTAGTTTTTTCCTTTATTTTTAAAGAAATAAATGGGAGAGTTCGATACACCAGAGTACCCAGAGACCAGTGTCATGATTACCAATGGGGTTCTTCTACTCTGAACTCCAACTGATATCACACTGTATGAAGATGCTAGTGCACTGGTTCTAGCCCTTCTTTAGACACATTATCTTTTCCTGATAGTTATGCCAGTTGGACACCTTAATCATTTGCTCCCATGTGGTCATCTCTGGCAAAAGAAAAGGCATTGCATATGCCTTGTAACACAACTGAAGGTCATAGCATGGGCAATAATGATGTCCAATCCTAAGTCTGGATCCTCATTTAAGTCAGCTCATTAGCACAAGAATTATGCCCTAGCACAGTGGTCGGCAAACTGCGGCTCTCGAGCCACATGTGGCTCTTTGTCCCCTTGAGTGTGGCTCTTCCACAAAATATCATGGCCTGGGCGAGTCTGTTTTAAAGAAGTGGTGTTAGAAGAAGTTTAAGTTAAAAAAAATTGGCTCTCAAAAGAAATTTCAGTTGTTGTCCTGTTGATATTTGGCCCTGTGGATTAATGAGTTTGGCAACCACTGACCTAGCAGGTTGCTAAGTGGTTAGAGCTTCATCCCTTGGACTGAAGCGTCGTGAGTTTGATTCCAGTCAAGGGCACATACCTTGGTCACAGCTTCATCCCTAGCCCCATTCAGGGCATCTCGGGAGGCACCCAATCAATGTATGTCTCTCACATCAATTTCTCTTTCTCTGTCTCTCCCCTTCCCTTTGAGTCTCCCTAAGAATCCATGGGAAGAATGTCCTCAGGTGAGGATTAACAACAAAAATCAGCTAGCAAGGCCATCATTTATTCGAGCACAAATTTTTCACAGGGGATTTTAAACATTACATACTCCATTTATTTGTATCAAATAAAGCTATATCTTTCCACAAAAGGAACGCATATTTTGCCCATGCCTTTCTCGGTAACCATAGTTAATAGTCACAAAGTCTGCCTCTGCTTTTCACTCTGAAGAAAAGAAAATTGCTCTTTCAATGCATGATGAGTTTCCGAGATGTTTCAGGATGCTGAGACAGAATTTAACTCAAGCCTCTTGGAACAATGGCCGAAGCACTTAATTTTTCCCTGGCATGGATTTAGCCCCTAATGCCTTTTGTTGCTAAATTACTTCTGCAAGATGACAGACCCTCTGATGCAAGGGACGTCTTGCAGACTGTTCATTGTTTCGTGAAAGCACACTATTTCAGAACGTGAGAAAGAAGCTTTTTATTGTTCCCTACTGGACAGGACTTTTAAGGAAGGGATTCAAAGATATATAAGTTACTGGGATAAGATTTTCCCTGCCTTCAATCCCAGAAAACTCTCTGATTTCGCTTCCTACCATCGAGAGTTCGAAAACTCCTCACCTAAATTCCAAACTCTCAAAACACAAAACTAAGAACATGTTACACAGTGAACGTAAGAGAAGCACATTTTAAACCCAGCGTAGCGATGGCACATGAATTAACTTCATGCCATCGTGTAAAAATAAAACTAAAAACTCTGGTGGTTGTGCGGTGCTGGGTTGCAGAAAACCCATCTGCTAACAAATTTGCTTCTAGCGAGAAGCGGTGGAACATTGCCAGTTGATGAGTCAGACTGTGAAGCTCACTGCGAGTCCCTTTGAAATATCTTATAGGAAATGCACTCTGCGGAGGCTTGTATCTGTGCACATAACAAACGTGCAAGCATTTTAAAAGCATTAAGAGTATTACTGTACATTGCGTTTTGTAAAACATTTCTTCTTGAAAGCAGTGATTTCTTAAATGTGAAGGTACCAATACACTTTTTTTTTTGTTTATAAGCCATTACTAAACACAAAGAAGTATCTGAAAGTAATGGTCTATTAAAAGACTAGATAATGGCCGAAACTGGTGTGGCTCAGTGGATAGAGTATCGGCCTGCGGACTGAAAGGCCCCAGGTTTGATTCCGGTCAAGGGCATGTACATTGATTGCGGGCGCATCCCCAGTAGGGGGCGTGCAGGAGGCAGCTGATCAATGTCTCTCTCTCATCGATGTTTCTAACTTTCTATCCCTCTTCCTTTCTCTCTGTGAAAAATCAATAAATTATATTTTTAAAAAAAGACTAGATAATGGTCTCATACCAATTCAATGATTTTTTTAAATTCTATTTTTTTTAAATGCTATTGGGATTTTCATTAATCCTGTATAGTGTGGATTGCCCTACAGCTATCTATTGCTTTAGGTAATATGGCCATTTTAACTGTGTGGTTTCTTCTAATCCATGAACATGGAATATCTTTCCATTTCTTTGTGTCTTTCTCAGTCTCTTATAATAACGCTTCATAGTTTTCAGTGTGCAGACCCTGCACTTCTCCACTTAAGTTTAGTTCCAGGAATTTTATTCTCTGTTGCATTCTTGTACAGTGGTACCTCGAGATACGAGTTTAATTCGTTCCATAACCTTGAGGCGTGGGAAACTATGAGACATTCGAGTCGCGGTAAACTGGTGGGTTGTGTGCAGCTGGCCGATCCACGCGATTACTCGTATCTCAACTGTTGCTCGTATTTCAAAGCAAAAATCACTCGCTCGATGGCTTGTAACTCAAAAATCTCATATTTTAGGGCACTCATATCTCGAGGTACCACTGTATAATGTCAAGCAATATCTTTCTACAAAAGAAATTGTTTGTGTGTTTACTTTTTCCATTTCCCCCCTGAAATTTCATTGTTCGTAGGTAAAAACGCAATGGATTCTTTTGGTGCATTGATTTTGTACCCTGCAAGTTCACTGTACTTGTTTATTGTTACCGATAGTTGTTTGGTGAGTTCTTTAGGGTTTTCTATACCCAGAATCACGTTGTCTGCACAAAGTGGCAGTTTGACTGGTTCCTTTCGTGTCTGGTTGCCTTTCATTCACGTCTCTTGCCTGCCTACTCTGGCTAGGACTTCCGGCACCGGGAGGAATAAGAGTGGAGAGAGAGGACAGCCTTGTCTTGTTGCTGATCTTAGAGGAAAATCTTTCGGTGTTTCACATTGAAACACTTCCAGAGACTCAGCTGGGAAGCATTGGGGTCCAGATGAATTTGAATAGTTTATTACTTACCGAAATAGTAATGAGCTATTATCTCTCTAGGCCCGATTCCCAGAGGGCCAGCTGTTGCCTGCTTGTATCGTGAAAATACATTACAAAAGAGGAACCCAGAAATTAAAATACCCCGATCGTCTACAGGGGCTGCAGGCCTGTTTGTTTCTATACGAAATGCATGTCAGGTGTTTGCATTGTACGTTACAGAGAGAGTCAAATATTTTGATTTATCCTTAATCCACATCCTTGAAAGGAACTTGACTTTTGCGATGGTGCCCTTTATTGATGTCAAATAGGATTATTTGTCAAATACAATAGATAACCGATATTTGTAGAGGAGACTTCCTAGATTAATGAACCACTTTTTTTTTTTAAAAAAAATGAGTGATTCATTCAAATCCAAACTTATCTTTCTTAAAAGTAAATGCATTTTTATGACATCGTTCACTCTTCTCAGCACCTTAGGGGCATGCGGGAATTAGCACTGGTGGTAAGGACATTTTTGTTATTGTAGTTCATATAAATGATTTATACGTTTGACTCTGAAAGAGGCATGGCATTGTTCAGATCTGCAATAAAATTATTCATTAGAAGAAGAATTATAGTGAAATAAAAAAAAAGTCTTGGAAGAGGCATACGTTTTCTTGAGACTCACAAATAGTCTTTATGTCATTATCCATTTATTAAATTGGCCTATAAGTACATTCTCAAAGTTCAGATGAATGATCTGCTTGCAGTATTAATCCCCGCTGACTATGTTTAGACCCAAGTTTTATGACCTCTATTTATTATGGCAGACAATGCTACCAGAGAATACCTGCTTTTAAAATCTTATTACTGTCAAATTCTTTATCTAGACCAGTGACTTGACATTCTTGCATGAGTGAGCATTAAAGCTTTTGCCTTTTTAACCTCACGATCCTGGAGCATAAATCATTTATAACAGATTCAATTCTCTGTGTCTTCTCAGTGTTATTGGAGTCTTATCTTTTATTCTGGTCTGTTTGCAATTTAATCTATTCTAAGCTCACTTGTTTTCTCCCTTCCCTCCTCTCCTTTCCCTCCCCGCTTCCCTCTCTTCCTCTCTCCCTCCCTCTATTTCTCCTTCCCTCCCCTTCTTCTTTCCTTCCTTCCTTCCTTCCTTCCTTCCTTCCTTCCT
>JAAGEH010000413.1:2021471-2044676 GCA_011751065.1 Lasiurus cinereus | reverse complement strand
TCTCTCTCTCTCTCTCTCTCTCTCTCTCTCTCTCTCTCTCTCTCATTTTATCCTTTTTGGTGAATTAAATTATATGCAATATTTGTATTTCTTTGGTTTATAAGTATTTGAATTTAAAAGGATACCTACCGAATTAGTGTTCGTGTTTCTTTTATGCCACAGCTCTTCTGTTCTCATGGGAAAAATAAATGAAAACTTTACTTTTGGTGCCTGTGTATAATAAAATAGACAGCTTTACACAAAGGCAAAGATAAAACAGGGATGAGCCATAACATTTTTCAAATGTAGAGGCTAGTTCTTAAGTGAAAAACTTTAACACAGCCAATTAGCCTTGCATGTAAAACAGAGGTTTTGCCAAAGAAAATTACTATATGTGGATGCTTTAAATACATCACTAGAAAGTATACATACCGAGAGACAGTTATGTCTTTAATATAAAAAATGTAATACAAGTATAGATTAAACAAAGAAGTACAGTTGTGCTAAGCATACACTATTGTACATTAATATCGTATATTATATGTCTGTGTTATATATTATCACACTCTATCCTGCTTTACTATAACCTAGTAAAAATGAACTTATTCTCCGGGACTTTAATAGATGATTCACAATGTTCAAAATAGTAGCTGTCTTGCTTTTTCAGATAAGCTGTTACTCCATTGTTTTCCCCGTGCCATGTATTGGTCGGCAGAGATGTGTTTCTTTATCTCCCATTTCCATCTTGTCCCTTATTATCTTGTTTCTTGTCCAGAGATGCATTTTTTTCAGTGTTTCTCCTGCAAGCAGGCTCAACAGCTGCACATTCATTTCACAAAAATAAGAGATCTCGATAATGATTTTTATAGTCATTACAGAGCGTGTCTGCGCCAGTTTTGTGTTAAGGTGGGGCTAGGTCTGTAGGGAAGAGTGGAAAAGAAACTAAAATGCGTTCTCCAAGGTCTGCATAAACTCCTCATAATCCTCTGTGAGTAATTTTCCAAAGCATTGCACTTACAACGATTTATAGAATCAAAGCTTCTCTGATCGTTTTGCACTGTGCATTTCATCCATGTCGTGGATATTTGATTTCTTAACCAATTTGGAAAAAATATGATTTGGTTAAGCAAATAATCTCTAAATGCTCATTTCAAATGAGTGCGATACTGTGCATATAAGATAAATAGCACTCGATACTGTCCAAAAGCAGAAATTGCAATTAGTCCAGGGTTCACTCACGAGTCTTTCACTATGAACTGATGGATTCAAAATCTGCTTTTCTGGACCAAATATTGACATCAAAGTCTGTCCTAATATTCTTATGTCTACAGGATAGCTTCTTTTGGTTTTTGTCGGAAAGCAAATTTAACACAATTCCATTAATTCATTTATTCATCACCCAATATGTAAAAAATATTGCTAAGTAAGACATTGTTCAGACACTTTGACAAGGTAAGATAACTGTGTCTCTGTCAATGCGCTTTGGATGCTTAGGATCTTGTGGATTCTGTAGCTCTAAAACAAAGGGAGTATAAGACCCTACACTGCTGGTGAAATTTTAAAGGCAAAATTTAGACTTAGGGCTGGTATTGTCATCAAGTGATAATCATTTTTTATGTCCTATTTACTTTGTGTTTTAATTTCCTCCTGGGATTTTTGTTGTTATTGATTTCAGAGACGAAGGGAGAGGGAGAGAGAGAAAGGAACATCAATAATAATAGAGAGTCATTGATCGACTGTGTCCTACACAGCAAGTGCCCTGACCAGGAATCAATCCATGATCTCCTGGTTCGTAGATCGATGCTCAACCACTGAGCAACACAGGCTGGGCTATAAATATATTTTTTAAATTTATCTTTATTGTTGAAAATATCCCAGATATCCATTTTTTTCTCCCCACATTGACCTGTGCTGGCCCCAGCCCTTCACCCTATTGTCTGTGTTCATGAGTTATGCATATCTATCTATCTATCTATCTATCTATCTATCTATCTATATAAAAGCCTAATATGCTAAAGGTTCAAGCAGTCACTATGATGTGCCCTTACCACCAGGGGGCAGATGCTCTGACTGGTAGGTTAGCTTGCTGCTGGGGTCTGGCTGATGGGGATTGGGTTAGATGTGCCAAATATGCCCTGGAGCTTGTCTGCAGTCCCTCCCTGACCAGCCGGCCCCTATCAGCCCCAATGGGGACTGGGAGAGATGCCCCAATGGGCCCTCATTGCCAGCCAGGCCGAAGGACCCCACTGGTGCAGGAATTCGTGCACCGGGCCTCTCACATGCATACAAATCTTCAATGCTCTTTCTTCACATATGGCCTAAGCATTTGCGTTGGAGATTAATAGGCAGGCATTTCTGAACCTTTTCCTTTGAAGAAATTGAGATGCAGAGCAATGAATCGGCTCTGCATTTGATAAGTACTGTCAGTGACCAAAGGCCTCCAGCCTTTCATTTTCTTCTCCCCTTCAATTCTGCCCAAGGAATCTATTAGCAAGAACTAAAGTTACAATAGCATGACTTTATTAGCTCTGCTACATAATCCAGGGCATGGTGTAGGGAGGAGAGAGAATCAGTCCTTCCGGGGAGAGGAAGGACAGGGGATCCAAACCGTTACTCTTGTTTTTAAAATGGGTTCTTTGCAAAGGGATCTATTATATTTATAATGGTTATTAACCTAATACAACTCTCATTTTTTAATAAAGGAAATTTCTTGTAAAACATAAGCAAAAGAGATATTTTGGATTATAACAAATACTGGACTCCAAATGAATCATAGCATATCATGTGAACATACACACTCAGACCACCGCGTACATGTTTTCAGATGTGCTGTGGTGGGCATGGGGCATCTACATGCTTTCTCCCCCTCGCCTGTGCCATGTCTGGTGGTCTCTTTACCCGAGGCAACTTGCTCAACCACTGAGCAACACAGGCTGGGCTATAAATATATTTTTTAAATTTATCTTTAAAAGCAGATAACCAGGAAACGCTCTTGCTTCAAATGTGTATCTTGACTTCTTTCAAATCATCTTTCAACAGATGTTTATTTTAGGTCACATGTCTTTGACTGAAGAGCTAAGACACTTGCCATCTACTTCTAGTTGAAAGTTCCCTCAGACTTCCCATGTATTGACTATAAAAATAATGTCATGCCTAATGTCTCCAATCAGGTCGTTTTGTTCTTGTGTAAATCAAACATGCAAACACAATGAATAAGTAAGCAGTTGGTTGGTGGATTCGTGGCAATGAAAGGGGTGTAGAACATTTGTACCGCGTGGCAGGTACACATATTTTTCTACCGGTGATTTATAGAAATGCCCAAGGTGTATTCATTTCACTGAGAGAGAGAGAGAAAAAAAAAATTGCCCGAACCATAAAGTGCTAGGGAAAGTGTGTTATTGGAAGGCCTGATGTTCTATGTAAGTTATAACATGAATATTTCAGAGTGACTTTGATAGTCCTACAACTGCAGTTTCTCAGAAAGAGAACCAAGGATAGGCTCTGTTATTATTTAAATACATGTCCACCTCAAGGCTGCCATACTTTACTTTTATAGTTTTCTGGCGCTCGTTTAAGTAGAAATATTTCCAAGCCCATCAAATTCCTAAGACCACAGTATAAAGCGCACAGAAGTCTCTGATATGGGAGAAAAAATACATATAGTAAGGTATCCTTGATCACCTTCCCGGAAGAAAAAGAGGTACTTCCAATGCAGTGACCTCTGAGAGGAAATACCCTCCATAATTAAAACTCCCTTCAATAAAAGTGCTAAAATCTCTGAACACGGATATCTTCTATCAAATGCACTGCTGCTCTAATTTGTATTGTTAATAGAATATCTGGTTTCTTTGGCTCATTCCTATTTAATCACCCTAGAGATTGTTTTTTTCCTTGTAGCGTCTGCCAACCACTTTGAGTTGACCCACATTGTCAGTAAGCCCACATCAGCTCTGTACCATCGACACACCCATGTTAATGTTGATTGAATGGGACGGATGTCCCTGATCTTCAGGCAGATCTTTAACTCCAGGAACCATCTGTTTGATGACTTTGGACCTTGAGGAGTGCTGGGGGCAGTGGTGGCCAGTCTGCCTTTTCTCTATGTGGAAGCTATCGATCCTGTCTCTTGCCAAGATTGACAGGGTTAGAAAGCGGATGCTGTGTGATGCTCCCCAGATCATTCTTAACAACCAAAGCTTTTCCCACAGCTGCTGAGTGTGTTGCTGCAAAATGGCCCCTTGTTCTCAGCCTTCTTTAGAACCTTCTGGTAAATCCCTGACCTAATGAGCCTTCTGCAGGTGCAGCTTACACCCAGGAACTTCACAAGGTGAAGGGATGGAGGTCCGGTCCTTTCCACTTAATTCAGGTCAACTCTCAAGAACCACTCCACTCTAGAACTTTCCACCTACAAAGCGTGGCCTGGGGAACATGTCGAAGAGCCCTCCACTCTGGACAGGGAAGGGGAAGGAGAGTGGTCACCTCTCCAGAACATAAGGCTTCCCAAAGAGACATTCTCATTTCCGGGAGGGAGAGGGTGGTGGGACTAGTGAATTTACCGTCAGTTCTGTTAGGAAGGCTTAGAGTGGAGGCTGTTGGTCATCTCTATAATTTTCTCAGTGAAGACCTAGGAGTAATTTTCTCTTTCCCCTCAGATTGTGGTCCCTCACTGTCACTAGACAAGAGGATACTTCTCTCAACATCTGGCTCCATCCTCACCCTCCCCTCTTCTTGATGAGGGCACTAGCTCTCCAATGGAAGTTTCAGTTTTATTGGTTCTTCCTCTTCAACATAGGAAAAAGATATTTCCTTTCATTATAATGAAAACTACAGTAGCTAGTAAAATTGAACATAATTTATCTAATGCATGATTTTACACATTTGTGCAACATGTAAGTCCATTTCAATGCGTTCATGGATTTACTAACATTTATTAGCAATGCAGTTGAATGCCTCAGCTTGCACTAAGCTTAAAAACGACATCAATTTATCCTATTATTCTTCAGTGAACAAATAAAAACATACTCTCTCTTAAGGGGTCTTTCTGGTTTTCATTATAATATGTTACTGCTCTTTGGCTTCTATTACATTGCTTTGTCTTCATTTACCCTTCAATTACTGAGGTGAAAATTCTGACCTAGACATACTAATTACTTGGCTTATTAGCTTCACATTATGTCGGTAATGGGGTGAGAGCCAGCATAATTACTTTGACTTGAAAAATGGTGCTCTGCTTTTCTATCATGAACTCTGAGATGTTCTCCGTTTTTTACAACTCTTCTAAGGTCGCTAACCATAATTTTCGTATGTTTAACTTTTAAGAAAAGGAGATTCAAGAAGGTTTTTCGAAATGCCCTTTTAATATTAGAATCAAGTCTATACAGAATAATAAAAGTAATACAACCGGAATCCTTATCATCTTTTTCATTTTTTTTTTAACTCTATACCTTTGCTCTGTGTGGATTAGATTTCCTCATTGGATACGTTTTGGGTGTTTCACGGTGTGATATTTTTTAGGTTGTGATAAACCTAATTGATTTTTGAAAATAAGTTCCAATTCCTGCACCTTAGTTTGAAAGTCATCAATGAGGAACATACCACTAATGAGTTTCTGCAGCTGATTCCCATGTGGCTAGTTTTAGGTCCAATAACCGATCATGTGTGCCCTTCTTAAACCTGCATGCTTGCTTACATGAAGGGGGCGGGACACTGGGTAGAAGTAACCATTCATGCCTTTCCAGATCCACCCATCCTTTCCCCCAATTTCTGGAGACGTTGAAATCATGTACAACAGGCAGAAATTAATTGAAAACAAATAATCAATTGCCTATAATGTATTTAAGACTCTTATGTTTATTAGCTTCTTAAAGAAAAATGTTGAGAAAAAAGTCAAAGGTTTAATTTTTCTAATCAAGGTGTTATGCCAGAATCTCCTTAGGAATAGCTATAATTTTTGTGTATTAGAACAGGGTTTCATGCATTCTCTCGGTGACTCCTATAAGCTCCTCATGTACCCATCTGTTTTATTCTTGGTGGTTTCATGTAATGAATATGTTGGATAACAACAAGTCTGCTCGCTGCAACAGACCTCAGTGGAGCTGGGAAGGGAGGGACATTTTAATTAGGTGAGAGAAACCCATTTTCCACCTCTAAGAATGAATTCCATTGGCAAGATTAATTAGGTAATTAATTCAACAAATACTTACTCCAGACCCATTGTTTGGAAGGCATGTTTTAGGTGTTAGAGCAGTGGTTCTCAACCTTCCTAAGGCCGCGACCCTTCCATACAGTTCCTCATGTGGTTGGTGGTGACCCCCAACCATTAAATTTTGCTACTGTGATGCATCGTGATGCAAATATCTGCATTTTCCAATGGAATTAGGCGACTCCTGTGAAAGGGACGTTCGACCCCCAAAGGGGTCGCGACCCACAGGTTGAGAACTGCTGTGTTAGAGATACAACAGGAAACAAAAGAAAACAGGATCCTTGTCCACGTGGAGGTTCCATTCCAATGTGGGCGGAACTGAAAGACAAATAAAATCTAGACCAATAGCCACATGTGGCTGAGGAAGGACAGAGAAATCTAGGAAGACAACAGGGCTGGTGGAGACAAGGTTGGGAATGGAAGCTGGTATTTTCAGATGGGGCCATGTCGGGGAGCAGTCTAAGAAGCAATTACTGGGGAACACACCCCTTCAAGACCTAAAGCAACACACAGTGGGCACCGTCCACGAGAGTCCGGGCCCACTCGGGTACTTTTGTCGGTCCGGACAACACTCAGTTGACTTTGGCTAGACTTGGTCATACATCTACACTGGACGGGGTGGGGAGGGGAGTGGGGGGTGAGAGAGTGAGGGGTAAAGGGGTTGGCTTGCTGGCTGAGGCAAGAAGTCTCCCTCAGGAATCTGGACATTTTCAGGCTCCTGAGGGGGGTGACCCACATCCCTAGACCATGTACATATCACCAGAATTCTAATTCAAGACTGTACACACCAGCTTAGCAATGCTGCAGAGTACAAACAAGTAAGTGCACTGAGCCTCTTCAAGTGCAGGCTCGGGCCTGGCCAGTGGCCCTCTCCATGGCTTTCTATGGTGACAAGTCACAAACCAGCTCAGACTGGAGGGGGAGAGGAGACTAGAATTCTCCACTCCACGGAGGGCCTGCCAAACGCTGTTGCTAAGCAGCAGAGAGAGAGGCCGTGCAGAGCATGTGGTCAGTTTGCTTTAAGCTCCCACTTTGAAAGCGAGACCCAGAGAATGAAGAAGGGGATCTAATCTTCTGTTTCTGGCTAGTGAATGAGAAAGGTAAAATCAATATGCCGCTAATTTCGGAGGAAAATCCAATACGTTCCTCATATTAGCTCTCGGTGGAATGATTATGAGAGATGTGTCTTAGGCAGCATACGTCATTTCACAATGCAATGGGAGAGGAGGACTAGAGGGCATGTTTTCTGTATTCATTCAAAATCATTCCGGGCGCCTGCTCTGTAGGTCAAGAATCCTGCCATGGATTAGGGTGGGGGGGGGTGAGATGAGCAGAACGATGTTCCCATGTGGCAGAGGATTTTACTTACCGAATCCCTATTGTGGGTCTTAATTCAATCCCTTCATCTGCATGTCCACAAGGATCGCCTTTGTCTCTCTTTCACAATCTTGTATAATGTTAATATAAAGGAGGAGAGAGAAAGCACACCAAACACTCAGAATAGACTAAGTGACATGCTAGGAGAAGCATAATACACACTAGTGGTCTGGTGCATGAAGTCTAATACAAACTAGTGGCTCGGATGTCCCTCAGTCGGGTCTGCACCCTCTCCAATCAGGGACCCCTGGAAGGATGTCCTATAGCCGGTTTACAGGGATCAGGCCTAAACCGGCAGTTGGACATCCCTCTCACAATCCAGGACTGCTGGCTCCTAACTGCTCACCTGCCTGCCTGCCTAATTGCTGCTAACCATTCTGCATACCGGCCTGTTTGACCCCAATTGACCCCTGCTGCAGGCCTGCTTACCCCTAACTGCCCCGCGTGTCAGTGTGATCACTCCAACTGCCCCCACTGCTGGTCTGCTCACCCCAAACTACTCCCCTACTGTCCTGATCACCCCAGCTGACCCCGACAGATGGCCTGCTTGCCCTCAAATGGCCCTCTTGCTGGTCTATTCACCCCCAACTGTCCCCCACACTGGCCTGATCACCCCCAATCCCACCCCCACCGGCCTGATCACCCACAACTGCCATCATCCTGGCCTGATCACCCACAACTTCCCTCCCCTCTTGGCCTCTAACCACCTCAACCTCACTCCTACCACCATGGCTTTGCCAGAAGAATGTCCAGAAGGTCTCCCAGTCTTATTAGCATATTACCCTTTTATTAGTATAGATAGAGGCCCGGTGCACAGGTGGGGGCTGGCTGGTTTGCCCTGAAGGGTGTTCCCTTGGGGCATGAGGCAGCCTGGGTGAGGGGCTGATGGCTGTTTTCATGCTGGCCCAACCCCCTGCAGGGTGGGGAGTCCCACTGGGTTGCCTGGCCAGCCTGGGTGAAGGGCTAATGGCTGTTTGCAGGCTGGCCAAGCCCCCCAGCGGGGACCCTCACCCCATGGGGGTGTGGCCAGCCTGGGTAAGAGGCTGAGGGCCGGTTTCAGACTGGCCATGCCCCCTGGTAATCCAGGCTCCCAGCCCCTCCTTGAGCAGAGGCCAGGGCGGATGGGAAGCTTGGCTTCCTCCATCGCCGGGGGCAACCCAAGCCTCCCGCTCACTCCAGCTCCATGGCTGCTGCCAACTTTGTTGGTTTAATTTGCATACTCACTCCTGATTGGCTGGTGGGCTTAGTGGAGGGATGGTCAATTTGCATGATTCTCTTTTATTAGTGTAGATAAGCACAGGCAACAAATCTAGGGAAAGGAGTCATCCAGAAGGAAGGTGTGAGCTGAGTCCTAGTGTGGGTGGAGGTTGGCCAAGCAAAGCTGGGGACCATGCTGGGAACCAAATATAACCTCCTATGATCAGAGGCTTTGGAGACAGACCAGGAGGCAGGGTGTCAGTGGTCTCACTTCTGTGTTTTCTGTCTTGACACTGATGCTACCTGTTTCAAGGCCATCAGCGATGCTAAGCCTTCAGCTTCGGTAAAAATCAGCATTGTGGACTTTTACGCTGGCACGTCATTATGCCAGCTTTAGCAATTGCTGGCTCCAGAGGAATTAGAAAATCACAGGCTTGGGGATTCAGGCCAATGGCTGCCATGGAAACCTCAGTAAATACAGTAACAGGAGCCTGACTGAGTGGACAGAAACAGGAGACCTGAAAGCATGTGCTTTTTCCTGAAATTTCAGGTGGGAGAGAGAAAAGGAGCGGGGAGGGAGAGGATCGTACGAGGGGTGTTTTTAGACTCAGGGGAACCATGCTTGGAAAGGGAAGGTGTTTTGCTAACACGGTTTCCTGTTTTCAGAGGGAGGCGCAGCCAGCTGGGCAAGCTACATCTTCAAGGTTCAAAAGCAGGGAAGCTCCACATGAGCTATGTCAGAGTAAGAATATCTGCGCCCTCTCCAAACAGGGACCCCTTGAAGAATGTCCTACAGCTGGTAGACCTTAACTACTAGTTGAAGGTCTAAGCAAGTTGAGCTAGGTTGATAGTACAAGTTCATCCACAGTCATAAACTTAAACATCATTCGGAACAATTAGGGTAATTTTATTTTATTTTTTAAAATATATTTTTATTGATTTCAGAGTGGAAGGGAGAGGGAGAGAGAGCTAGAAACATCATTGATGAGAGAGAATCATTGATTGGCTGCCTCCTGCATGACCCCTATTGGAGAAGGGGAGGTTGAGCCTGAAACCTGGGCATGTATTCTTGGCCAGAATCAAACCTGGGACCTTTTAGTCCCCAGGCCTATGCACTATCCACTGAGCCAAACCAGCTAGAGCGAGGGTAATTTTAACTATGTGGTGAAAAGTTGACTCTGGCTTTGTTAATCTTATAAGCCATGTTCACGATTTTTGTCAGAGCTTTAGGAGCAAAGGAACAGTTAATTTTTAATAAGAAATAAAGATTATTTTTTAAAAATATATTTTATTGATTTTTTTTTTCAGAGAGGAAGGGAGAGGAATAGAAAGATAGAAACATCACTGAGAGAGAAACATCGATCAGAAGCCTCCTGCACACCTCCTAATGGGGATGTGCCCGCAACCAATGTCCATGCTTTTGACCGGAATCGAACCTGGGACTTTTCAGTCTGCAGGCCGACGCTCTATCCACCAAATCAGTTAGGGGTAAATAGTATATTATTATATAACAATAGATTCCATTTTCATGACTTTTGGTAGAGAAACAAAAAATGAAATTCCGAAACTCCTGCAAATCTCAAGGCAAAGGACATTAAGCAGGCCTGTGTGTTGAATAATCTGTCTCTGGGGTTACATTTATTCCAAAAAATCGAAGAGGAACGAAAGCACTTAGGGATGAAACTGCTTCCGTGTTAAACACAGAAGTAATCACAGCCGGAGAGGGTTAGATCCTAAAAGGCCGGGCAGAGAGCTGCGAAGGAGAAAAAGAAGTCTCAAGGGCGCGGCTGATGAGTGTGAAATGGATATGGATATGTATTCGGGGCTGTGCTCCTGAAGATGGTGATCGAAAAAAGTGGAATATTCGATTGTCGCCAGATCAGAACTAGCGTCCGGACTGAACATACAAAATGAAACAAGAGAGAAGAATGGCCAACATCGGTTTGGCTCAGTGGATAGAGCGTTGGCCTGTGGACTGAAAGGTCCCAGGTTCGATTCCGGTCAAGGGCATGTACCTTGGTTGTGGGCACATCCCCAGTAGGGGGTGTGCAGGAGGCAGCTGATTGATGTCTCTCTCTCATCGATGTTTCTGACTTTCTATCCCTCTCCCTTCCTCTCTGTAAAAAATCAATAAAATATATTTTTAAAAAAAGAGAGAGAAAGAGAGAGAGAGAAGAATGGATTGATTGCACCAGGGTGAACCAGATCAAAGTCTCTTAACACGGGAAGAAAACTTCTTTCTCCAAGAGCGATTAGGGGACAATCCCCAATTAGTCTGTAGCCCTAAGTGGTTCATAATTGGGTGATCAGGAGTGACAAGGAGCCACGTTTGGCCTCAGGATTGCCTGTGAACGCTCAGAGGGATGTTTTGGGGTGGGAAAAGCAGAGTTTACAGACAGAATGCCAAAATGCTGGGGGGAGTTTGCTGAATGAGGCACTGGTTCAGATGTTCGCTTCACTTCCTTGGATACAACAACCTACGCTATTTTACGCAGAATTTGATGTCTCCCAAGTTCAGATTGCTTGTGAATGTCAGACATGGAAGCCAGAGTCAGCCAATCAGGCATGGGACGGATATGCTCCCACTTCAGGATTCTAAAGGATGCGGGGTAGAAGTTTGCTGAAACAGTGGTGATTATGGAATTGAGAACTGAAAAGACATGTAATGACTTTTGATGTATGTTGAAGACAGCCCTAAAATCATGCAAATTCAAAAGGCAAGTATTATGCTCAAAATACAGTCTTCTGCCAATCAAATCAGGAGGATCTGAGATTAAAGGCTTAGGTTTAAGTATTACATAAATACTATGCCAGTTCTGTTAACTTTGCTGCATTTTTCTACATTTTACATAGGGCAGGCTTTTCCTGAGGGCTGTGGAGAAAGCAGTGATTGCGTAGCAGGATTCAGCAGGGGGATCAGCCTGCTCTTTAAGATGATTTGAGGAGTTTGAGAAATTAAACATGCCCCGACGGCTTAATACAGTGGTTGAGTGTCAACCTGTGAACCAGGAGGTCGTGGGCTTGATTCCAGGTTAGGGCACACACCTGGGTTGTGGGCTCAATCTCCAGCCTGGGGCCTGCAGGAGGCAGCCAATCAATGATGCTCTGTTATCCTTGATGTTTCTATCTCTCTCTCCCTCTCCCTTCTTTAAAATCAATTAAAAAATATATATTTTAAAAAGGTGGTTACATTGGGATTTTATTATAAAACCTGTCTCATACCCTATGTTACTATTTTTTAAAATATATTTTTATTGATTTCCTAGAAGAAGGGAGAGGAAGAGATAGAAACATCAAAGATGAGAGAGAATCATAGGTCGGCTGCCTTCTGCACGCCCCCACTAGGGATTGAGCCCCCAACCTGGGCCTGTGCTCTGACTGGAAATCAAACCAGTACCTCTAGGTTCCTAGGCGATGCTCATCCACTGAGCCATGCCCGTATTGCCCCTGTTATTATTGAAAGCACTTCTCCTCTGTACACAGAGATGGAATGCCAGAATTTAAGACCCAAACCGAGATTTTCTTCAGAAAAAAAAAAGAAAAAAAAGTAAGAAAATATTTACATCTGCAAAATCACCCAAATTAAATGTGCCTCCAAATGCCCATGTAGAGATTATAGCCTAACATTTGTACCGGTGTGATAACAACTTCTGTATAACTGGTCCATTTCTGTGTTGTTCTTTGTTTGCTCAGTGAACTGGCACCACGTTTGTCTTGGAAGTGACCTGCACCAATGCCCAGTAACCATCCTGTCCGCCCTTGCAATGCGCATGCTAACCTCTCATTGCCTGTCAGAGTAGTTGGCAGGTGCTGTATACATATCCAAAGGCATCAACTCTATGAATATGTATGTGCCGAAGTTGAATTTATTTTTATATACCTCACAAATATTCAGGCAAAGGCCTACCTGCGAAAGAGAACCATTTAGGCACATTAGATGGTCTGTAAATACATCCATCTATCTATGTGTGTGTGATATGGATTTCAAATTAATTCAAAGTAGAATATGGGTATTTTTATTATGAAAAGCTGTATAATTATTTTTTTAAGATCTGAATTGAACAGGGTCTTTGGTGACATGAACAGAAATGGGCTTGTAACATTAATCTCCTGGCTGGTTTGATTCAGTGGATACAGTGTCAGCACACAAACTGAAGGGTCCCAGATTCAATTCCAGTCAAGACCAAATATCTCAGTTGCAGGCTCCATTCCTGGCCCTGGTCTGGGCGCATGAAGGAGCCAACCAGTCAATATGTTTCTCTCAATCGATGTTTCTCTCTGTCTTTCTGCCCCTCCCTTCCACTCTCTCTAAAAGTCAAGTCTTCATCTTGGTAACGTCATCTCTGTAAGTCCTCTTTTCTCACAGCACTTAGCACCTATTACAGCCAGGTGCCCTCTGGTCTCAGCTGTGAACTCTGACTGGCACCCAAAAAGGTATTGTTGACACTCTGTTGTTTTTGCAGCAAGTGATTACTTAGAAGCATGGCGTATACATCCTTTACTCTGAAACCAGCATCTCCTCATAATTTACCTGCTGAGAGTTATGAAATAATTAGCAACTCTAAGACAGTTTAATTTCGGGAAAGTCCAGGTAAAAACAATTTTCAGCCCTAGTCAGTTTGGTTTAGTGAATAGAGTGTGGGCCTTTGGACTGAAGGGTCTGGATTTAATTCCAGTCAAGGGCATGTGCCTGGCTTGCAGGCTTGATCCCCAGTGGGGGGCATGCAGGAGACAGTCAATGATTCTCTTTCACTATTGATGTTTTGATCTCTCTCCCTCTCCTTTCCCCTCTGAAATCAATAAAAATATATATTTAAATTTTTTTTTTCAAAATTAGAATTTTTTCATAAACCAACCATTAAAATGAACATTATTAATAAAGTGAGTAGGCAAGAAGGAATATCTTTTGGTATTGAAATCATCACTGGCCGGTACTATGAATGGTGACTAGGCTTTATAATAATACTAGAGGCCTGGTGCACAGACTCGTGCACAAAGGGGTGGGGAGTCCCTCAGCCCAGCTTCTGGCTGAGCGGCACTCCCCCTGTGGGTGCGCACTGATCACCAGGGGACAGCTCCTGCATTGAGCATCTGACTCCTGGTGGTCAGTGCACCTCATAGCGACTGGTCGATGGGTCGTTCCGGTTGTTCTGGTCATTCGGTCACATTGGTTGCGTAGGCTTTTATATATCTAGATTATTTTAGACACCAATAAACAAAGAGTTATCTGATTGGTCAATTGACACTAGCAGGGAATTAAGAGAACCTGTCTAGGAAATAAATATGTAGAAACAAATATGAGAAACAAATGTGTATTGTCTACAAATTTTTAAAATGAATGACCATTTTAAGAAATAGAGCTGGATAGTTTATCTGTAAATGTATGGTGCCATTTTCTTTGAAAGTCCATTAGTCATTATTTTGGATCAAAATCAAATTATTATTCAGTGTTGAACAAATGAAAAGCCTGCATATCATTAGCTTAGGTAGATAACTATCCATGCACATTAATAAACAATAAGTAATATCTCTTCTCACCTTCAGAAGTGGATAACTGTAAAACACCGATCCGGGTGCAAGATGATATGCATGCCATTTGTTAGAAGTCTCAGTGGTATTCTGGAAATTAAACCTTAGCTGTTACTTTCATCAAAATAACCTATTTAAATAGTTGAGTGTCTAGAAAATGAGAAACGAGACTTCCCTGTTAATCTCAACTTCAGTAAGACCACGTACTAAGCTGCTGTTTAATTTTTTGGGGGTTGGGTTGAATTGCCACTTCAGATTTGCTAAGTAATTCAGACCAAGCACAACAGCCAACAATAATAAAAGTCACTGCACTGGAAATGTCAACTTGAGAATGTGAGGTGGTAGCTTATCTCTGTACATCCAGCATCCCTGGACCAAAGGTAAGCAAGGAGAACACAGAGGGAACAGGCAGGCACCCACTTCCAGGGCACCAGCTTGAGAAAGAGGGCTCATGGTCGAAACCCGTTTGGCTCAGTGGATAGAGTGTCGGCCTGCGGAATGAAAGGTCCCAGGTTCGATTCCGGTCAAGGGCATGTATCTTGGTTGAGGGCGCATCTCCAGTGGGAGGAGTGCAGGAGGCGGCTAATTGATGTCTCTCACCCATCGATGTTTCTGACTCTCTGTCCCTGTCCCTTCCTCTCTGTAAAAAAAATTAATAAAATACATTTAAATTAAAAAAAAAAGATGGCTCATGGCTCAAGAGAAAGGATAAGAGTGGGCTTCTTTTTTAAAATTCGTGAAATCCATTCTTGAAATCAGACTATTCACTGTCAAACTGGGTAAAAGAACTTCAGGGTTAAATCTACGTTTGTTAGGCTTTTGTGAGTCTTAAATTTGAAAAAATTAAAAGTTTTTTGACAAAACCAATATAGATGATAATAAAGCAAGCATTAATGTCACTTTCAAGCACTCTATTTACACTTCATAAGGTGCCATGGGTATACTTTAATGTTTTCTAAATTTCAGTTTGCGTAGCATATTGAATATCATAAGGTTTGTGAAATATTCAAAAGCACATGTAAGTATAAAATAGTTGAAAATTATTTAAGGATAGGTTACATTTTGGAATGTGTGAATGGTATAATATAGATAACATTACTTTTAAAATATATATATTGTTTAACCTCTACTACATTTTGGTTTCTCAAACATCCAGGTGGTACATTTCTCATGCCTGAGGATTTTATTTAAGGAAATGCATTCCTAAAATAATTAAAACAAACTGGACTAAAGCAAATGCCAATGTACAAAGGATAAATATTGCTATACTGAATGTGGATCTGTACATTTATAAATTGCATAGGCTAATTGTGAGGAGACCATGAGATGCAGTCATGAAGAAATTGAATGTAAGAGAAATTGGATTGCCTTTTGAGTTAGCTCATAAAATAATCAGTGATAACATTATTCAGATTCTCACTGAAAGAGAGAGTGGTTGAAATGGAAGAAAAGTTGCTGTAAATATACAAATAATGTGTTGATCACAAATGTGCATTCATAAGCTACAACCAATAGAAAAAAGAAATTCATAGAGGATATTTTGAAGATGTTTCTTTGACTTGGATATTAATTATAAGAAACAAAGTCACTTGTTCTTTTAGTTAAGTCCTTTAAACATTCCCTCCATGCTTTTTTCAAAATATACTTTTATTGATTTCAGAGAGGAAGAGAGAAGGAGAGAGAGATAGAGACATCAATGATGAGTGAGAATCCTTGATTGGCTACTTTCTACATGCCCCATACTAGGGATCGAGCCTGCAACCCAGGCATATGCCCTGACTGGGAATTGAACTGTGACTTCCTGGTTCATAGGTTGATGGTCAACCACTGAGCGACACCATCTGGGCCGAAATTCTATTGAAAAGAGATATGCTGGCCTGGTTTACTAGGCATATGTTAATTAATAAATAGATATACACTTTATAAAACTGCTTCATATTATTGTTGTTTTGAATCAATGTGACTAGTCCTCCTTCAATTTCAAGAATCTCATAAATTCGAATCTCTGAGTCGGCAAATTGAGTGCCAGATACTGCAAGGAGACAAAGTCACAAAGATAAATGCCAAAGTGGAGAGATCTTTGACAGCCAGTAGCAAGCTGACCTTCCCTCGCTGAGTGACTTTCCTTCAGACCTATCAATCACTTTCCCCTGATGTGTTTTTATCGATGTGATTATAAGAGTACACACACATTCACACATACAAACAAATACAAACACCCTCTCTTTAAGGATCTGTTCTTTATTGTGTAAATTAAGTTTCTGGAAAATATTTATTTTTATAGAATTTTTGTGAAAATAGATTTATTTTGTAGCAACAAAGGGGTAAGTTCAGCCTCTTCTAGATCATTTGTTATCAAGAACACCATCAAACTGACTTGAATCTCTCACTTGGGTGATGTTTTGCTCTCACTTGGATGATCCGCCTTCTGAATAGTGCACTAATCTCTCTGAAAATATAATATTTGTTGAGTATCTTTGGTAGCATGTTGACCAATCACACTGGTTTATTTGCTCATTTTGTGCAATGATATTTAAAGAGGGAATTGGTAATTAGAGTTTTGTCAATGTTGTACAAAATGCTGAATTTATACTTTTAATATTAGTTAAATCATGTGAAATAGTAAACAATCAAATTTTGTGATGTACAAAATAGCAGTTTTATATAATTCAATCTAAGAATTCCAAAGCATATTAGATTTACTAGGATGGCATTGTTGGGTCTTCTAGTGGATTGCCTTGTGCTTCTTTGTGCATAAATGTGTTTTAATTACTGGCTTCTCCACAGTTTGTTTCTTTGAGGACAGTCTTATACTTCCAACCATATAACATTGTGGTAAAGATTATTAAATCTGGCCTGGTTGGCATGGCTCAGTGGTTGAGAATCAACCTATGAACTAGGGAGGCAGCTGATCAATGATTCTCTCTCATCATTGATGTTTCTATCTCTCTCTCCCTTCCTCTCTGAAATCAATAAAAATATATTTTAAAACAGATGATTGAATCTGTAATCAGAACTAATGTCTGGTCTTGGTTACACAACTTAATGGCTATGTGACCATAAATAAGTTCTCCAACCCTGTTTCCTTACCACAAATCAGAGGAGTAACTCCATGAACCATAAGGGATAATTGTGAGGGTCAAATTTGATCTATCATATAATTACTTAATCTTATATTAAGTAACATGACTTTAATGCAAGTTAACTGTTCTTTAATATTTATCTCTTTTGGAGGGACTGAGAGCATTTAAGTTCTACTCAACAAATTTCAATTATAAATACAGGGGTTTCAACTGGAGTCACGATGATACATTAGATCCTCAGCTCTTACTTTAGAGTTGAAAGTTTGTACCATTTAGCAACTTCTCTCCTTTCTCCCCACATTTCACCTCCTGGCAACCACTTTTCGACTCTCTGTTCTAGGAGTTTTGACATTTAAGATTCCACAGAGAAGTGAGATTATATAGTGTTTGTCTTTCCCCATCTGGATTATTTCACTAAACAAAAGGCCTCCAGGGTCTATTCATTTGTAGTAAATGGCAGAATTCCCTTATATTTCATTGTATGCAATGTAATATACATACATACATCATACATACATATATACATGCATATATCACATTTCCTTTGTTATTATGTTCTAGACACCCAATGCATGAAGATTCGTGCATTAGCATGGGCCTTCCTTAACCTGGCTGCTGACACAGCCTTTGCTCCTTCCCACACTGTCCAGAGTGGCCTGGAGTGGCTGGGGCAGTGCAAACCACCCCTGGCCACTGGGCGCCTGCATATGCAAATTAACCCACCATCTTTGTTGGATTAATTTGCATACTCACTCCTGATTGGCTGGTGGGCATCTCAAAGGTATGGTCAATTTGCCTCTTTCTCTTTTATTGAGAAGGTAACACATACTTCTATAGAACACAGAAAAGAAAAAGCATCTTTATGATTATATTATTACATACTCACTCACTCAGGGTTTCCATATCGTAGCTGTTGTGAATGGAGCGGCAGTGAACACGGAATGCAGCTATCTCTTTGGCACCCTGTTCTCATTTCCTTGGGATATTTCCCCCGGAGTGGGATCACTGTATCATAGGCTGTTCCATTTTACATTTTTAGAGGAATCTCCAGACGGATAACTATTAGTAGTAGTCCTTATTTTTAAAAATCTCACATCCCACGTCCTGTCTTGTAACATAGGCAATAATAGCAAAGCAGAAGAAATCCTGCTGGGCAGAAATCTTCAAGATACGTTCCGATCCTTAACTCGAGGATTTTTTAATCTCCCCTAACAGAGACGCCGTGCAGATGCCTCTGTATGAAGGCGATAATCAAATGCACAGGTGTGGTGGTAATCCCAGCAACCCGCTCCATCTAAAAGCAACACCTAGGTATGGGGACCTTGTTATGTGAGAATTACTATTCTGAGTGACGGAGGCATGAACAGAGTGTTCCAGGCATGGCAGAAATAAAGACACAGAATGAGTTTTTCCAGGCAGCATTCATATTGGATTGAGTGTTTTTACTGGGACCCGGGATTTGTGTAGATTCATGATTGAGGGCAAGACTGGGAAGGGACTGGAGGGTCATTACAAAGTCAGCCCAGTAGAACCTTCTATTGACAAGTCTCAGCCGACATCTCTCTGACTATCTGACCTACAGCAAGAACCAGCCAGCTGAGCCCCATCAATAGTCAGTCTCTGAGATGACAGCATACTGTTCCTTTAAGGCAGGGGTCGGCAAACTCATCGGTCCACAGAGCTACATATCAACAGGACAACGATGGAAATATCTTTGGAGAGACAAATTTTTTAAACTTAAACTTCTAACACCACTTCTTCAAAACAGACTCGCCCAGGCCGTGGTATTTTGTGGAAGAGCCACATTGAAGGTGCCAAAGAGCCACATGCGGCTCGCGAGCCGCGGTTTGCCGATCGCTGCTTTAAGGCCCTAAGTTTAGAGTTGTTATGATGAAACAAAAGATAACTAGAGCACTAAACAATCGATTTTTGTTTTGTTTTTGCAGCAAAAAATAAGCACAAATCATAGTTAATTTAAATGAGCAGTAATAAGTCTATTTATATTTGTGTTGAACATAAACATACTTCCAGCAAATTTTATTGAAAAAAGGCCAATATTTTTAAAAATATGTATTTTTTATTGATTTCAGAGAGGAAGGGAGACAGAGAGAGAGAGAGAGAGAGAGAGAGAGAAACATTAGTGATGAAAGAGATTCATGGACCAGCTGCCTCCTGCAGGCCCCACACTGGGGATCCAGCCCACAGCCTGGGCCTGGGCCCTGACCAGGAATCGAACTGTGACCTCCTGGTTCATAAGTTGACGCTCAACCACTGAGCAACACCAGCCAAGCTAGGCCAACAATTTATTTTTATTTTTATTTTTTATTTTTTAGAAATGAAGCTTTTGTTAAACTGCTTACTTTTGACAGATTTCATGAATTTACCTTTGTCAAATTCTGTTTCTTTGTTTTTCCTATTCATTTCGATTCATTTGCGCAAGGAAGATTACAAACATCTCATTTGGAGGTTTTCTACCCGGTCTGCTGTCACTCATGTGACACTCACTGGCCTGGGAAACCTGTGAATGACTTTCTGCTCCACCTCAGCTGCTCTGCTGGTCACGTAGTCACACTGGGTTGGGGTCCACAGGGGTCCACACCGTTTGCCTGCTGGGGTCTGCCTTCCCCCAGGGGTGATGCGGGGGGACCTGGCCCTGACAGAGTGATCTTCTCCCCAAAGTGGAGCAGGGGGTCTCAGGGGAGAGCAGCGACCCAGAAATAGGAAGGATGTGTTGGGTATTAAGTGCAGCTTCAGGAATTGTGTAAGTATAATTGGATTTCGTGGACAGCCTGGAGGAATTTTTTAATAACGAGGGCATTTTTCTAACTGAGGAAATGTACTGTGTTCTCTAAGGTAAAAATGATCTACTTTCTAGAACTCTCTTTCTCCTTTTCTCTTTCTCAGCCTCCGTGTTTTTCCACCAGCACATGCACGCACACACGCACACACACATGAACACACACATTTTTGTGACATTTATCTTACTTTGCACGTATATTCTTTAAAATATAAAAGAAAACTTTTTGAAATGATTAGACTGATCACTAACAGAGGATATTTGTCTTTATTTTAACTAAATCCAAGCCCATATTAGTTGACAGTAATCTACAATATTTTGTGGGATGTGGAAAGGTCAGTGGTGGAATTTGAAATAGTTCTACAAGGAAAAGACACTTTCGTATGGTTCAAACTAAGCATGAAACAGCTGAATGAACTTGGGATGTATTTCATTTTTCCCCATGAATTTCTGGGAATGAAACCTTGCAAATGGTTCTTTTTTTTTGTTTCTCAGCTTTTATATCTTGTGTTGGATCATGATGGAATGTTAGGTAGTCTTGGTATTTATTCTGAGAGTTAAATAATACAACTAGTTTTACATCTTTTTAACTAAATGCATTTTAGGTCAACTTTAAAGGCAGCCTCCTAACGGATGTGCTAAATGAAGATAATGAAGAGTCTTTGCATAAAATAATAAAGTCCACCTGTTGATCTTTTTGAAAAGCACTTGGTGACATTACTATGCTTTCTCCCCCCTCTTCTCCCTTCTCCCTCTCTTTCTCCCTTTTTCTTCTCCTGTCTTCCTCTGCCATAAATAAGGCACACATCTTTCCAATAATATTTTTTTGCTAAGTAACTATCATAACCAGGTTCTGTAGCATATTTAAAAAGCCCTATTTTCTTGCTACACATTATGGCAGAATCATTCCACAGTGTCCTCTCATTTCCTCCTGCTGGAATGAAGAGAAAATTCGTTTCTCCCAGAATGCCTCTGCTCTCAGCCTCACACTTTCTTTCCTCCTCCTCGAACCCAGAAAGGGTGAGAGCTCACTACCATGAGAAGAAGGAGCGTGAGAGTGAAAAAAAGCAAAATATTTTAAATTCAGACACGTGAGATGAAATGCTTCATTTCGGTTTGGCTTGTGCTAACCCTTTGCGATGCTGGACTGAACTGGAATGTCCCACTATCCACACCACCTGTGTGGAGATTGATATGGACACAGAGAGGACCACAGTGACAGGTATAACTTAGATATAACCGGAAAAAAAATTTCAACCAAAATAATTACATTTTCTTACAATTTCCCATTCAGCTCAAGAATAGAAACACACACTATCATTTTAAAAATATATATATTTTATTGATTTTTCACAGAGAGGAAGAAAGAGGGATAGAGAGCTAGAAACATCGATGAGCGAGAGACACCGATCAGCTGCCTCCTGCACACCTCCCACTGGGGATGTGCCCGCAACCAAAGTACATGCCCTTGACCGGAATCGAACCTGGGACCTTTCAGTCCTCAAGCTGAGGCTCTATCCACTGAGCCACACAGGTTTCGGCCACACCATCATCGTGTTGCCTGTAGGATAAGTGTTGGCCAAATCGAGGATGGGTTTGGTTTGGGAATGAACCATTTGGTCCCTACTCAGCGCAAGACTTCTTCTTTGGCGCCTCTCCTTCGTCTCTCCAGGAAGATGTGGGCGCTGCTGTGCCACAGGCCAGACACCCCGCTTGCCTCTGCGCCTGGGGGGTGCGGACACAGGCCGCTCCTTCTCATGTTTACCTCCGGCCACCATCCTGTTTGCACCCCTGGGTGGCTGTGGGCCCCTGGCCCGCCCTCCTGAGCCCCGGCCTAGACAGGCTAAGTCCCCGAGATGGGCACAGTTACCCCCTGGCTCCGAGCTCGCCCCTGCTCCGGGCTGCCCTCTCTCAGCCCAGAAGCACCTGCGCCTCTGGGGATGTGGCAGGGAACAAACTCCCACTGAGAATCCGCACTCACCTGCACCCAGAAGCTACTTCCTAACTCACTGGCAGCTGTGCAACCCCACTGAGATGGGGGAGGGGGGAGAGGGGAGATGGTTAGGGTGTGGGGAGCCAGGGCAGACCTCAGGTTCCCTCTCTCTTTATCCCTCTGTTCCCCTCTCCATTCCTCTGTGGACTTCACTGTCCAGTCTCTCAACGGGAACTTGGGAGGGACAGGGGAAGAAGGTTCGAAACTACCCGGGCCTGCACACATCCTCAAAGACTTTTGAGCCAAAACCGGTGTGGCTCAGTGGATAGAACATCAGCCTGCAGACTGAAAGGCCCCAGCTTCGATTCTGGTCGAGGGCACGTACCTTGGTTGGGGGCACATCCCCAGTGGGGGTCATGCAGGAGGCAGCTGATCAATGTCTCTCTCTCATCGATGTTTCTAACTCTCTATCCCTCTCCCGTCCTCTCTGTAAAAACATCAATAAAATATATATATATTTTTAAAAAAAGACGTTTGGCTTTGGCGTTGCCAGATCCGCAGTGAGATCTTGCCATGTGTGTTCCCGGGTCTGTATCCTCCTCGCTCTGCATGCGCGGGGTGTGTGTGGGGACAAGCTGGGGACCCGGAGGACTGTGGATTTAAATCTGTGTCCTTCTCATTCTAGATCTGGAGTAGCTGCTGCGAGCAGGCCCTTAGCATCTCACATCTTCACGAGGTGGTCCACGGAGTGCGCATCTCCTGTGGGAACGTCCACGCCAGCCCACCCATCATCACCGCTGAGCCAGCGGCGCCAGGCCCGTGTTCCTGCAGGTGACTATTTACGGGGCTGTTTTAAACAAGTGGTTTCCATAGCAACTGGGCTGCAGCTCCTTTCAGAATAGCCTTTTACAGCTGCGGCTCGTGAGTCTATTTTATCCACCAGGAGAAGGGAAGTGGGCCAGGTCTCCCTATTAATTTCTGCTCAGTCTCCAGAAGAACGCTCTCCCCAAGCTGCCGTTCACACACACCGACTGTTAGGAATAATAATGCTCTCAGTTTATGAGAGAGAGAGAGAGAGAGAGAGAGAGAGAGAGAGAGAGAGAGAGAG
>JAAGEH010000413.1:2010806-2021461 GCA_011751065.1 Lasiurus cinereus | reverse complement strand
GAGAGAGAGAGAGAGAGAGAGAGAGAGAGAGAGAGAGAGAGAGAGAGACTCTAGCCGCTTCTCCCCAAAAAATGGGAGCTGTTCTTTGAGGAAGAATTGGAATTTCTTTGTCTATTTCCTAAAAAAAATAAAATAAAATAAAATAGCACTGAATCTGACTGATGAAAGAGTCTATCCAAAAAGATGGTGATGCCTCAGGAAAGCATTCCCAGGAGATGTGGACACATCTGGGAGATTTGCCCTGCATTTATGTCCCTTTCGTTTAACGAGCGTTTATTAAGCAGAGTTTTATAGCAAGCACCGTGTAGGTCCTGAAAGCAGAAAGAGGAATATGACGCTGTGACTGCCATCTAAATATCCAGAACATCTGGGGGTTCAGTAGGCAGCTCAGAGCAAAGAGCAGTGGCGTGATGAGTGGCGGCAGACAGAGACAGAGAGAAGGAATGTCAGCCGACCTGCGTGGAGGGAAGGCTTCAGGGAAAAAGGCTAATTCTCTGGCCGTGCCTTTAAAAACAAGGGTAGCGCATCCATTAGCAAGGACGTGGGCAAGATGTCTGAAGTGGAGGGAATGGAAGGAGACAAGCTGTGATCTGGAGGGGAGACTAAATGCAGAATGGGGTGCGGTGACTGTAACAGGAGGTGTCAGTAGATTACCAAATGGGGCAGAGTAATTTTCTGGAAAGGCAAAGGCAATGTATGATCATTGAATGTATATAAATGCCTTGAAAGGTTTTTTTTTTTTGGAATTGCTGCTGGTAACAAAAGCCTGTCTGCTAATTCAAGGAAACACTGGGGGGGATTCTTCTAGATTGACTCCCTTTATATTGGCACAGAGATATCGATTGTGATAGTTCAGTCCATTAGCTATATCATCGTAAGAAATTAAAAACACGGCTCTGCCAAGCAGAGCACCCGTATACACCTCTGAGGCGAACTCCTGGCAGCCTTTCCTTCATCCATGTACGCCAGATTCTGCATGGATGTGGTTGGGGTGAGGGCTCCCTTCAGTGTGCAATAAAAAATAAGCTTTGCTGTTGTTTGGTGTGTTTTTAAAAATATATATATTTTTATTGATTTCAGAGAGAAAGGGAGAGGGAGAGAGAGATAGAAACATCAATGACGAGAGAGCATCATGGATCAGCTGCCTCCTGTACATCCCACACTGGGGATGGAGCCTGCAACCTGGCCATGTGCCCTTGACTGGAATTGAACCTGGGACCCTTCAGTCTGCAGGCTGCTACTCTACCCACTGAGCTGAACCAGCTAGGGCAGAGCTTTGCTGTTTATGCTGAAACGTGATGTTATGCGTGTGTTCCTTGTCACTGACTCCACAAAAGGGCGACAATAAAACGGAACAGAATACAACATCAAGAAATGAGCACTTGCAGCCGAAACCGGTTTGGCTCAGTGGATAGAACGTCGGCCTGCGGACTGAAAGGTCCCAGGTTCGATTCCGGTCAAGGGCATGTACCTTGGTTGTGGGCACATCCCCAGTAGGGGGCGTGCAGAAGGCAGCTGATCGATGTCTCTCTCTCTCATTGATGTTTCTAACTTTCTATCCCGCTCCCTTCCTCTCTGTGAAAAATCAATAAAAAATATTTTAAAAAAGAAAGAAAGAAATGAGCACTTGCCATTTGGCTGTGACCAAGGTCACCTGAGGGACAACTGGTCACCCTCCCTAGGACAGACTGCCCAGCTGCATAAGAGGCCAGCACGGAGTCTTCACTAGGGCACACCCCATGGTGACTCAAGTCTCCCCCAATTTTCTTGAATGAACTGCAATGTAAAACTTTTTTATTTAATGGATGATTATTTGGCTCTTATTGAATTGATTTGGGACTATTCCTTGCCACTTGTTTTATTTATTTTTTCTTTTAATTCAGAGAGGAAGGGGGAGGGAGAGAGAGAGAGAAACATCAATGAGGAGAGAGAATCATTGATCGGCTGCCTCCTGCCCGCCCCCACTGAGGATGGAGCCAGCAACCCAGGCACGTGCCCTTGACTGGAATCGAACTCAGGACCCTCACTCCACAGGCCGAAGCGCTATCCACTGAGCCAAACCAGCTGGGGCTCCTGGCCACTTCTAACCTTCAACAGCTCCGCTTGTGAGAGAAGGGGTTGCAATAGATAATTTATAAATCACACGGGAGAAAGTGGACGCTCTAACGTTCTATAATTCTCAGTAATTCAAACATGTTTTCTCATGCATCTCAGGTCTCGCAGCCGCTCCCCTTATGTGAACTGATTCATTCTTTTTGGGAAAAGCGTTCTGGCCTTTCTGTGTCCCGAGTGACAACCGTGTTTCTTCCCGCCCTGAGACATCAAACCCCATCAGTGCTTCCTCTCTTCTCCGGCTCTTTAATTAGTTCATTGGATCTGGGCGCCGTCTCCCCAGAGCGCAGAAATGTCTGCTTCTCCAGTTTAACCTTCCTTTGCCAATTACTTCCTCTAAGGCCTGTATCAGAGCCTTTATTAGGGTGCCAGTCTGGGGGTGCTTCAAGAAAACCGGTAATGCTCATTACAAAGACAACAAACGCTTTCACTCCGCTCCGCTCCCAGGAGCTACATTTGAAGAAGTAGGTGATTAGGCGGGAAACAGAGAAGGTACACAAGATGAAAGAAATAACGTCTGGATCAATAACTCAAAATCGTCCCTTTGGAAAGCCACGGTGTCTAATCATGTCTCTGGTTATTCTGAAAATCGGGAACTGACGCTCACCTTACAGATGCAGAGAAAAGTCTAACATACTTTGCATGTTTAGCTAGTTAGTGATCCTCAGAACACGGTTGGGGATATTAAGTAGAATCCAAGTTTTTCAGCATGTTTGTTTTATTTTTTTAAAATATATTTTATTGATTTTTTTTTTTTTTACAGAGAGGAAGGGGCAAGGATAGAGAGTTAAAAACATCAAGGAGAGAAAGACATTGATCGCCTGCCTCCTGCACGCCCCCTATTGGGGATGTGCCCGCAACCAAGGTACGTGCCCTTGACCGGAATCAAACCTGGGACCCTTCAGTCCACAGGCCAACGCTCTATCCACTGAGCCACACCGGTTTTGGCATTTGTTTTATTTTTTTAAATGAAGGAGCGCACTGTGTGATCCAGAGAGGCTGAACAACTCGCCCTGTCTTGGATACCCAAGAGGTGGCCAGGCAAAGATGAAAATGAAAATAATTCAGATCCGAGGGTTCCACTCACACGTTTGGCTAGTGTTTAGCTGCCAACCACGGTGAGGGACCTTGGCGCAGAACATGGGGTGGGTTTCTCTCTCTCCCTCTGAGCTTTCACTTCCATGAATGCCTGGATTCTGACCACAAAAAGTTACTCTGTTAAAACTCTTCAGTACCGCCCTGACCAGTGTGGCTGCGGACAGAAGGGTCCCAGGTTCGATTCTGGTCAAGGGCACGTACCTTGGTGGCGGGCACGTCCCCAGTAGGAGGCGTGCAGGAGGCGGCTGATCGATGTCTCTCTCTCATCGATGTTTCTAACTCTCTATCCCTCTCCCTTTCTCTCTGTAAAAAATCAATAAAAAAAAAGACTGCATCTTCCTGGCCAGATTGAGCCCCTCACCATCTACTGCCACTCCTTCCCTCGGCCTTTGCTGGCCTGGAGGGGCCTCCTGCAAGTGTGCGTGCGTCAATCTGCGGTTTCCCGTGTGAAAGCAGCATGTTGCTCTGCTCCTGTTCACCTCGGCTCTGTGGTGGCGCATCACACCAGAACGGTGTGAATCTGCCAGCAAGAAGAGGCGGAGAGGAAGAGCTATGGGGAGAGACGCAGATATATTCAGTGTGACTTCCTGTGGGGAAGTGGGCCGTTCACCCTTGGACTGTCTAGAAAAGGAGGGACAGATCTCTTCCTTTCTTTCCACGCTGCAGGACAGTGCCTGAGGCAGGAGGTGGGCACAATTGTGCTCTAAATGTCCCACAAACCTGGGTGTTGTGACTGATCTAATATACATTCCATAGCTAGACATGAGTTATCATTTGATCGAAGAAAATAGATGCATTTTCTGCTCTTAAAATATAACTTCAGTGGGGGGGGGAGGTAATAAACAGGGCATGCAATAATGATAGCTATTCTTTCTTCCTCTCTTTCTTCTTCTATTCCTCCTTCCCTCCCATCCCTTTTTTTCCCCTCCTTCTCCCTCCCTCCCTTCCTCCCTCCCTCCTTCCTTCCTTCCTTCCTTCCTTCCTTCCTTCCTTCCTTCCTTCCTTCCTTCCTCTAAGGCAGTGGTTCTCAACCTTCCTAAGGCCGAGATCCTTGCATACAGTTCCTCATGTGGTGGTGACCCCAACCATGAAATTTTGCTACTGTGATGCATCGTGATGTAAATATCTGCATTTTCTGATGGTCTTAGGCGACCCCTGTGAAAGGGTCGTTTGACCCCAAAGGGGTCGTGACTGACAGGTTGAGAACCGCTGCTCTAAGGCACCTAAATATACTATGGCATATCCTTTTACAGTCATCTGCGAGTGAGTTAATTTTTTCTATAATTCAGATATTTTTTTCTTCTTTCAGAACACCCTTTATTAGGGATGACAGGCAGCTATCTTGCTGGTTAAGAAATACATGTATCTTTCTTCTTCCATACTGTGCTCTCCTGCACACAGTTACTCCACATTCCACGGTTCGAGCAGCTGCTGAGACGCGTGCAGTGGAGAACAGCGCCAGGTCGCCAGCTAGCAGGACAGGTGTCTCCTCGCCCTCCTGTTCTTGCTGAGTCCCGCTCAGATCGGGGAAGGCAGGGCTGGCCCTTCTCCACTGGCTTAGCTTTCCGGGTTTCAAGTGGACTTTTTGTGCAAGTCTATTTGCCAATATTTCAGTGTGGCCTGGCGCGTTTGTGTGTGCCGATGGTTTAAAAATGATGTTCCTTTTGAATAATCAAATTGCAATGTGTATAATCTTCAAAAGACAGCTGCATGTTAGAAGATGGCTATTACTGTAATGGCATAAATGACACTGGAGGCCACATCTTGTTTACTGATCTATAGGACTGATGAGCCTCTGTTTAACCCTTAACATTTCGGTAAGTAAATATGAACTCACAAAATATACAGCATTTACTATGAAATTAAAAAAATTTTCCCAAAACCGGTTTGGCTCAGTGCATAGAGCATTGGTCTGTGGACTGAAAGGTCCCAGGTTCGATTTCGGTCAAGGGCATGTACCTTGGTGGCGGGCACATCCCCAGTAGGGGGCGTGCAGGAGGCAACTGATCCATGTCTCTCTTTCAGCAATGTTTCTAGCTCTCTATCTCTCTCGCTTCCTCTCTGTAAAAAATCAATAAAATATATTTTAAAGAAATCTTGACATTCTTAGAATGATTAAATTAAAAAAGGTATTCATTGCTTTTAAACACTTTTTCTTTTAATATATTTTATTGATTTTTCACAGAGAGAAAGGGAGAGGGATAGAAAGTCAGAAACATCGATGAGAGAGAGACATTGATCAGCTGCCTCCTGCACACCCCACACTGGAGATGTGCCCGCAAGCAAGGTACATGCCCCTGACTGGAATCGAACCTGGGACCTTTCAGTCTGCAGGCCGACACTCTATCCACTGAGCCACACCGGTCTCGGCTATTCATCGGTTTTCAATGTAGAATGAAAGAATGAAGATTCTTTGATTGCAAAGAAAATAGGGCAATGTCTCTCCTCTTTCCTGTATGTTGGGGAAGCCTCCTTAAGAAGAGGAAGCTTCGTACAGATCATTGCTAAAACAGATTTTTTTTGGTTCCATTTGCAAATGGCACAGAACATCCAGTGGCCGGAGTAGGAGACTGGGAAGGCATTTCCCCCTTGAATATCTCGGAAGAGACCGTTACTATGATTTATCTTCCACGTTTGGACAAAGGCACACAACTCGTGGCACATTGTCATGATTATGAATCTTGTTTGGAATGAAATTGGTGGCACTGAGTTCCTCAGGCTATTTGAGGTTCATCTGCGGGAAAGGAGAGCCACAGAGAAATGACAGGGAACAGCCTAACAAGTAGAAGAAGTTCCTGCTTCCCGCTGCGATTCATCACCCCGATTGTCTGTTTTTAACGAAGTCGGTGTTTTATGCCGTTCCCACTGGCTTTTGTTTTCAGAGGATTCGGAAATATTTATGATTTCCACCGCCATCCGTCAGCGATATCCTGGCTAAACGAAAGGTGGCTACAGTTCTCGTGATTAGGTTTCTTGAGAAGGTTTGACAGAGATTTGAGAGGGAAAAAAATTTAGTTCAGGAGGAATTAATTTTGTAGGAGCCACAGGACTGAGGTATCTATAATACAATTATTGCTTTAGTTTTCATCACAGACAAGCATTCCTTTTTGATTATATTTGCAACAGCTTTGAAATCGACACTGGATCATGTTGTCAAAAGTTATTTATAAACTCCTTTAGAAAATTTCTCTCTCTCTACATAGCCTATCTAATAAAAAGTAATATGCAAATTGACTGTCACTCCAACACACAAGATGACTGCTCCTATGTGGTCAAAGATGGCTGCCCCCAGGTACCCAAGATGGCCACCACAAGACGGCAGACATGGGAGGACAGTTTGGGGGGAACCAGGCCTGCAGGGGAGGGCAGTTTGGGAGGACACAGGCCTGCAGGTGAGGGCAGTTGTGTGTGTGTGTGGGGGGGGGGTACCAGACCAGCAGGGGAGAGCAGTTAGGGATGATGAGACTGGCAGGGGAGTGGTTAGGGGTGATCAAGAAGGCAGGCAGGTGAGCAGTTGGGAGCCAGCAGTCCTGAATTATGAGAAGGATGTCCGACTGCCCATTTAGGCCTGATCCTAGTGGGCTTGGACCTAAATGGGCAGTTGGATAACCTTTGAGGTGTCCCATATTGGAGAGGGTGCAGGCTGGGATGAGAGACACACCTCCCCCCACACATGCACAAATTTCGTGCACCAGGCCTCTAGTATATATATAATAAAATATATAAAATAAATTTTTTTAATATAATGTTAAACCACACACATACTACTATAATGATACAGGAATGTATATAATAGAATGAGAATATATATACAGTTAAAAACAACATTTTAATAAAATTTTTTAATTTAATGTTAAACCACACGCATACTACTATAATGATGTAGAAATGTATATACAATGGTACCTGGAGATAAGAGTGCCCTAACATACAAGATTTTTGAGATATGAGCTGTCGAGCGAGCGATTTTTGCTTTGAAATACGAGCAACAGTTGAGATACGAGTAATCTATTCGTGTGGATCGGCCGGCTGCACATGACCTACCAGTTTGCCGCGACTCGAGCGTCTCATAGTTTCCCACGCCTCAAGGTTACGGAACGAGTTAAACTCGTATCTCGAGGTACCACTGTAATGGAATGAGAATATATATATACAATTAAAAATATATGCTGAAAAAATTCTATTGAAAAATACCCCCAAATCGTCAACCTCGGATGATAAGAATCAATCCAGGGCTCTGGTGCAGACATTCACAACTCACCTTCACCGTTCCTCCTGGGAGTCTTCTGAACACCGCAGACTTAGAGGCCAGTCCCACAAGAGTTCTTGGAAAGGTTCTTTCACATCTGAGAACAGAGGACCCCGCTTTGCAGGGGTGCAGGGCAGCCTAGTCAGACTGCAGGGGTGCCCTGTCAGACGATGCGGGTGACCAAGGCAGCCTCCCAGCCTGCGCCAGGGAAGTGTTGCAGCTCAGCTCAGTGTCTCCTCACCCTGCTGGCACCGTAAACCCCGAGCGCGAGTTGTTTGCTCGACTTCAATAAGGAGAAAATATGTAAAAATAAGTGAGCAGAAGACTGTCCATACTAAATATACAACGGAAAAGACCTAATGGAATGAAAGTAAATGAAGACATAAAAGGGGACTGAGGGAAGAAATCACATCAAATTACAGTGGTGCCTCGAGATACGAGTTTAATTCGTTCCGTCACCTTGAGGCGGGGGAAACTATGAGACGCTCGAGTCGCGGTAAACTGGTGGGTCGTGTGCAGCCGGCCGATCCGCGCGATGACTCCTATCTCAAATGTTGCTCGTATTTCAAAGCAAAAATCGTTCGCTCGACGGCTCGTATCTCAAAAACCTCGTATGTTAGGGCACTCGTATCTCGAGGTACCACTGTATAGGCAGGTTTTTACCTTCGCACTTGAAGAGCCTTGGCCATAGAATTTCTCTGATGAACAGACTTATGTACATTGTCTCTTGCAATTGCCTTTATTATCTTATTTTTGAAATCCACAAGTTTAAAATGCCTATCATAAAAACTCACTACTAGTGACATACTAATTAATTTCAATATTAGTCAAAGTAAATTTATATTTATCTATCTATCTAGATATAGATATAAATATATATATAAATACATATCTATATCTATATATAAATATATTTTAAGTTAATATAAGATGAAATACATGAGTTTTTCAACAGTAGTAGATATGACTTTAAATACACTACATAGATATGTTTTCTTAAGGAACAAGCGACCTAAAAGATTTCTAAATTATATACCTAGAAATGCATAGAAGCAAAGTTATTAGGAGATAAGTTACCTAACTTATTCTCTGGAAAAAAATCTGTAATACTTCCAGGGTGATCAATGATTGTTAAAGTCATCTTCTGTTATTTTCATTTTCAATAAAACATATTTAAAACAAGAAATAGATTTTAATATACCATGAAGCATGTTTTACTCTTAGTGCTCAGTAAAAGGCAGCTTAATCGTGATCTTCCTGTACATACGTATGTGTCTGGGGGCATAGATGTATCTATAGTATTATATCCTGGGCGTTTGCTCATTGCCTCAGTCACCGAAACATTTGAAAACATAGTTTTTAGTGGCTTCCCATCATTCCAGTATGTGTATGTGCCATAATTTATTTAATTTCTGCCAGAAGAAGATACCTTTTTAAACATCATGCTGACTCCATGTACATGCTAGGACCATATTCATCATCTCGTTGCTTAAATACCAAATGAGTGGCCGTGTATGTACTAAGCGTGGTGCTGGCTGTACAACATATGAGAAAGGACACAGGGCCACCTCCATGAGGTCCATCGGAGAAGATGTACAATAAGCAGAGAAACAAACATGCCATTACAGGAATGTGACATGCCCTTATGGCATGTCTCTGTATAAAATTTCTCTGAGTTTCTTGACTGAAACAGCATAAAATATACCCGCTTCACACAGCCTTCAGCTCAGTGCTCGCTCTCCACCTTCCTCCTCATCACCAGCCAGATGGTCCTGAACCATCCGCAGCGCCCCAGGAGTTAGGAACTACCCTGTTTCCCCGAAAGTAAGGCATCCCCCGAAAATAAGACCTACTTCCCGTTTGGCCTCTCGCTGTCATAGAAGGCATCCCCCTGAAAATAAGACCTCCCCGATCATCAGGCCTCCCCAGAACAGAAGGCCCCCGAAGCGACCGTCAGGCGTCTGACTCCTGATGTAAAGAGACCTCGCCCGGCCTGAACAGCTCCGGCTGCGCTGCGGCCCATCAGGGAGCTGGTTGGTGATGACAACGACTACCGTACCATCCACAGGTCACACATTTCCTTTTTTGTTGTTGTTGTTCAACAATAAACGTGTACCGTCTTCTTCTTCCTGGAAAAATAAGACATCCCCTGAAAATAAGACCTGGCGCCTCTTTGGGAGCAAACATGAATAGAAGACACTGTCTTACTTTCGGGGAAACAGGGCATCTACAGAGTAAAGGGAAGCGAACTCCTGACAGCTCCCAGCGCTCCCCGTGGTGCAGGCCGGGTGGACACCGAGCAGATCCAGTTTGTACCCAGGCCCCCCTGCCCAGCGGTTCTCCACCTTCCTCAGGCCGCGACCCTGGCACACAGTTCTTCATGGGGTGGTGACCCCCAACCATGAAATGTTGCTACTGTGATGCATCGTGATGTCAATATCTGCATTTTCCCATGGTCTTAGGCGACCCCTGGGAAAGGGTCTCTTGACCCCCAAAGGGGTCGCGACCCACAGCCCCTGGAATGGACCTGTGCCTGTGGCCCCGGATTGCCCTCTCCCAGCACCGGGCTAAGTCGGCCTCCAGTGCGGTGTGGATTGCATTTATACAAAGTATCCGGTGTCTTTCTTTTCCCCTAAAAATCACACAAAACGGCGCCGGCCTGGCTGCACAGGTGGCCTGGCTGGGGGGGGGGTGTTGGTGGAGGTGAGGCTGAGGCTGAGGAAGGACCCGCTGGGCCTGCAGCTGGCGCTCCGCACCCGCAGGTGTGGCTCTGCGCTCCCTGCAGCCGCAGCCGGAGGGGAGGCACCTGGGCGAGGGCCAGGGCGGCCTCCCCTGTGGGCTCCCTCCTCCTGCCCTGCGGCTTCCGGGGGCCCTGAGCTCCTGGGCCGGGCTCCCCAAGTCAGAGAGCCAGAGTCACTGCAGCAGAGACGCCTGCCCCGATGCTGGGCCAGGAGCCCGGTGGGACCAGGGAGCGACTGGGCCCAGCGCCTGCCCCGAGGGACCTCACCAGCCTGCGCTCCGGTAAGGGTCAGGGTCAGAGTCACAGGGTCAGGGTCAGGGTCAGGGTCAGGCTGGGCTGGTGTTTCCCTTTCCTGCCGATGGTCATCGGGGGCCGAGTGTCCAGGTCCCTCGGGGATCGGAGGGCCCAGTGTCCAGGTCCCTCGGGGATCGGAGGGTCCAGTGTCCAGGTCCCTCG
>JAAGEH010000413.1:1983244-2008695 GCA_011751065.1 Lasiurus cinereus | reverse complement strand
TTGAAATAAGGGTTTATTTTTTATATTACGTTAGTTTATCCATGTTTTTCTTTAAAAAAACAAAACAAAACACAACCACTTAATATTTAGAGCAAAATCAAAGTTGCTGCAAGCCCCAGATGACTCCTGATTTTTCACTGACCTTCAGAGGATTTAGTTGGCCTTATAATTATTTAGTCTCCATTGCCCCAGGCATTAGTAGGAGGCGTTAATTGGGCAAAGCCTGATGGTAAACACGCCTTGAAAGGTAACATGCAGAGGCCAGCGAAGGTCATGGCCCTCTAGCAGGCTTCAAAAGAAGGTGCTCTACAAAATCCGGTTCGCATCCCTGTGATCTGGCACAGCGCTGAGGTGCAATATTTTAAAAGAATTATCATAAAATAAGTGTAGATAGGTTTTTTAAAAAATAATTTTAACTCTGAGTTGAGAGAAAATGACACCTGCAGGAGATGGTCACATTGACCACGTCAAACAAAGCAAACCGAGCAACAAGCCATTGGCCACGATTTCCTCCCTACACATACTCTCAGCGTATTTTTCTGCCAGGCCACATCTGTAATGTCTGCTTATAGTCAATTAATCAATCTTCCCTTCGGGAAGATACCTATTTAAACCCTTTTATACAATTTGCATATTATTTGACAATACTTGACACAGTGATTATGGTCTTTATTTAAATTTTGATTTTTTTTTTTAAATCTTTAATTACATTCCATGAGTTCGCCCTGAGGACCTACTATGTGTCTAATCCTAATCTCTCAGAAGGTTGGAAAAGTGGAGAGCTATTAATTCGGCCAAATTAAAATCACACACACACACACACAACTAGTGACATATGTGCTCATTTAACACTTTGTAACCATCATATCAAAACATATACCCCTGCTGATGACAGGAAGTCAGTGGTGTGTAAAGTTTCTCTATGTCAGGGAGATGAAGAAGTGAAACTGGTGAAACCCTTCGCTTTCATCAGCTCCGGTCTTTCCCGCGGGGAGAGAAGACTGTCTCTAATGAAAAATAAAATAAAATCAAAATCACTGCTAGCAGCCTCTGACTTACAGTCAGGAGTTTCTGATCTCCTACTGTTCATGCCTCATCCTTAGGAGCTGATTAGTAAAGAGTATGCGACGAGGCCTGAGAATTCCGGATTTAGCAGGCAACTGTGTCATTCACAAACTACCTCACTGCCGACGACTGAAATCAGAAACGCTTCACCTTTCAGAGCAGACCGTTATGAATGAAACAGGCGATTCATGTTGTTTTGAGCTCATTTTAGCAAGTGATGGCGGTGATCATTTCTAGGCACTAGCCACACCTGTAACTCTACATAGTGTCATGCCGATCTCTGGTTCTTCCAAAAGTGACACGGAATTGACACCCATCAGAGGACAGTGATGATCCCAATAAGATGTGAAGATGATCCTCTTGTGTCCACAATATTTTATTTATTTATTTATTTAGTTTTTAAATATATATATATATATATTTATTTTTTTTTTAAATATATTTTATTGACTTTTTACAGGCAGAAAGGGAGAGAGAGAGAGAGTTAGAAACATCGATGAGAGAGAGACAGCGATCAGCTGCCTCCTGCACGCCCCCTACTAGGGATGTGCCTGCAACCAAGGTACGTGCCCTTGACCGGAATCAAACCTGGTACCTTTCAGTCTGCAGGCTGACGCTCTATCCACCGAGCCAAACCGGTTTTGGCTGTCCACAACATTTTAAATTACACAATTAGTAGAATTAACTTTTCAGCATCGACGACCTAAGAGGTCTAATATATTCATCAAAAAAATATGTTGCTTAGGGTTTATTTCTGGAATTAAAAACCTTCTAGCCACACCTGTTCTAAAACTTCTTTACCGAAGCCCAGGAAGAGCATAAATAGGACAAGCTGTGCCGCTGATGAATATATTTGAACTCTCTTTTTTAAAAAATATATATGTTTTATTGATTTTTTACAGAGAGGAAAGGAGAGGGATAGAGAGTTAGAAACATTGATGAGAGGGAGACATCAATCAGCTGCCTCCTGCACGCCCCCTACTGGGGATGTGCCTGCAACCAGGATACATGCCCTTGACTAGACTCGAACCTGGGACCTTTCAGTCCGCAGGCCGACGCTACATCCACTGAGCCACACCGGTTTCAGCTGAACACTCTTGAGTGCTCGCTTTACAAAATGTTCCACACCTTTCTACAGGCCCCTTACAGAGAAGGTACGCCATAGTAGAGATTCCATGAAAAGCAGTTCCATACAGGGACACTGAGATTGCTGGTTTTATCATTTTTTAAAAAAGAGCATTTTATATGCTAAGGGCAAAATAGATGAAGGGATCAAGAAAATGTGGTCTATGCAAACAATGGAATGCTATGGAGAACATTCTGCTCAGTGAACTAAGCTGGTCACAGAAAAATGCATTCTGCATCGGTTTAGATACTAAGACAGTCAGATCCCTGGAATCAAAGAGTGACACGAAGTCAGCAGGGACAGGGAGTGGAGGGGATGCAAAGCTACTAATCAACAGGTGGTGTGGCCAAAACCGGTTTGGCTCAGTGGATAGAGCGTCGGCCTGCAGACTGAAGGGTCCCAGGTTCGATTCCGGTCAAGGGCATGTACCTTGCTTGTGAGCACATCCCCAGTAGGGGGTGTGCAGAAGACAGCTGATCGATGTCTCTCTCTCATCGATGTTTCTGACTTTCTATCCCTCTTTCTTCCTCTCTATAAAAAAATCAATAAAATATATTTAAAACAAAACAAAACAACAACAACAACAAAAAATACAGGTGGTGTGAAGAGTGGCTATGTGTTTGGACAGGTTTAAGATTCAGACTAATGAGAGGGCACCATCCTCTTGTGGCAAAGCCACGTGCCAGTCCCAGCGTGGAGGGCAGAGCCTCCCAGCACCATTAAACTGGAGGCTGTGATTGTGAGCTTGAACCTATGGTGCGAACACGTGCCCCCACATGTCTGAGTGATGTGGGCCTGATAGAGTCCAGGTGCGTGTGAGCGAGTGGATTCAAAAACCCATGAGAACGTTGTAACCACACCCTTACCTGGCCTCCTGGAGTCTGCCTGGAAAACAAAGGCTTGCAGGCCCTGCCGCTGTCTCTCCATCAGAGAGGACAGTGCCCCACCCGGCCCCAGCTTTCTTCTCTTGTCTGTCTTTTCTCCATCCTTCACCACCCCACCCTCTCCACCTTCAGGTTCACCCTTGGCCATGCTGGCATGGCACAGAGTGTCAAGTTTAAGTTAAGCAAGATCAGTGAGTTCTACACATCTCTATACAGCGTGGCACCTGTCGTCAGCAACAGTACACAGTGGTACCTTGAGATACGAGCGCCCTAACATAGGAGATTTTTGAGATACGAGCCGTCGAGCGAGTGATTTTTGCTTTGAAATACGAGCAACAGTTGAGATAGGAGTCATCGCGCCGATCGGCCGGCTGCACACGACCCACCAGTTTACCGTGACTCGAGCGTCTCATAGTTTCCCACGCCTCAAGGTTATGGAAAGAAATAAACTCGTCTCTCGAGGTACCACTTTATTGTAACTTGAGATTTTAAGAGAGTCCATCTCATGTATGAGTTTGTACCACACACACACACACACACAATAAAACAAAGAACATAAAGATTACTTAGAGATTCACTGTGGCTTTTCCATATTAAGATTTCAATGGTTAGTTATAAGCAACAATGGTTTCAGCCTTTAAGTTCAGCATATGGATTTTATGAATGTGTTTATCCACTTAATGAGAATCATACACTTAATCATTTTTTGTTGGCTTGGAGCAACGTCTGATCCCATTTACAAAATTAATTAAACATCAAATATTGTAACTGCCTTTAAAATTGAATATATTTGGCCCTTCATTGGGCCTTCAATGGTCTGACTTATCAAACAAAACTTTCCTGGAGAACAAATAGCTGTTAATCAGTTAATCATGTAAATAGCATGGAATTAATGTTACCGTGCATGCACTAATGCTACACAAACTTTGCAGGATTTGACTTGACATTAGAAGTACAAATCGCTTCCTTACACTTCGCAAACCGAAATAAGAAGGTTGCCACTGCAACAGACAAAACTCATCTCCCAGAAAATACCACTCATTGCTTTAAACATAAAACATGAATACCGTGCTATGGATTTTTTAAAAAGGAGACTCTGTACTGTATGCTAAGTTTTGCTGAGATTAAAAGTTCAGTATTAAAGAAGAGCATCCACTCCAGAGCCTGAGATTAAGGGGGACCAGCTATTTTTAGCGTGAAATGCAGACCTGCAGACATCCGGGGCAATTTCTCTCGCCATCCATCAGGAAGGCCATTATATCTCCCCAAGTAATTGGGGGAGTGAGTTTATGCTTGAAGATAATCCAGACCAGGGATGTTGACCGGATGCCAACCAAATGTGCCGAGGTGACATTGGTGGTTCTCATAAATCCTATTTATAGAGTTCCTTGTTAATGATTCCATAACCCAGAGGAGAGATTTATGTAGCCCAGCTCCTGGGACTCAGACTAGACCTGTTTCTTGGTTATTCTCCACTTCTAGAATCTCCCACTGCTATCAAGTTTGGTGAGTACACTGGGATTTGAAATTCTGTGGCTAAGGTATATAATACATACTCTCTCTTTTTTTATGTTCAATCTCATTTGAACTAGATGGTTTTCTAATATATATATATTTTCTGTCCAATAATAAAGACATTGATCTTTACCTACTCTTGCATACTTCCATGTTTATTAGACACCACTTTTGCAGATATGTAAAACGTGATATGTTTGAATGTTAGCAATTATGCATTTGTCAAAGAGTGGTTCGATTCGTGAAGGCAGTACCAATGCCCAGCCAGTGTGGCTCAGTGGTTGAGCATCTACCTATGAACCTGGAGGTCACAGTTCAATTCCCAGTCAGGGCACCTGCCCGGGTTTGGGGCTCATTTCCCAGTGTCGGGCAGGCAGGAGGCAGCTGATCAATGATTCTCTCTCCTCACTGATGTGTCTATCTCTCTCTCCCTCTCCTTCCCTCTCTGAAATCAACAAAATATATGTAATAAAAGATAGCACTCATAACACAAGAGGCAGCCCTTTCTCTATGTTATCATTTAAAATTCCTGCGAAATTTCAGAATATTGTTTGCTATGAAAGCATGCTTCTTTGTACTTAAGGCTGCACCTATGGCTAGGCATTATTGTCTGCAGTTCACTGTGAGGTCATATACATTCTCTCCCACGTTTGTAAAGATAACTAACATTTAAGAATATTTCTCTAGCTGAGACCGGTTTGGCTCAGTGGATAGAGCATCGGCTTGCAGACTGAAAGGGCCCGGGTTCGATTCCGGTTGGGGGCATGTACCTTGCTTGCGGGCACATCTCCACTGTGGGGCGTGCAGGAGGCGGCTGATTGATGTCTCTCTCTCATCGATGTTTCTGACTTTCCCTCTCCCTTCCTCTCTGTAAAAAATCAATAAAATATATTTTTTTAAGGATCTTCCTCTACATTGAACCCCTTTAAAACCACCTATGAGTTCCTCCATCCCACTTTTGTATGACAATAATTCTCTCACTGCAAGAACTTTCTTGGACCTGGTATACAACATCTTGAGATAAATCATTGAAACTTAGAATAGAAGGCAGAGCCAGAGGTGTTTAAAGGGAAAGTTGGAGGAAGAGACATTTTTTTTTAAATAATACCCTCAGTGGGTCAAGCACTAAAGTGGATATTTGATGTGTTTACAGTGGTACCTCGAGATACGAGTTTAATTCGTTCCGTCACCTTGAGGCGTGGGAAACTATGAGACGCTCGAGTCGCGGTAAACTGGTGGGTCGTGTGCAGCCGGCCGATCCGCGCGATGACTCCTATCTCAGCTGTTGCTCATATTTCAAAGCAAAAATCGCTCGCTCAACGGCTCGTATCTCAAAAATCTTGGATGTTAGGGCACTCGTATCTCGAGGTACTTCATTTCATTGTCACGGCAAAGTTCATGGGGGAGGCTATGATGGCCGCACCTGGAGATGATGGATAGGGGGCAGAGGACTCAGCCTGGTCCCCGAGGGGAAGTGTCTGCGCACATTCCTCTTCTGTTGACTGCACATGCCATTGCTCTGGCTCATCCACTGCCTGTGGCTTCAAGCACACTGACCCTTCCACCCACCTAACAGAGTTTTCCTTAGCATTGGACTCTTTGAAATCTTCACATAAGTGGAGTTTCTGTCCTAACACCTAGTGCAGCATGTATTTGAACCTTTCCTTAAGCAAGAAACCTCACCTGGCCCGCGTGGCTCAGTGGTTGAGTGTTGACCTATGAACCAGGAGGTCATGGTTTGATTCCCTATCAGGGCATATACCTGGGTTGTGGGCTCAATCCTCAGTGAGGGGTATGCAGGAGGCAGCCAATCAATGATCATTGATATCTCTCTCTCTCTCTCTCTCTCTTTCTCTCTCTCTCAATTCAACACATTTTTTTAAAGACTACCTTGTTAATTCTACCCAAAGATGGATCTACTACTAAACAAAATTAAATGCATTTAAAAGAAGTAACTTTCTGTAAAATGAACATAATGATCACCTGGGGTTTAGTCTCATCAGTCCTTCAGGATTCAGAGTCATTTGAATTGTTAATAATACATTTAATGAAACTGTGGCTGGTCATAGAATACTCTTAAAAATCAGAGCTTCAGAAAACTCGGAGGGAGAGTGCGCTTTGTGAGCTGGTTGATGTGACCATGACCTTGATGGTTAGACACCGCCCACTAAGCACAGCTGACAGGGAGCATCGCGGCCTGCTGCCTCAGAGCACAGGAACTTCTAGCAGCGTCTTTCTGACAGCATCTCATAGAAGGTGCTTCCGGAAGTCTCTAAGATATTTATTTGTCTTTCACCTTATTATTTGCTTTGTTTCAATGTAAGAAAAGATCTGCAACAGCAGCATTCCGGATGACCTTTCCAGGATTAACATGTTTTTTGGGGGGGGTATGGGAGGGAATGTGATTTAAGAATTGTCTTCAAATTGGCCAAATGCTGACAATGAGATTACTGATGAACATTGAGGACAGTGGGTGAGTGTGAATGCCCAAATTCTTTATGTCCCTTATAAAATTTTATTACTTTTAACGACCGAAAAGTTACTGCAGAATCATTCCACATGGCCGAACTGTCACTTGATTATCCTGAACAGAGTCATGTTATTAAAAAAAAAAAATACATAAAGTAGCGGGATGGGGGAAAAAAGAGGTTAGTAGAAGAACAACAGTAAAAACTGCTGTGCCGGGTGTTAAGCGGGTGGAATTGCCTGCGCTTCTGACAGATAAGAAACCAGTCAGAGAGGTGATCCCCCAAACTGCCAGGGGGTCCTGTGCCGAACCCTCAGTCTAGCGCAGTGTCATTGGATTTTACAGTCTCAGAGGCTCCCAGGACTGGATCTGGCACATCCTAACAAGTGCTCACTGTGTGATAAATTCTGCAGCGAGCCATCTGCTTACCCTCGTGACCTTTCATATGTTTAAAAAGCCCAGGCCCATAATTACGCACTTCATGAACCACCAGATTCTTGGAATCTGTTGCATGTCAGGGTTCCTTTATCTTTCATGCAGCCAGAGGTTTAATATACAGTGGTACCTCAAGATACGAGTGCCCTAACATCCGAGATTTTTGAGATACGAGCCATCAAGCGAGTGATTTTTGCTTTGAAATACGAGCAACATTTCAGATAGGAGTAATTGCGCAGGTCAGCTGGCTGCACATGACCCACCCGTTTACCGAGACTTGAGCATCTCATAGTTTCCCACGCCTCAAGGTTACAGAACGAATTAAACTCGTATCTCGAGGTACCACCGTATTGGACAGCAGCAACAAGCTTTGCACATGGAAATGGTCACGAGAGCATCACTAGCGCTGATAAGATTTAGGCTGTTTCTACCCATTATATAGTCAGATATGCTCATTCAGACAGGCATGTCCTAAAGGCGGGGATTCTTTGACTGAATAGTAATATACGCTGTGGTGTGTGATAGCTCTAAATCACGACTCTAAAATTAGTTAAGAAACCAGGAAAGTATTCTAGAACACTTACTCTCACTGAGGACGCATCCCTTTATATTTGCATGTGCAGAATATTGTTTTTGCATTTGTGGGTTAGTCCAGGAGCACGTTGCTTCATCATGTGAAAAATGAGAAATTGGCCAAAACCAGTTTGGCTCAGTGGATAGAGCGTCTGTCTGTGGACTGAAAGGTCCCAGGTTCAATTCCGGTCAAGGGCATGTATCCTGGTTGTGGGCACATCCCCAGTAGAGGGCATGCAAGAGGCAGCTGATTGATGTCTCTCTCTCATCTATGTTTCTAAGTCTCTATCCCTTTCCCTGCTTCTCCTACACCAGTGAAACCCCCAAACACCAGTGAAATCCCCAAACACCAGTGAAATCCCCAAACCCCACTGAAATCCCCAATCACCAGTGAAATCCCCCAAACACCAGTGAAATCCCCAAACCCCAGTGAAATCCCCCAAACCCCAGTGAAATCCCCCAAACCCCAATGAAATCCCCAAACAATCACCCTTTGCTCCTATACTCTGTCCTGACCCCCAGGAAGGCCCCTGTCCATGGTCCTGAAACATACTTCCCTGGGGCTCCCTCTATCCCAGTGGTCGGCAAACTGCGGCTCTGTTGACTGATGAGTTTGTGACCCTTGGGATGGGGGCTTAATCACAAGAACAACAACAGTCTGTCATTATTGGAACTGAGGGTCTAGGTCAGTGGTCGGCAAACTCATTTGTCAACAGAGCGGCAAACCGTGGCTCACAAGCTGCGTGTGGCTCGAGAGCCGCAGTTTGCTGACCACTGCCCTGTGCGACCCCCGAGTGGCATGTGTTGACTGTCTTTGTAAGATCTGTGTCTATAATACACTGTGTTCTCCTAAGATCTGTGTCTATAATACCTCTTGTGGCCACACCTGTTTGACCACTTCATGAAAGAATACAGAACAGACTTCTTGAGGACTCTGTGAGAGTTAAGTCTCATTTAATATATATATAGTATACTTTATCTCATTTAATCATTTCCAATCCATAAAAGTTACTATTTTATTATTGGAGTAATTTTAATTAATTTTTATTAAAGAATATTAGTGTGAAACTGTCTTTATATGACTACAATATTGATTTTTCTCAATTCAAAGAATACCAGGTAAATAAAATAGATAAATTCCATTTTTTTTTAAATGTTTTTATTGATTTTAGAGAGGAAAGGAGATAGAGAGAGATAGAAACATCAGTGATGAGAGAGAATCATTGATCGGCTGCCTCCTGCATGCCCCACACTGGGGATTGAGCCCGCAACCTGGCATGTGTCCTGACCAGGAATGGAACCATGACCTCCTGGTTCATAGGTGGACGCTCAACCACTGAGACACATGATCTCGGCTAAATTCCATGTTTTGAATGTTTACTGAGTGTTTTGTAAAATAGTTTTGGTAAATCACTTCAATTTCAGAACCTATAAAGTGTTATTTTTGTGACATTTTATAAGTACTGCTGCATTGTCATCAAGGAATTACATACACCAAAGAATAGACCAACTTCTAGAACATCTCCGCACTATAGCTCTGGCTTTGGAGATCAGATGTAGAGACTGAGTTTTATTACTAAAGAATATCTGTAAACTGGTCTACAGAAGGCCTAGTAAGAGATAACCCATCAGTTTTTCACCCACTACTTTGTGATCCATCTACATTCTACATTAAAAGTCTCCAGGGAGATTTGAGACATGACCATGACTCAGGCCATTCCAAGCAGAGAATCCCAAGATGTGATCTTCTGTCTTTCTTTCTTCCTGTCCTTTGCTCTCTCCCTCTGTGTCTTAATCAAAATTGCTTTACTCAGGAAAAGTCTTGAACACACTTTACAGAGATTGAGGACATAAAATATTTTCCAGCTTCTCAAATAATTCCAATTCTGTCAATCATTGCATTTATTTCAAAAATTTAAAATACAACTCATTAAATACTCAGTAAGTATAAAAGTGAACAATCTCAGGGAACTTCACATATTTAATCTATTATCTTAAGACTAGAGGCCTGGTGCATGAAATCGTGCAGGGGGGGGGGGAAAGGAGTCTTTCAGCCTGCCCTGCACCCTCTCACAATCCAGGACTGCTGGCTCCTAACCACTCACCTGCCTGCCTGATTGCCCCTAACCACTTGCCTGCCTGCCTGAGCACCCCTAACTGCTCCCCTGCCTGCCTGAGCACCCCTAACTGTCTCTGCCTTGGCCTGCACTGCAGTGGCTTCATCCAGAAGGATATCTGGGATGATGTTTGGAAGGTTGTTCAGCAATCTGATCTAATTAGCATTATAAAAGATGATTTATAAAAGATGATTTCTCATAGAATTTTAAGATTGAGGCCTATTCTGAATGGATGTGGAATGCTATTTATCTGTAAAAGAAGAAAAAAATATCTCCTTTAGACATTTATGTGTCAATTGTAGTCAGTTCTGGCCTCTAAAAAAAGTGGGGAAAAAAATCATAATTGCAAAGCATTTGCAAAGATTTAGAATGACTTTTTTACAGAAAAGGGAAGCGATATTTAATGGAAGCCGTGGAGCAAAACTGAGCAAACCCTTCAGATGCCAACAACTGAGGAAGTGGGATAAATTAGTGCTCATTACCATTTTCCAACCAGCAGCCCTCCCTCCCCCTGCCCGCACACCCAGAGAACACGTGTAGACGGGCAAACCCAGCACAGCCTTCTGTCTTGGTTACAATCCTGGTCCAAAGACTGAAGAACTGGGGATTCCTGGGAAACGTGCTTAGAGAAATACCAGCTTTGTATGAACTTCTTTCAGGTTGGAATATTGTTTTCTTCTGACTAAAGATCCCCACTATTTCCTTGTCATGAACAAGGCTAGGAGAAGTGGAATGCTGTGCATTCTGGGCAGGATTGACAGCGGTCCGGAAATGCACCCGCTACCTGCTTGCCAGTGTCCAGCCAGAACGTGGAGAATACACAGTCTTATGAGCAAAAGGAGCCCTCGGCGGCCATACAGTACCCAGTGGTGTTGAGGGGGACTCGGAAATCATCACCAAAAATAGCTCCGCTTCATCTTCATGTAAATGAACATGTTCTACTTCTGATTACTTTCATATTCCACAATTACGGCAAAGCCACGGAGATGAGGCGCCACGGTGATCTCTAACCAGGCGTCACATCATTCATTTTCCAGTCCAGGTCCACAAGGCAGGAATGCAGAAGGAGGTAAACACGTCCTTCTACGATGGCTGCTGTATCCGGGGAGGAAGAAAATAGAAGAGAAATTCGTTTGCAGATAAATAGCCCGCGTCTAGTCAGAGCATCCTTCAAGTGCAGACACAAAGCCTAACTGTCATAGAGCGAAACTACTTTTCCTTAAGGTGCCATCATCCTAATAGGCATTCCGTGATGTCACTACATGCTAAAACTGTGCAATCTGTGAACAATTTCTCTTTATAAGGTCAACCTGCCCAAATGTTTGAACTCGGTACTACAACTTACGGAGTTTGGTACAGTGGTACCTCGAGATACGAGTGCCCTAACCTACGAGATGTTTGAGATACGAGCCATTGAGCGAGAGATTTTTGCTTTGAAATACGAGCAACATCTGAGATAGGAGTCATCGCGCGGATCGGCCGGCTGCACACGACCCACCAGTTTACTGTGACACGAGCATCTCATAGTTTCCCACGCCTCAAGGTTACACAACGAATTAAACTCGCATCTCGAGGTACCGCTGTAAAACACATGATGCTGTCAGTGGTATGTAAGCAGGTGCGCAGACCGCATTCTCACGTCCTGCTTGTTCTTGAATCCACAGGATGGCTTCTTTCTTCCCACCCGAGATCTCAGAGTCTCACTAGAGAGAAGCTGGTGGGCTCAGCCGTGCCCCCGAATTAACAGGCGGAGGCAGGATGGCCGAGGCTCCCAAAATAGCGCTGTTTCTGGGGTCACCCTCTGCCGTGCTGTTTCCATTCCTGGAGAGGAGAGAAAGCGGGGCGACCAGCAGGCCGCTACAGAGAAGACGCTCCTTTCATCCTGATCCTCAGAAATAACTGGACCTTTCAACCTCCTCCAGTCACAGTGGTTCTTCTCAGAGGCCAGTGATACTTTATTTCTGCTGGATTTTAACTTAACGGTTTCTCCATTCATATAGCGTTAGACCAGCGGTCGGCAAACTCATCGGTCCACAGAGCCACATATCAACAGGACAACGATGGACATTTCTTTGGAGAGCCACATTTTTTAAACGTAAACTTCTTCTAATGCCACTTCTTCAACACAGACTCGCCCAGGCCGTGGTGTTTTGTGGAAGAGCCACACTCCAGGGGCCAAAGAGCCACATGTGGCTTGCGAGCCACAGTTTGCCAAGCACAGCTTTAGACCATTTGGAGATCAGTCACTGGATGCTTAGTCAGAGTTAAGTCAGGTTGTCTGATTATCTCAAAAATTGGAAGGAAGTGACTATTGTTGGAAGGGCATTGCATTACATGCTGTTGCTTATAAGAGAGAAAACACCTTTAGATCACAGAGGATCATATAAGAAATTCAACATCAAATAATGCGTTTTCATGAGGTCAAAGAGATAAATGGTGATGTTTTTCTTGTTTACAAATTTATTCAAGTGGAATAGTTCAGACACATGTGATATTTAGTCCTTTTTACTTTGGGTTAGGGTTAAAATATTAAGATTGATTGTTACTGAAAACCATACTTAACTAAAAATTGTTTAGATTTTTTACTTTTAGTATGTATCAGCATACCTGAAAAAATGAAAAGTGTAGGAAAAGCGATTAAACTATGTAAAATGTGTTTGTCATGCAAATAGAGTATCCACACACGTTGTTTATATGTTTAATGAGTCTAATCTATTTAATTTTATTATTAGCACAAATGTTTATTCAGCATTTTTCTAACGATTTAGAAAATTATAAAAAAACACACCAAGTATTAAGCATGTTCTGATTTATTCACCAGCAAGTATACCTTTAAAATTCTTAATCCATACAGTAGTGACATTATTTTCAAAGGCAAAAATGCCAAGTACTCAGGTTATATTTGCATGTCAAATAACATGTTCTTCACTTATAAGCAAAGTTATTTACAGATAATTATTCAGAAACTAAAGGCCCGGTAAATGAAATTCATGCATGGCGGTGGGAGGGAGGGGGGTCCTTCAGCCCAGGCTGCTCCCTCGCCAATCTGGGACCCCTTGAGGGATGTCTGACTGCCCCTGTAGGCAGGATTGGGCCTAAATGGGCAGTTGGATATCCCTCTCACAATCCAAGGCTGCTGGCTCCTAACTGCTCACCTATCTGCCTTCCAGATTGCCCCTAACCACTTCTGCCTGCCAGAATGATTGATGCCTAACTGCTCTCCTGCCAGTCTATTTGCCCCTAACTGCCCTACCCTGCAGGCCTGGTCACCCTTAACTGCCCTCCCCTGCAGGCTTGATCATTCCCAACTGCCCTCCCTTACAGTCCTTGCCTTTAGGAATTTAAGTGAAACAATAATAATTTTAGTTATAGAATAACAGTTCACAGTTATGTAGTGCTTTACACTTTCATACATATCTGATTTGATTTGAACATTTTTATATGGAGTATGGATCTTTAAAAAAGACACTAATGATATATATTTTTTTAACATTGCTGAACATGGCATAGGATAAAAATAACATTTGCCATGAACAAAAATGTATTCCAGCAGGGTACGGAGTTTAAAACATTTCTCTTTGTTTTTCATTGAAGATCAAATCTGCCACAGACTTAATAACACCCTATGGAGAGTGCGAGAAATGTGCAGAATTCAGAAGCATGTCTATGTTTGTACATAGAGCCGTCTTATCACATGTTTAAACCAGAGAGCTGTTGTTACGACAGATGGACAAAGGCAGTGAATGCCAACTCTCAATATGGCAGAATCTTAGACAAAAGGCTTGAGGAGAAGGCCAGAAATGTTCTGCAATTCGTCTATTCTGCAAGTTAAAAATAACACGTTTTTTGTGTGTGCCGTTCCGTTAAGGTCTGTGGCCTTTAGGATGACCAGTTATGAATCCCTTCAACATTTTGACAATGACGGGTAAGAACAGTAACAAACATTGCCGTGATTTGGTGAATCCAGGGATGGAATGAGAGGCTTCAGGATGCAGAGAGAATCCGAAAAGGAAAACTGGAAACAGGTTGAAAGGGATGCTGGGAGAGGGATGAAGCATTCAAGGTTTTGACAGAGACCCTGGCCTTTCAAGGCACGTTCAGTCTGGGGACTCAAAGAGTCACCATCACTTTTTTCCTCTGTGAAGTTTTGTGGGCGCTGAAGTTAGAGCAAAATGACATCCACAAAGCCGAAACCGGTGTGGCTCAGTGGATAGAGCGTCGGCCTGTGGACTGAAAGGTCCCAGGTTCCATTCCGGTCAAGAGCATGTACCTTGGTTGTGGGCATATCCCCAGTAGGAGGCATGCAGAGGCAGCTGATCGATGTCTCTCTCTCATCGATGTTTCTAACTCTCTATCCCTTCCCCTTCCTCTCTGTAAAAAATCAATAAAATATATTTAAAAAAATGACATCCCCACAGAATCTCTGAGATCACCTGGTATTCTGAACGTACCGGGGACGATTTCCATTTGTTGGGGATCTTATTCCAAAGGTAAACATGAGATGAGTTTTATATTAGATACACAGAGACCTCGCAGGGATTTTTGAAATGGCTAAACTGATGCATAAAAAAGAAAAAAGAAGTCAACCATTAAGTTGGGCAAGGGGTCGGTTGTCACATTTTTTTTTTTTTTACTAAATTGCAAACAACCACCACCTCTTTGATTAAAGATAATAATACATCAGGCTTTTCAGCATCCTCGGTGCATTCGTTATTTCTGTGGCTGCAGTAACAAATAACCACACATGTAACGGTTAATTTAAAATAGCAGAAATGTGTCAAAACCGGTGTGGCTCAGTGGATAGAGCGGGGGCCTGCGGACTGAAAGGTCTCAGGTTCGATTCTGGTCAAGGGCATGGACCTTGGTTGCGGGCACATCCCCAATAGGGGGCATGCAGGAGGCGGCTGATGGATGTCTCTCTCTCATCAATGTTTCTAACTCTCTATTCCTCTCCCTTCCTCTCTGTAAAATATCAATAAAATATATTTAAAAAATAATAAAATAGCAGAAATGTGTTACCTTCTAGTTCCGGAGATTAGACGCTGCACACAGACCTCGCTGGGCTAAAACGCAGGTATTGGTGGAGCGGCTTTCTTTCCTGGGAGCTCCAGAGAAGAGCTCTTTGCCTTGCTTTTTCCAGCTTCTGGGAATTGACAGAATCCGTTGCGTTGATGCCGTCTGTCTTCCAAACCAGCAACGTGGCGGCCCTCTGAGTCTTGCAAAGCAGTGGTTGTCAACCTTTTTTAATGCTGTGACATTTTAATACAGTTCCTCATGTGGTGGTGACCCCTAATCTTAAAATTATTTTTGTTGCTACTTCCTCACTGTAATGTTGCTACTGTTAATGAATCATAATGTAAATATCTGTGTTTTCTGATGGTCTTAGGCTCTACAGCAGCGGTTCTCAACTTGTGGGTCACGACCCGCAGGTTGAAAACTACTAGCAAGGTCGCCTAAGAGCATCGGAAAACAGATATGGACATGACGATTCATTAACAGGAGCAAAATGACAGTGATGAAGTAGCAACGAAAATAATTTTAAGAATGGGGGTCACCACAACATGAGGAACTGTGTTGAAAGGCCACAGCATTAAAAAAGGTCGAGAATCACTGTTCCAAAGCCAGCGCTCCTTTGAGTCTTGCCTTCTGCTCACCTCTTCCTGCTGTGAGTTTCCTGAGCTTCCATGGACCCTCCCTCGATAATCCAGGAAAATGTGTCTGCTTTACAGTCAGCTGATTAGCAACCTTAAATACATCATCAACTAACTTAATTCCTCTTTACTATGTAACTGAGCATGTTCGCTGGTTCCATGAGTGTGAATAGTTTTGTTTTTTTTTAATTAATATGTTTTTATTGATTTCAGAGCAGAAAGGAGAGGGAGAGAGAGAGAGAAACATCAATGATGACAGAGAATCATTGATCGGCTGTCTCCTGCATGCCCCCTCCTGGGGATTGAGCCCACAACCTGGGCATGGGCCCTTGACTGGAATCAAACCTGGAACCTTCCGTCCACAGGCCCACACTCTATCCACTGAGCCACACCAGCCAGGGTGTGCATAGTTTCTTAAGAGGTGGAGTCAGAGGCATTATGGTACCTACCGCCGTGTAACCAGTGAGCTCCAGAATCCACAGCCATCCCCCATGAAAAATAAATTCACCTCTGCCAAGATCGCCCAAAGTCTCGTCATTATGATGAGAGAGCTATCAACTAAAATATCCCCAATTTCATCATCCGAATCACCCCAACCATGTAAATATGACTTGGATATAACATATCCTGGGACAATATTCTTCTCCATCTGTGGTTCTAAGAAATGAGAAAACCAGCTTTCTGATCCTAGAACACCATGGCAAGAAAAAACATAAATGATAGACGATATTCTTACTGACAAAGGGAGAGAAATGGAAGGAAAAGGAGCCATCAGTTCAAACATTATGGGCATCAGGCTGGGCAGACCAGCTAGGGCCAAGGCCTCCGGGCCCATGGCTCCACCCCCTCCCGTCATCCTCTTTGTTCCTGGACTGTATGTAGCATGTGTCTACAGCTGAGTAGTTTCACCAGGTTTTCTTGATTTTAGAATTTTGAGGGAACAAAAGCCTATTGTTTTTAAATTTCATATTCTGTCCTTTCAGGGTCAAAAGGCCAGTGTTTCTGCTCGTTTACAGTTCTCAGGCACATGCACTGAAATTCCTTCCTTTCATGCTTTCTTGTGTCAACTGAGTCATAAGGTGCAGTTTGTTCACTTGTTTATTTTTAAATATGTTTTTATTCATGCTAGAGAGAGAGGAAGGGAGAGAGAGAGAGAAACATGGATGACAGAGAATCATGCGTCGGCTGCCACCTCTCTTCCCAGATTGATATTTGAAATGACGCTTGCTCCCATGGAAAGATATACCAAGAAATGATAAACCTCAGACTCAGATTTTGTCCTCATCATTGCCAAAAATGGAGGAATAAGATCCCTTTTGATTTCTTCCCAAGGCCAAGTAAGGTGTTCAATTCAGAACACCGATATTATAATACAAGTCGTGTGTCGTTTACTTTTAGATTTATATCATTCACAGACATGGCTGCCTTTTTTGCAAAGTAGAATGAATATGAACATACTTTTATTATTTCTTTAATATCAGAGAGAAGATATAGATAGGATTGTGTGCAGAGGGATAAAATGACTTCTGTGAGACTCAGGCACTGAACACCAAATACATGAAAGGATCTCGAATTCTTGTCATTAAAAGAAAAGAAGAATAATCATATCATCAAATATTACACTAGAACAGTGGTGGGCAAACTCAGTCCACACAGCCAAATAGCAACAGGACAACGATGGACATTTCTTTGGAGAGCCACCCTTTTTAAACTTTAACTTCTTCTAATGCCACTTCTTCAAAACAGACTCACCCAGGCCATGGGATTTTGTGGAAGAGCCACCCTCAAGGGGCCAAAGAGCCACCTGTGGCTCGCGAGCCGCAGTTTGCCGACCACCGCACTAGAACACAGCAAAACCGCTAAAAGTTTGTAAATGAGTTCAGGATGGCAGGAAAAGTCATCGGTTTCTTCCAAAACTTCCTTTCAAGCCTCACAGGACTGAAATTAAGAGAGAATGAACTTGGTTTGAACTCTGCAGACTCACATTTCCCCCACCGTTAATACGTTTCCCTTGTATTAACAGGCCTCTGTGAGTTCCCCCTTGTGGCTAATGTAAAATATCATCAAAATCACCGCCACCCAAACCGTTGCTTCCTTTACCTGTGATGGCCCTGCATTAGGGAGATAAGGCTTTATAACTGCCAGCCCGAATGAGAGATTTGTATTTCCAATTCTTTTCTGGAGTAGTTTTCCTCAAGTCTGCGGGCAATTAAAACACACATTTTATGCCACTTTATAGAAAGGAATAGATTTTACAAATTATGTTGCTCGGTTATTTCCAGGCATAACGGAAGAATGATAAACTACGTTACCACTCAGGTACCACCAGAGGAAAGAGGACCTTCAATGCAGGAGCACTTGGAATACTGTCTTGTCTCAGCAGACAAATACTGTGATAATTCTCATGTCTCCCAGGAGCACTTTGGGGACATGATTTATTTCCTATGCTCTGGCATCATTGTGTGTCCTCATCCTACAGCTAACTGTTTTGTCTCTACCGTTTATTTCGCAAGATTTCCTCTCTTAGAACGCAGCCGTTGAGGTTCGGGTCTAGTTTATCTTCTTTAAGAAATGGTCACTTGAAAGCCAAATTTCCATCTGACTTCATTCCCCACATCGCCCAAATCCTTGGTCAGAACCCTGATAGGTGATCAGTAAATACAGTGGTACCTCGAGATGCGAGTGCCCTAACATACAAGATTTTTGAGATACGAGCGATTTTTGCTTTGAAATACGAGCAACATTTGAGATAGGAGTAATTGCGCGGATTGGCCAGCTGCACACGACCCACCGGTTTACCGAGACTCGAGCGTCTTATGGTTTCCCACACCTCAAGGTTATGGAACAAATTAAACTCGTATCTCGAGGTACCACTGTAATTTGAATGAAATTATGAATCCTCACGATCACGCAGTTTTACTGAATGCTAGAGGCCTGGTGCATGGATTCATGCACCAGTGGGGTCTCATGGTGAGGCGTGCTGTTTGATCGTATCGCGGTGAAGTGTGTGTAAACTGTGTTGGGGTCACATGCATGCTGAGGCCTAAAAGCAGATGCCTCGCTGCAGCTGGAATGATGGGGTTCTAGGAGGCCATTTTGTGAGGAATAGAGAGTCTTTTAGAATCATCTAAGAAGAGAAGGAAGTTACCTTTCCAGCTCCAAGGATAAACATCCAGCATTAGCCAAGACCGGTTTGGCTCAGTGGATAGAGTGTCGGCCTGCAGACTGAAAGGTCCCAGGTTCGATTCCGGTCGGGGGCATGTACCTTGTTTGCAGGCACAACTCCAGTAGGGGGCATGTAGGAGGTGGCTGATCGATGTCTCTCTTTCATCAATGTTTCTGACTTTCTATCCTTCTCCCTTCCTCTCTGTAAAAAATCAATAAAATATATTTAAAAAAACCAAAACCATCTAGCATTAAAAATCTTCGGGCTACCAGGAACCAGAGGAGTAGCAGTCCAGGAAAGTCTTCCAAAGACTGGAGTGGGTGGGCAACTCTGCAAGCCCAATAGAAAGAGGAGGCCAGACAGCCAAATGACCTTCTGGATGTCATTCTGGATGTCCTTCCTGATGAAGCTGCGGCAGCAGGGGCTGAGGCACAGTAGTGAGGGGCAATAAGGCAGGCAGGCAGAGTGGTTATGGGAAATCTGGCAGCAACTCAGGCAGGCAAGCAGTTAGGGGTGATCAGGCAGACATGCAGAGTGGTTAGAGGCAATCAGGCAGGCAGGCGAGTGGTTCGGGGTGATCAGGCAGGCAGACAGGTGAGTGGTTAGGAGCCAGTGGTCCTGGATTGCAAGAGGGTGCAGGCCGAGCCAAGGGGATTGGGCTGAAACCAGCTTAACATGGTCACTCTGTGCTGTAGTCACACTATGTTCCTCACACCTATTTCTATCTGCTATGTTCTCATTTGTCAAGTATCACTTTTAAATGACTCCATCCCTGAAAAGTTTGACTTAATTCATGACCAAAATAATATGGGTCGTGTGCTTCTTTTATATATTTACTAGAGGCCCTGTGCATGGATTCATGCACATTGAAAGGAAATTAATTAGAAGAAATATTTTTAGCAGCTGGGGAGGGACCATGGGAGGTTGACTCCTGGGTGTGTTCGACCCAGCTCACCCAGTCCTGATTGGCTGGATCCCAGCAGCAAGCTAATCTACCAGTTGGAGCATCTGCCCCTGTTATCAGTGTGCATCATAGAAACTGGTTGAACAGTGTAATGGTCAGACACTTAGCTTATTAGGCTTTTATATATATCCTATCTAACAAAAGAGTAATATGCAAATTGACCATCACTCCAACACACAAGATGGCTATCCCCATGTGGTTAAAGATGGCTGCCCCCATATGGACACAAGATGGCCACCACAACATGACCAACAGGGAAGGGCAGTTGAGAGGGACCAGGCCTACAAGGGAGGGCAGTTGGGAGGAATCAAGCCTGCAGGTAAAAACAGTTAGGGGGACTCAAGCCTGCAGGGGAGAGCAATTGTGGGGGACTATACCTGCAAGGGAGGGCAGTTGGGGACAATCGAGCCTGCAGGGAAGGGCAGTTAGGGGTGACCAGACCTTTGGGGAAGGCAGTTAGGGTTGACCAGGCCTGCATCAGAGGGTAGTTAGGGGTGACCATGCCTGCAGGAGAGGGTAGTTAGGGCCAAAAAGACTGGCAGGGGAGCAGTTAGACATCAATCAGGCTGGCAGGGGAATGGTTAGGTGGTGATCAGGCTGGCAGGCAGAAATGGTTAGGGGCAATCAAGAAAGCAGGCAGGTGAGCAGTTGGGAGCCAGCAGTCCTGGATCCCAGTAGGATTCAGCCTAAATGGACAATCAGACATCCCTCGAGGGGTCCCAGATTGGAAAGGGTGCAGGCTGGGCTGAGCGACACACACCCTCCATGCACGAATTTTATGAACAGGGCTTCTAGTGTGTTGTGTGTGTGTGTGTGTGTGTGTGTGTGTGTGTGTGTGTATTCCTGTCTTTTTCCCCTTAAAATGGATCACTTCTAAAATTTTAATCTCCTGGTTGTCTGTACAAAGATTTGCAGAGTTGTAAGTGTGACCATTCTGTTAGGGATGTTTCTCAGAAGTGACATTAGGCTACACTTGCTTGGAGATCATGTGAGCAGACAGCCCCACCCCTTGTTTAGGCTGGGGCATTTGGGAAGGGGGAGAGTGAACAAAGCAGGAGAAAAAGAGGGATTAAAAGCAGTGTGGAATTCCAGGGTCTGTGTGAAGCTGCGTGGGAAAGGTGTGAGCAGCTGCTAAAACACCTTTTATTTACATTTTAAGTAAACGGTTGTGGGATTTTAATAATGACGTGGTTTTATCTCTTATCTGTGTACAACTTTTCCAAAATGGCTGCTAAGTTGCTAGAACGTGCATCCTGATGAAATTATTTGGACTTTATTTAATACTAGAGGCCCAGCGCATCAAATCATGCACAGGCCTAGTCTATATTCAGGCTCCAGTCTCGCCCCACCACCACCCACCCTGGTTCCCCATGATTCCCCGTTGGCCATCCAACAATCAGAGCCTATGGACTGGGAGGAGGGACCGATAGGTAGACAATGCACCTCACAGCGACCGGTCGATCGGTCATTCAGGTTGTTACGCCGTTATGGTCACTGGCCTTTTATTCTATAGGAAATGTGGCTGCTGTGTATTTCTGTTAGGAGAAAACCTTTTACAGACACTGAGGATACTGTGAAATAAGGAAGTGTAAAACTGCTTTTATCTGCTTAGAAAGCCTTCAGGAACTCAGTCTTTCTTTATTTCCTTGGCTTCCTCATCTCTGTCTTTTTTTTTTTTAATATCTCTCCTTCACCTCATTTTATTTTATTTACAGTCATTTACTTCCTCTTTTCTTTGGCAAGATACAGAACATTTACAACCTGAGACCCCATCTTTTTTTTTTCTTCTAAATATATTTTATTGATTTTTTTACAGAGAGGAAGGGAGAGGGATAGAGAGCTAGAAACATCAATGAGAGAGAGACATCGATCAGCCGCCTCCTGAGGATGTGCCCGCAACCAAGGTCCATGCCCTTGACCGGAATCGAACCCGGGACCTCTCAGTCCACAGGCTGACGCTCTATCCACTGAGCCACACCGGTTTCGACGAGACCCCATCTTTTGAAAGTCCTTTGCCACTTGCCTTACTTGCTTTATCATCCACATCTGTTCCAAAGAGGTCTCATTGAACCTCTGGATTATGTCCCGATAAAATCCATGAAAAGCAAGGCTCTATAAAATTTAACATAAAGAATTGAGGCTTTTACTCTTCTACTCTATGTTTAGCCATACTGGGTTTCATTCTGAATTCTGTTGCTACGAGATTTTTTTTTTCCCTCTCGAAAGGAATTCAAAGAAAAGAGGGAACAGATACCAGTTTATACTATTAATAAAGAGAAGGTTCAAATTATTAACAAATTACAACTGCTTTTCTGAACAGCCCTGATTTTATTGAACAGCACTTACGTTAGTGAACAGCACGCACGTTTTATTGAACTATTTTAATGAGTTCAGTTAAGTACCCTCTCATTCTTGGTTCCTCTCTTTTATGATCTAGGTCACACCGCTCAGTTTGGAACGTATTTTCTGAATTAATTTACGCTTTCAAGAAACTCAATTCAGCAGTTCGTAGGGAGCGAAGATGCTCTTTTATTAAAATGCACTGTCTTTCAATTCTGTTAGTCTGACTTGAGGTTGTGTGACACAGAGTCCCCCTCTGTATGTGGTTCCTGCTGTAATTGCCCACCTTTTCGGTAAGCCGTGATTTCACATGCAAAAATTCAATTCAATGTACTTGTATTGACAATTATTAAACCGTAAATAACATTACTGCTATTCCTTGGAAACGGGCCTGGATGAAAAAGGTTGTTTAATGCATTTCTTCGCCGTCCCCCTGATGTGTTTTAAAGCAATAAGCTCCCTATGTTCCTGTAAGAATCTAAACATCTCTGTTTGTGTTCCTAAGACTATCTTTAGACGCCCCCAAATAATGATTCATTTCTGACGTCCGAAATGCTACGTATTACCCACATCCCAATCGATTCCCGTGAAAAGATGTGATTCTCTCGGTGATAATGTTTTCTTTAAATGTATTGAAAATATTTTACCTATTTCAATAGAAATAGGTAAAAAGTTCATTTTGACTGGAGATAGTCTAAGGCAGTTCAGCGTGGCATATAATAACCACGTCCCCCAAAATTATACTTTCTACAATCGCACGGCTGGCATAGTTGGAAAAATGTGTGAAAGGAAGAATGTCTTTGAAGTGTAAACCACTTCTTACCACTGAGCCTTTAGAGCCAGCATGTCAAACTCACAGCCCGTGGGCCGTGGGCCTGATGGATTTGGGGCCCGGGTTAGCCTTTGAGTTTGACATGCGTGATCTAGAGACATGCCCTCCGCTGTACTGATGGGCAGCCTCAGACCAGGAGCAAAACACCGCAGACCCTGGTCCAACCACACACCATACTGTGCTCCCCTGGCTATTCTCCTCCACCTGCAGAGTCAGTGTTTTCGCCTTTTTTTTATATATTTTTTATTCATTTTTTATAGAGAGGAAGGAGAGAGAGAGAAAGTCAGAAACATCGATGAGAGAGAAACATCGATCAGCCGCCTCCTGCACGCCCCACAGTAGAGATGTGCCCGCAAGCAAGGTACATGCCCCCGACCGGAATCGAACCTGGGACCTTTCAGTCCTCAGGCCGACGCTCTACCCACTGAGCCACACCGGTCTCGGCAGTGTTTTCGCCTTTTTTCCTTCCTCTCAACCCCTTAATAAACTGAGCTCAGTTGTTATTGTTTCAAACAACAAACCGGCCTTCTACTGTCCTGAGAAAATTGAAGCCGTTACGAATTGTAGGGATGTTATCGATTTATTACATGACAAGGGGCAGCAATGAAAGCAGGTATCACTGTCTTGTCCCTGAACTCAGGGCAATAATTCTGCTCTTCCTTGTTAAAGGAGGGGGTTTTCATCGAAGCCCGTCAGCAGTATGAGAGGGTTTCCCACTCTTCCTGTCATCCTGACAATGGTGATCATCAATAAATAGTTTAAAAACGTTAAAATGCTCTTTTGCATCTACCAAAACAATACCGTATTTTCTGGCATATAAGACGACTTTTTAAATCTTCTGAAAAGTTGGGGGATTGTCTTATATGCCAGGTGTCATGTTATAGGGCGGGTAGATCCCAAACTCTATATTTTAACTGGAAAAGTTGGGGGTCGTCTTATATGGCCAGTCGTCTTATACACCAGAAAATACGGTAATAATAATAGATAGAGCCCCTCCGCTATCGTGGTAATGCAGTGAATTTTTAAGTGTGTTGATTTTTTAATGTTCATCCAGAAGGGATTTATCCAATAACGTAAGATTGGACAAACATGTGTGTGTGTGTGCGTTTAGATTTGATTTGATAAAATCATGATAAGGATTGTTTTGTCGATGTTCATCACTGACCTTGGTTTGCAGTTATTATTTGTTATAATGATTGCTGTATTTTCGTAGTGGGTATGCCATCTTCACAATACGAGTCAGGCGATGATCTCTCTTCTTCTATAAGGAAAAGAATTTCATGTACATGAGGCCTGTTTCATCTTTCTGGTTTGATAGAATTCACCGGTGAAACCATTTGGACCTGGGCTTGCTTTTTGGAGGTTGCGAAGACAAATTAAGCTTCTGTATTCGTTATAACCTGTTTTCTCTTTCTGCTTGTGTCAGTGTGAAGTTGAATTTTTACTAAATGTATTCATCTTACTTAAGTAGCTGTACTTTCTGGTTTTGTTATTAATTTCTGGTTTCTGCTTGGAAATTTTCATGGCATTTTGATAAAAATATGGGCTGTGTTATTTATACTGTGTGAAATCGGTTGATGTTTTATTTATGTGCTGGTGATCTGTTTGTTATGTGTTATGATATGTGTTATGATCTGTTTGTGAGTTCTACGTTCACTGGAGAGGAAATGACTTTCTCTGGTGTTGTTTTAAATACTGGCACATATTTTTTTTATAATACTGTTTAGATATTTTACATTTTTGCTTAATTTTTGTCTTTTTTATTTTTCTGAGACTCTTAGTGGTATATTAAAGCCTTCTATGAATATATTTCTTTGTACTTCTTGCTTCACATGTTATTTTTCATTTATGAAGTTATCTGCATTCACTTGCCTTGCTGTATAGAGGCTCATAACTGCTTCATATTCGCCTTGAGGAGAGCTTTTAGAAGAGAGTGGTTCTTTATTGACACACTTCATTATCCGTGGTCTGCGTCTGCTCCCTCTGGTATCGGAATAGCAGAGCTTCTGTCCTCTGCTTGCTTCTTTCACCGGCAGGTGTAATTTTCTCCTCCTGTAATCTCAGTCTGTCCGGGTCACACTGCTCTAGTCGTGCTTCTGGAATAGAGTTTGAAAGAGGCTTCGCTTTGGGAGCTGATTAACGGTTTTGGGTGGACTTCATGAGGGCCGGTTCAATTTCCTGCCGGGGGCTCGGCCCTCGGAGACTCCGCTTCGTCTGGAAGGTCGTCCGGAAGGTCATTTGGCTGTCCAGTCTAATTAGCATATTATGCTTTTATTATTATAGACATGTGTATGTATATGTATAGTATGTGTATGT
>JAAGEH010000413.1:1965051-1983234 GCA_011751065.1 Lasiurus cinereus | reverse complement strand
AGTAGCTGTGCTGGAAACACTCAGCCAACAAAACATCCAGTGCTTTTGCTCACCCTGCATCATTACCATCCATGTTCAGAGATGATGTTTAACTGTGTCAAGGGTCAAGCTAAGTAGGCCAAAAAAAAAAAATGCTGTCTATTTTGTTGCAAAGAATTGGGCTAGAAGAAGATAGAAATGAAGTGGGTGATCAAAACTGAGCAGGCTAAATGGGAAACAGAATACAAACCCCAGAGAACAAAGAAAGCGAATGTGCTCTTTTAATGCGGGAGGCATGAAAAGTAGCTTGTGAATGACTTGAAGGTTAAAGGATGTTAGATCTGCTATCCAGGGAACTGAAATTAATCTCTGACTTCATTATTTGACTGAGAAAAGTAAAGAGGCCTGCAATTAACTCTCCTTTTTTTTGCCATAAGAGTATCAAATTATGTTTCATTACATTTTATTGACCATTGGTATTAGTTGAAAGAGAAGAAATTCTTAATGTTCTCTGCGTATTTCATACAATATGGGATTTTTAAATGTACGGCAATAGCCAAGTATTTTTAAATATATTTTTTATTGATTTCAGAGAGGAAGGGAGAGGGAGAGAGGCATAATGATGGGAGAATCGTTGATTGGCTGCCTCCTGCCCACCCACACTGGGGATCGATCTCATAACCCAGCCATACGCCCTGACCAGAAATTGAACCATGACCTCCTGGTTCATATGTCGACGCCCAATCACTCAGCCACACTGGCTGGTTAGTAGCAAAATATTTTTTTGTAGCATAGTTCCTTTTAAAATGATCTCTCTGTTAAAAATGGCCATGTGAATTTGTAAGATGCCCCATTTAAAAATATGTCCATACATTTAATTTATTTCCCATAGTTACATCAGCTGCAATTAGATAATGCGATGTTAGCTCCTGTTCCATTTGACAGCACAGTGTAGACTGAGAATAAAGTATCCAGTCATTGATTTTACCCTAATAGGATTGTACCCTTAAAAGAGGGGAAGTCTTGGACACATAGACACACACACACACACACACACACACACACACACACACATACATGTGAAGATGGAAGCAGAGGTCAGGGTGATGCATGTACAGGCCAGAGAGTGCCTGAGAGGCGGGAGCCACAGGGGACAGACTTTCCCCCACGTGTTTCGCAGGAACTAGCCCTGCCACCACCTTGCTTTTGTATGTCCACCCTCCTGACATGTGAACAAGGACTTTCTGTTGTTTCAGCTGCACTATTTTTTTTTTTGATATTTTGTTGGTAGCCCCGTAGAGCATTATCATATTTCCACATTATGCTACGTATCTATATAGATCAAACACTACGTTACATTTTCCTCTTCCTACTTATGTGAGCAAGTAGGAAAAATAGAGTGTAATTCATTCTATACTCAATCGTCCAGATATTTAAAATAACAAGCATTAACAGCACACATAAACACAAAGTACATCCTACACTAAGAAATTAAAATATACCGTATTTTCTGGCATATAAGGTGACTTTTTAACCCTGGAAAATCTTCTCAAAAGTCGGGGGTCGTCTTATACATACGCCGGGGGTCATCTTATAGGGCGAGTATATCCCCAACTCTATATTTTAACTGGAAAAGTCTTATAGGCCAGGAAATATGGTAAATAATTATTTAAAAATTACCAACATACTGTAGTTGGATAAAAATCACCATGTCTGGATTGAACAATTCTGTTAAATAAAGGAGGTTTTTAATGATGGAATATAAATGATTGTGTAGCTAGTGGGAAAACCTTGGCAAGCAGAGGAATTAGAGAGATGTGCACCTATTGATTACTTTAGTGGTGAGAGTTGCTAAAGTTATTTTAGGATTTAATTTGGTTTAATTAAATGAAGGGACTTTTTGACTCTGGCAGGCAGGTGGGGAGCCTGGGTATCTTTTGTTTCTATGCATACAATTTTCGTGGCGAGGCTGTGTCTCTGTTTTAAATATGAACACTCAAAGGAGAAACTGCTGGACTGCATAAAAGCAGAATACAATGTCCTTTAATTTTGTAGGGGATTTCTTTCCTCTTACTTTACTTTTTTGCCAGTGTTAATAAAATATAACGGGTTTGTCTCGCAGAATTGAAAGCTTTTATGTTGGAAAGAAGGAGTCTTTCATTAAATCCACTTATAAAAACTAATCTGTGTAAATGTATTAAGATCTCAGAAATCCTCCAGTGCCAATACATTTTCTGAAAAAACTACCAAGAAGTGAATTCTGAAAAGAGGTGATGTATTTATCCACTCAAACTTCTCTGGACATCATTTGTAATCCTTTCGCCTCAGTTCAAATAAGGCTTCGAAAGATTTAAGATTTTTAAACAAAATTAGCCTAAAGTTAATAAGCCATTTTATGAGAATTTTTTTAAGAAAAGTAATGTAGTTATATGTAATGGGGAGAAGGTAGGGTTCTTCTGGAAATTGTGAGGCGGTTTATTAATATGAGCCGGGTAATTATTTGGCTTCAATGCATGCCCTCAAGAAACTCCTCTCAGGGTCACCTGTGAGCAGTGGGAGTCGGTACTTTCTTTCTATTTTTTTTAAAAAAATATATTTTATTGATTTTTTTACAGAGAGGAAAGAAACATCCATAAGAGAGAAATATTGATCAGCCACCTCCTGCACACCCCACATTGGGGATGTGCCCACAACCAAGGCACATGCCCTTGACCGGAATCGAATCCTGGACCCTTCAGTCCACAGGCTGACGCTCTACCCACTGAGCCAAGCCAGTTTTGGCAAGGGAGTTGGTACCTTCTGATGCACTCAGTGATTTGCAGAGAATCAAGCCCACCGTTTTGTTTTAGGCCTCATGTGTTCTGTTCCTTTACCAGATACAAAACTCTTCTTTTTCTTAACTACTCACCTAACAACTAACATTCCACTTTAGGCAGCTCTACTTTTGCTCTTGGGAGCTTTGCTGGCTACTTCCTCTCCCACCTCCTCAAGCAGAACCCGAGTGCTTAATATGTCCTGCCTGGCCATAGTCTGTGATGTTCCTGTCATAGCCACCTGCAGACATGTCTCTCTCCACCCGTGAATGTACATTGCTTTATTGTAAGGAATCTGATTCTGGTTAATATATATATATTTTATTGATTTCAGAGAAAAAGGGAGAGGGATAGGTTAGAAACTTCGATGAGAGAGAGACATCAATCAGCTGCCTCCTGTACGCTCCCTACTGGGGATGTGCATGCAACCAAGATACATGCCCTTGACCTGAATTGAACCTGGGACCTTTCAGTCCCCAGGCTGATGCTCTATCCCTTGAGCCAAACCGGTTTTGGCTGGTTATCTTTTTAATCTTAAGATGTATCACAGTGGTTCATGCTGGTCTACAGAAGAAGGTTTGCTGGGTGGAGGATGAAGTCCTACTTGGTTACATACTAGGCAAAGGTCACAGGTCATCGTACTCACCTCAATTACCCTTCGGTTTTTAAAAAATCTTTATTGTTGAGAATAGTACACATGTCTGCGTCTTCCTCCATCGCCCGCTTCTAGCCCACCCCTGCCCTCCGCCCACGCCTCCATCACCCCAGGTCCTTTAATAGACATCGTTTGGAACTGCCTGAGCCTCTGTCACCCCATGTGACTCTGGGATCTTGGAAGTCATCCTATATAATAAAAGCCTAATATGCAAATTGTCCCTTTGACCGGGATTTTGGGAGTTTGACTAGGACTTCAACCAGGGGTTGGGGCCGGCCAGCCAGTTAGCCAGACACAGGGAAGGAGGCCCTGGCTAGTAGCCGGTACCCACTAGGTACCCTACCTACCCTTGCATGAATTTCGTGCACTGGGCCTCTAGTGATCACAGAATCCTATCTACCTGTTTTCTTGAATATTAAATAAATAAAAATGAAATGTATCATTCCACCTTTCAAAAATGGCTTCAATGACTGAATGATATAAATCTAAAAGCAAACAGTATAAGATTTGTATTATAATATTGGTGTTTTGAATGTCACACCATATTTGGCCTTGGGAAGAAATTAAAGGGGATCTTATTTCCTCCATTTTTGGCAATAATGACCAAGACTGAATTCGAGGTTTATTAGTTCTTGCCATTTCTTTCCTTGGGGGCGAGTGTCATTTTAAGTATTAATCTGAGAAGAGAGGTAGCTAGTTCAATCCATCACCACCCCAGTGAGTGCCAAGGTGCATGTTCTTCAGAGAACCTATTGATAAAGCTCGTTTGCTGGCTTTCTTGTTATTTGATAACTTTTCTGTCCCAGTAAATGTCTAGGTATATAATGACTGATGAGGTTAATATTAGTTTTGTAGTTTAGCTCATTAGCGAATATGGGTTTCTTATTTTTACTTGTGGACATAAAAGCATGGTGTTAAAAAGTCTTTATATGTGTGTGATGAATTTGGACAGAGAACTTAATAACATAAAATTGCATTTGATGATGAGAACTATGACAGGAGTACAGAAACTCATGGGTTGAATACAAAATAAGAAAATGATGCCCAGACAGTGTAGCTCAGTGGTTGGCTGTGGATCTATGAACCATGAGGTCATCTTCTGATTCCCGGTCAGAGCACATTTCCGGGTTGTAGGCTCAATCCTCAGCGTGAGGTGTGCAGGAGGCAGTCGATCCATCATTCTCTCTCATCATTGATGTTTCTCTCTCTCCCTCTCCCTTCCTCTCTGAAATCAATAAAAAAACATATATTTAAAAATAAATGAATGAATCAATCAGGACTTTGGGTTGGTGAATCAATGAAGTTTTGGAAGGGTGGGTGTCCAGAGGACATGAACATTTCATTCCCTACCTTCTTTTTTTTAAAAATTTTAATATATTTTATTGATTTTTCACAGAGAGGAAGGGAAAGGGATAGAAATTCAGAAACATCGATGAGAGAGAGACATCGATCAGCCGCCTCCTGCACGCCCCACACTGGAGATGTGCCCGCAAGCAAGGCACATGCCCCCGACCGGAATCGAACCCGGGACCTTTCAGTCCGCAGGCCGACGCTCTATCCACTGAGCCAAACCAGTCTCGGCCCATTCCCTACCTTTTGAATGGCTCTTGTTTTCTGGTCTTGAGCTGTCTCTTTGACAATACACCAGCAAGCTGTGTACTTAGCAAGGCATGTTGGTTTTCATGTGGAAATCCCCAAAGAGGCCTTAGCTCTCACGGTTCATAGGCTGTGTGGTCTGGTTTTCAGCCCACACAGTTTCTGACACAGAAGGGTGTCTGGCTCATGTTTTGGGGCTCTCAACACAAGACGATTTCCGTGCCTTTAACACACATTTCCTCATACGCAGGCACGGAAATCGTCTTGTGTTGAGAGCCCAAAAACACGAGCCAGACACCCTTCTGTGTCAGAAACATGTGAATGAGAAACAAGTTCCTATTCGATCTCCATCTGGAAGATGGTGTGTGAGCAGCATTAGCAGCCCGGCATGTCAAGACCCCGGGGGAATTCCTGCAGGCGATGACGTTTTGCTGCAGAAGATAAAATAGAGAAGGCCGTAATGAGTATGCCCTGTAGTCAAGCAGAGGTGGAAAGATGCTAATGAGCCTGGTTATTTTAATAATGAGGAGACGGTATCAGCCGAGGAGATAACAAGGAAGAGAGAAGCAGGAACTTCTTTGTGTGGAGGCTGGGTCCCACCCAGCCCGGGGCAGTGACATAAAGGTCCTTTGGGACTGAAGAAGGCAGACGCTGTCCTGGAAGGAATGCACCTGGGACATCTGATGCTCTCCTCGCTAGAGAAGGGCCAGTTAGGAAACAGGAGTCCACAGCCCTGGCGAGGAGGATGGGCTACCTTTGTCTGCATGGGGTCCCCCGACGTGGATGCAGCTTTTGCCCCGGCTACCAAAGGGGCCCCAAGTCAAACAACACTGAGTCTTCGGGTCATGGATTCGGTGGAGAGGAATGAAGTTTCGCGCCTCAGTACATGGCAGTTGAGAAGAGCTTGGAACTCAACGCAAGTAGAATCAATATGAGGGAAGAGCTAGTTTTTTACATCAGTCATCCAGAGGATCTGGATCAATCGTGCTCTGGTTCATGAAGCAAGGTGGCGAGGTGGGAACCATGCCATTGGGTCAGCGGGCGTGGGAAGTAGCCGAGGAGCACAGTGTGAGGAGAGCCGGGAGCCCACAAGAGCTCTCTCTTTCTGTCCTTGGCCAAGCCACATGACAGTAGGAGAAGCTGTATTCATTCTATATAATAAAAGGCTAATATGCAAATCGACGGAACAGTGCGACAACCGGTCACTAGGATGCGCACTGACCACCAGGGGGCAGACACTCAAAGTAGGAGCCAGGCTGATGGCTGGAGAGAGCAGCAGTAGTGGCAGGAGCCTCTCCTATCTCCTTGACAGCCCTAAGGACATCCACGTCGAAGGGAAGTGAGTCTAAGCCATCAGTCGGACATCCCCCAAAGCTCCTGGACTGTGAAAAAGGGCGCAGGCCTGACTGAGGTCCCCCCCCACCCGCCTAGTGCATGAATGTCGTGCACTGGGCCTCTAGTCATTAATAAGAACTCAGGAAAAAGTTAAGTTCTCTCCAATTCGAACCAGTCAACTATGATATACAGTGGTACCTCGAGATATGAGTTTAATTCATTCCGTAACCTTGAGGCGTGGGAAACTATGAGACGCTTGAGTCGCAGTGAACTGGTGGGTCGTGTGCCGCCGGCCGATACGCGCGATGACTCCTATCTCAACTGTTGCTCGTATTTCAAAGCAAAAATCGCTCGCTCGATGGCTCGTATCTCAAAAATCTCGTATGTTAGGGCACTCGTATCTCGAGGTACCACTGTATTTATGAAATAAGATATAGAAGGCCTTAAAATAAATATCTCGAATCACATCCTCCAATGTAGAAACAGACAATGCAGGTATCCATATGGACTGATGTCTGTCATCAGCACCCCAACCCCTCCTGGCCCCCACATGTTTGGAGCTCAGTGAGCTGCCATCAGCCTTGTGCCTGGGGGTGTTCACTCCGGCTAATTCAGCTGCTGCTCTTCTCAGGGCCGGGGTTCGCAGTCAATCCCCGGCAGCCCTTTGCATTTCCATTCTGAACGACCGCCTGGGCCCCCCCTCCTGATGGCAGGAAGACAATCGCTCCAAGAGAGCCCTGAACCCGCAGTGAACTCCACACATTTTACAGCTTTGGAACCCGCCAGCCGGAGAAGAAGAACGCATTCCACTCCAGGCACCGCGCACAGCTGTTGCTCTAAGGTGATGTGGCTGCAAAACCCCAAAATAGAACCAGGCACACACCACCCCAGCGCGGGCTGCACTGTGTGTTAGAGACCTCCAGCTGGAAACATAATTGTAGTTTCAGCAGCGCGTGCACCCAAACAGCCCTCCTGCACCTCTCCCCCCCGACTTGCATGGAGTAGGATAATGCCATCAGTAATTCACCACACTCTGCTGTATGATGCTATAGAAAGTACCAGAAGCAGAGAAATCTGATCTCTGCTGCTCAGGGTTTCCACCTTCCTTCACTGCTTTTCTCTGGGGCTTGGGGAATAGCCCCATTCCAATCGGGTCTGGAAACGCACCTATGTTTCTCTTCCTGGGGCACTGACCGATAGTCAAAGCTGGGTTCACTCTTGTTGGCAGCCAGAGAGTCTGCTCACACTGGAGAAATAGCCTCGTAACTTTATTATCTACAATTTTCTTACATATTTTTACAGAAATGACACCTTCACCAGTATCAAGATGGGTAACTGCAATTGTTGTTGCTATTATTGTTATTATTATTACTTAGAGTCCCAGTAGTGGTGTAGATGAAATAGTCTCTGTTCAGTGGGCACATCAGAATATAAGGCTTATCTGAGACCTGAAATTTCAAGAATGTAAATTTTTTAAATATACTTTATTGCTTTTTTACAGAGAGGAAGGGAGAGGGATAGAAAGTCAGAAACATCGATGAGAGAGAGACATTGATCAGCCGCCTCCTGCACCTCCCCACCCCACTGGAGTTGTGCCGCAAGTAAGGTACATGCCCCCGACCGGAATCGAACCTGGGACCTTTCAGTCCGCAGGCCCACGCTCTATCCACTGAGCCAAACCGGTCTTGGCAAGAATGTAAATTTTTTAAAGACTTTGTAAAATGGATTTTAGAGAAAGAGGAAGCGAGAGGGAGATAAAAAATATAGATATGAGAGGGATACCCTATCAGGGTCAAGCCTGCAAACCTGGGTGGGTAGGTGCCCTGACCAGGAATCTAGCCAGCAACTTGTCAGTGCAAGGGATGATGCTCCACCAACTGAGCCACACCGGCCAGAGCTGAATTTTAATTAAACAACAACAACAACAACACAAAAATACATGTTTTGATTGTTTTCAAAACCATAGGCTATGATAACAAATTGAATCCTTATCCCACAAGTTATGGAAATTCCATAAAGAAATGTCTACCATAGAAGAGCAAGCGAGACTGTTGATACTTTCATCTATCCATAATGAGGAATCTCTTTAGGCCCACTATCCCTTGGAAACGGAAGCCAAATTTTTAGAAAGTTATAAATAACTTACATAATATGTCCCTTAAGGGCTTTGAATGAACATATATTTTGACAGTAAAATATATGAATATTCAAACTAAACGTGATTAATAAAGACTACACTAAAATTTGATGTGAGTATGAGATTCTCTGAGGATTTAGAGAAATTAGATTGATATAGCAAAAACACATTTAGAGTTTAAAACTATTCAGAACACTCTATATCATAAAAGCCTATGGTCGTGACGTCTTAATGCTTCATGACCAAAAGGGCAGTGGCTCTCATGGGCGGGGCGGGGCACAAGCTACTCACAGCGGGGAGCTACTAAGGGTGGAGAGCGGAGAGCAGCAGAGGGCAGGGCGCAAGCTGCTAGTGGCAATGGGTGGGGTAGCCAGCTAAGGCGAGTGGAAGCAAGCTACTTGCACACGGTTTCTTGGACACTGGGCCTCTAGTCTGTTCATGAAGTATGAAGAATGTTTAAGATAATATCTATGAAAATTGAATGAAATTTTTATATTTATGGCTGTTTATTTTATATATAAATACAGTGGTACCTCGAGATACGAGTTTAATTCGTTCCGTAACCTTGAGGCGTGGGAAACTATGAGATGCTCGAGTCGCAGTAAACTGGTGGGTTGTGTGCAGCCGGCCGATCCGCACGATGACTCCTATCTCAACTGTTGCTTGTATTTCAAAGCAAAAATCGCTCGCTCGATGGCTCGTATCTCAAAAATCTCTTATGTTAGGGCACTCGTATCTCGAGGTACCACTGTATTTATCTAGATTTACTTGTTGTCTAATAAGTTGTGACATGGTTTAATACTCATACCACCCTGGGGAATTTGTTATCTCTCTATATAAAAGCCTAATATGCACATTGTTCCCTCGGGAGTTCAACCGGGAGACCAGGAGTTCAATTGCTCACTAGGACGGGCACTGACCACCAGGGGATTGGCACAGAATTAAGAAAGGCCAGGCTGACAGCTGGCAGCTGTGGAAGGAGGGCCCTGGCTAGCAGCAGGAAGGCCCCACTTGACCCTGATCACTAGCCGGGCCTTGGGACCCCACCTGTGCATGATTTTCATGCACCGACCCTCTAATTTATAGAAGAACATAGAAACTTGGTGGTCAGTGCATTTCATAGCTACCAGTCAGACGGATGAGCAAGTTTATTTATAATAAAGCTCAGTGTTGACCCTCAACCTAAGAACCAGGAGGTTATAGTTCGATTCCAGGTCAGGGCACATGCCCAGGTTGCCAGTTTGATCCCTAGTAGGAGGCTTGCAGGAGGCAGCCAATCAACGATGTTTCTATCCCTCTCTCCGTCTTTTTTCCTCTCTGAAGTCAATAAAAACATATTAAAAAAATGTAGAAACATACACTTTTGCACATTAAATGATCTATTAAAGATATTTCTGGTAGCAAAAAAAAAGCAAATTTGAGAATTTTAGATTCAAAAATTTACTCTAAAAAATCTATCTCCTGAGATTTTGTAACAGGAAACATTATTACCACCATCATCTTCGTCGTCATTATCATCGCGATATAAGGGACGTGTGTCAGGCTTCCTGAAACACACCGTGGGACCTTTTAAAGTAGGTTACTCGCTAATTCAAAGCAGCACTTGATAGTTTCCTTCTCTCCTTGCCCTGATTTTCAGTGAGGGGATCGGATTTTGAATGAAACCAGGGAAACCACAAGATGAATAGGAAATTTGTGTTGCCAGGGAAACCTCTACGAGATGTCAGATGGCCCTCCTGTGTTTCCTTTCTTCTCAGAGCCGCAGCATCTTGGTGCTGTAAGAAAAAATTGAGGACTAAAATGCACTCAGAGAATGGGAATATATTTGAGGTAAAATAGCAGCACAATAAATCAATATGTTACTATTCCGTAGACTAGTAATATGTAGAGTAACTGTTCTTAAAAAGAAAAAGTAAGTTCTTTGAGTATATTATTTCATGTTAGTACTGCCCTCGAGACTTCGATTTAAGTGTGTCATGCCTTAAATGTATAAAGTCTATATTGATAAATGCTTTCTGCCTATTCTATTTTTAGTGCCTTACTGTGCCAATGCATTATCTATAATCGTTTCATTTCTTATATTCTACTAGAGGCCGGGTGCACAAATTCATGCACCAGTGGGGTCCCTTGGCCTAACCTGCAGGGACAGGCCAAAACTAGCTCTCTGACATTCCAGGAGGGGTCCCAGATTGCAAGAGGGTGTGACTAGGCTGAGTGATTCTACCGGTGGATTACTGGGGACAGGGAGGGACACAGAAGTTTGGCCAGCTGGGGAGGGACCACCGGAGGGCTCCAGGACATGTCCAGCCCATCTCACTCAGGCGGATCCCCAGAGCAAGTTAACCTACCAGTTGGAGTGTCTGCCCCCTGGTGGTCAGTGCACGTCATAGTGAGTGGTTGAGTTGCTTTAGCATATCATTAGCATATTACTCTTTGATTGGTTGAACTGATGACCGGACGACCGTGTGACCGGACACTTAGCATATTTAGCATATTAGGCTTTTATTATATAGGATCCCCAGATAAAAAGAATACCTACAACAGTTTGCCTAAAAGTATTTTCTGGGGATTAAAAGGATTGCCACTCTCACATGCCGACCAGAAGGGAACGGGTTAAAAATCAGAGCTCTTTTTACTTCCCAAACGTGGCCTTTGAACCCTTTGAAGAAAGCCTGGGAAGAGAATAAGGCCAGAAAGGCTTGCCACTGCTGCTCTGACCTCAGAAAGGTAAAAAGTCAAGACGGAAATTTCTCACAGTGACTCCCTTTTTAATGACTGATCAGTAAACCATCACGCGGTTTGACACACTTTATGGAAGTATGGCATCCCTTCTATTGGCAATGAATTTGGGGGATTACCTTTTAAAAAAAAATAAAATCATGCCAAACCAGTTTGGCTCAGTGGATAGAGCATCGACCTATGGACTGAAAAGTCACAGGTTGGATTCCAGTCAGGGGCACTTACCTTGGTTGTGGGCACATCCCCAGTAGGAGGTGTGCAGGAGGCAGCTGATGGATGTTTCTCTCTCATCAGTGTTTCTCTCTATCTCTCTCCCTTCCTCTCTGTAAAAAATCAATGAAATATATTAAAAAAAAAAACTAGAATCAACCCTGCACTTTAGGAAGAGTGCAGTAACGGCATTCTCGCCAGCATGCAGCCTGCACTCTGCACATCTCATCGGGGTATTTTCTCTTGGACCCCAGTGGCCTAAATCGGGATTTGTGGCCACCAGGGAGCTTTGTGCTTGGATGGCAGGGGCGTGGCCCTGGATGGAATTGCTTTTTCTGAATTGCCCTTGGGCATTTCGCCCCCAGCTATAGTCTGGATATGAAAAGAAACAGTCACAAGTAACGTGTTCGCTTTTCTTGTGTGTCCATGTTCCCGAGGCCACTAGGAAATGTGGAACAGTTTCCTCCCTCCCCAGGACAACTTCCTGTCCGACCTCAGTATGGCTTCTCTCCATGCCCGCATCCTTGACTTTCCAGACACCCCGTCCCTGAACCTGATCCTGGTGGTTTGGGCTACCGGGGGGGTTGAGAGTCCATATTTTGGTCCATCTCTTTGCATCTTCTCAGGACATCTTGTAGGCATTTATATCTGCTGATCACAACACTGAATTCATTACTTATGTCTCATGATTTTCTTTATCAGATTACTAAATGGTATATCATTTATCTTTTTATAGTATAATCATTTTTAAATATAAAACACATACAGCCATTGAGTGAGACAGGGTGTTCAACGATATGTTTTGGCTTTCTGTGTGTGACTGAAACTCAAATGCCTTCTCTAAATGAATGGCTGCTTGAAAGAACACTTCATGGGTTACACATTCTCCCTGTTATAGATGGGATGAAGGACAGGGAGGGGTCTTGTGGTGGGGATAGGGAACTATGTCTATTCTTTGTCTAGTATTTTAATGGAGACGTAACGGACATATAACATGATACAGTGGTACCTCGAGATACGAGTTTAATTCGTTCCGTAACCTTGAGGCGTGGGAAACTATGAGATGCTCAAGTCGCGGTAAACTGGGGGGTCGTGTGCAGCTGGCGATCCGCGATTACTCCTATCTCAAATGTTGCTCGTATTTCAAAGCAAAAATCGCTCGCTCGACTGCTCGTATCTCAAAAATCTCGTATGTTAGGGCACTCGTATCTCGAGGTACCACTGTACTCGTTTCAAGTGTACAATATCCGGATTCAATGCGTGCATGGTCCTTGACCCTAGATTTCTTTACCCTTGTGTCTTTTAAATCTTCTTTCTTCTCAATAGATGCCTTTATCTTAGTGGTTTCATATTCTCCTCCAGTTATACTTCTCTGTGTTCCTACAAGTACCTCTAAATGTCTTCCTGTGTAATTTAAACTTGAGGTTTTGAACAGTAAACTGATAAAATTTAATTAAGGTAAACAAACTAATTGGATATGGTAATTAATCCCCGAGATGAGTTGTCTCTCTGTGTCTAGGGGCACGAGCAGTACACAGCGTCAACACAGAACCACTTCTGGAATAATTTCCATCAAATGTTAGCCCAAGACACTTTGAATGCACCAGGGAGAGTCTCCAAATTATCTCCCAATAATAGTGTGATTAGTTGCAGTAAAAAATGAGAACAAATGGAGAAAATTAAGGCATTGAGAAGATGCTGACATTTATTGAATATTTACTCTAGGCCAGGTGCTCATTTATTATATTTGGATTTTTAAATGTACTCTTCTTAACATTTTGAGGAGCAATAAAATGATTATTCCTCTATAAGGTCCCTCTGTTTTACTGGACATAAAATGATCTTAAGCATCTCCATCACAGAGATGCTTATCTAAGAAAAAGTATCCGACAACAACTTTTTTGACGGGTCTTATTAATCATCTTTCATCCATAAAATTAAAATTTTAAATCACCATGCAGTACCTAAAAATGGTGTATAAAATATGTCAGATCCTTTTAAAATATGCGTGGAAAATTAAGTAAAAACTAGTAGTAGCAACATGTTGCTGTTACTGAACTTGTACGATGCAGTGGTACCTCGAGATACGAGTGCCCTAACATACGAGATTTTTGAGTTACGAGCTGTCGAGCGAGCGATTTTTGCTTTGAAATACGAGCAACATTTGGGATAGGAGTCATCGCGTGGATTGGCTGGGCTGCACATGACCCACCAGTTTACCGCGACTCGAGTGTCTCATAGTTTCCCACGCCTCAAGGTTACGGAATGAATTAAACTCATATCTCGAGGTATCACTGTATATTAGTGCATAGCAGTTATCCCTTTTAAAACAAGTTATCTTTATTGTTAAAAGTATTAAAGATGCCCTCTGTGTTTATGGTCCTCCCCCATTCACCCTTACCATCCCTCTCCTGCCCTTCCAGGCCTGGACCTCACTATTGTCTGTGTCCATGGCTGTGCATATATGCACACACGTTCCCAGTTAATCACTCCCTGCCCCCACCCCTGCCTTCCCTCCGAAATTCTTCAATGAGCTCCATGCTTCTGTGCCTCTGGATCTGTTCTGCTCATCACTTTATTTCCTTCCTACTCATTCCCTGTGATACTTCTGCTCTGTGAAGTCCTTTAAGTTACAGAGCAGATGCAGTTCCTATAGCTTCCTTACTGTTAGCGAGACGATCTGTTTACTGAAGAAAAAACAAACCTTGAAGGGGATAAGAAAGTGGTATTTGCTGCAGGTGCACTATGCACAAACACATTAATAGGAGAATATATCCTATATAAGAAAAGGCTAATATGCAAATCGACCAAGCGGCGGAATGACATGCACTGTCCACCAGGGGGCAGATGCTCAAAACAGGAGCTGCCCCCTGGTGGTCAGTGCGCCCCCACAGGAGAAGCACCGCTCAGCCAGAAGCCCTCAGCCAGGCTGCCCCGCCTCCATGGCAGCATGAATGATGCCCGGGGAGCAGGCCTAAGCCCTCAGTCAGACATCCCCTGAGGGGTCCCTGACTGTGAGAAGGCTCAGGTGGGGCTGAGGAGACCCCCTCCCTACAGAGCACGAAGGTTGTGCACCGGGCCTCTGGTGTGTATCTCTTTGTAGTAGGTTGACCCCATGAAGGGATGTATTTTCATAATTTATAAATAAAGAATCCGAGACTCAGAGAGAAGCAGTGGCTCTCAATAAGGGCTCGCCTGTTCAAATGGTGGATCCATGATCCAAAGAAACGGTATTAACCCCTTCTCTTTCTCCTGCAGCAGACTCCCCACTGACCAGGTCCTCTGAGGCTCCCTCTGAGGTCATTGTCCCCGTCCTCTCCCCGTGGAGAATCTATGATGGCTGCCCAGGATCCTTGCCAATGATTTGAATTGTATAAGGTCCTCACATAATTCTTTTTTAAAAATATATATTTTATTGATTTTTTTCACAGAGAGGAAGGGAGAGAGATAGAGAGTTAGAAACATCGATGAGAGAGAGACATTGATCAGCTGCCTCCTGCACGCCCCCTTCAGGGGATGTGCCCGCAACCAAGGTACATGCCCTTGACTGGAATCGAACCTGGGACCTTTCAGCCCGCAGGCCAACGCTCTATCCACTGAGCCACACCGGTTTTGTCTCAGAATTCTAATCATCAACTGCATTTGGAGAACAGGGCTCTGTCTCATACTATTTTCTTTGCGGTTGAAAAAGGTATCCAAGGAACAGATCATTCTAAGTGGCCCTATGACTGCATCGCATGCAGTGTCTATGGTGCGAATAAAGACTAAAATCCTTGCAACCTTTTGAAAATTAGAATAAATGACCAGAATATGTGCTTGAGTCCCAGGGTTGTGATGAGAGCATGCCACTAAATGTTGAGGCAGGCTTAATTTTAAAACATGTAAGGCAGCAGTTCTTAACCTGTGGGTCGCGACCCCTTTGGGGGTCGAACGACCCTTTCACAGGGGTCGCCTAAGACCATGGGAAAATGCAGATATTGACATCACGATGCATCACAGTAGCAACATTTCATGGTTGGGGGTCACCACCCCATGAGGAACTGTATGCAAGGGTCAAAGACTTAGGAAGGTTGAGAACCACTGTTCTAAGGCATTCCCCTGACCAGGTCACGGTCCCCTTTGTGCAGGCAGGCATGTTTTCTCCCATGTGGCATGACCCTGAAGCATCATGCATGGGAAGAGCGTAGGGCGCTCACTGTGTCACGTGGGGCTGTGTGGGATGGGGACAGCGGCCCACACCGTGTTCCTCAGCCAGCTATGGCAAGGCTGTGTCTGTGACCAGTGACTCCTGCTCCTTGTTACACCGATCGATGCATATCTGCAGTGTCAGTCGATTATCTTTGGCTAATGGTTTCCGTGGTAAAAAGAATCTCCAGGACCCGTTGGAAAAGGCATGTCATGTGGAGATTATTGGAAGGTATGACACTTGCCGACCAGAAGGGAAAAGGGATAAAAATCAGAGCTATTTTGCTGAACCCGGTTTGGCTCAGTGGATAGGGCGTCGGCCTGCGGACTGAAAGATCCCAGGTTCGATTCCAATCAAGGGCATGTACCTTGGTTGTGGGCACATCCCCAATAGGGGGTGTGCAAGAGGCAGCTGATTGATGTCTCTCTCTCATCGATGTTTCTAACTCTCTATCCTTCTCCCTTCCTCTCTGTAAAAAATCAATAAAATATATATTAAAATAAAATCAGAGCTATTTTTACTTCCAAACATGGCCTTTGAACTCTTGCATGAATTTTGTGCACTGGGCCTCTAGGATATATAAAGATATAGAGCTGAAGAAGCTGCCGGAGGGATGTTATCAGAGATGGCAACTTCCTTCCTGTTGCATTTGTTTAGAATGAGAAGTAACAGAAAAGGGGTGGGATGCAACTTATCATTCGTGGGACTCCGATGCTCTGCTGTGGCCAGTGGTGGGCGGGAGGCCACATGGACACACGGAGATCTCTGCTTCCCTGGCCTGCTCGAGCCGGTGGTGGCCAGCCGTGGCTGGTTCCCGTGGTGAGCAATCTGAATGTGCGTTTTTTTTTTTTTTATAAAATGAAATTACGACTGCATTATGTATTTAAATTTTAAAACATCTGATGCATGGAAAATAAAATTGCATTATGATTTTTTTCTATTCCTTCTGAACTACCAGTTGGAATTTTAGAACAAGTACAGGTCTCGGGTAGATATGCCATTAATATTTAAGAATGTGCCTTTTGAAAACTCACATAATTGATAACCCGCCTTAAAGATACTTAATTTTAGAAAGAGATTCAGGTTTTTTTAACCTTGTTACCTAAAATAAAATTAGGATTGATTTCAAGTAATCGGATAAGGTAATGTGTGTAATAATTTTTAGAGGATGTATAAAGCCTTCAAGATATTTCAATGTTTATTTTCTAAAAAATAGTAAATGTTTATAAAATTAACTTCTCTATTCTTTGAAAAAATATTTTTAAAGGTGAGAAAGGCCACAATGCGTTATTGAATAAAAAATGTCATTGAGAGAATTACCTTTTTCTATCCAGCAAAGTCAGATACATTTTTAATTGTTTACTCAAAAGAATTATTATTGTAAATTAAAAAAAAATACTGCCTTTGTCTTCAAAACTTTATTCTTATTTTTCTCACTTAAACTGTTTTCTTTCTCTATCATCAAAACTAATTTTAAGGGCACATTCTGATCCGGGTGATGGACGCAGCCTGGAGTAAAATGGCAGGACTGATCTTTGTTGCCAGATTATGTGCGCACATAAAGGAGCCGAGACTGTTTGTGTCCATTGAAGAAAAATTTAATACAAAACAAAGTACATGGTTTGGCTTATGGGTTAATGGCGTCTATGAAAGTCAGTGCCCCGCCCAAAAAAAGATTGTTAAATCTTTCTAAGTCCTGTGTCACCTACAGTCTGTGACTGTGTTAAGACTGAATATAACAGAAGGGCATAGTAACTGAATAATCTTTTAAACATAATTTTATGTACGAGTTTATTCATTTAGTTATTTAGTTAGTCTCTCCACTCTAGGATCTTATCTGTTATGTTCTAGCGGAAAGAAGCATGTAATATGCATCTATAATAATCTATAATAATAATAAAAGCGTAGTATGCTAATGACACTGGACATCCTTCTAGACGACCTTCCGGATGAAGCTGGGGCTGTGAGGGAAGCTTGGGTCCTGGGTGCCAGAGGGAAGCTGGTGCCAGCAGCCGAGGGAAGGAAGGCCTCCTCTGGCATGAATTTTGTGCATCGGGCCTCTAGTTTACATAGATAGATAGATAGACAGATAGATAGATAGACAGATAGAGATACAGATATATAGATGATATAGATATAGATATAGATATATAGATACAGATAGATATAGATATAGAGGTAGATGTAGATATATAGATATAGATATAGATAGGTATAAATATAGATGTAGATATATATATAGATATAGATAGATAGATATAGATATAGATATAGATATAGATATAGATATAGATATAGATATAGATGATATAGATATAGATGATATAGATATAGATGATATAGATATAAATACAGATACAGATTTAGATATAAATACAGATATAGATGATATAGATATGGATGATATAGATATAGATATAATTACAGATACAGATATAGATATAGATGCAGATATAGATACAGATATAGATGATATAGATATAGATGATATAGATATAGATACAGATAGAGATATAGATACAGTTATAGATAT